>OW026358.1:9457676-9837676 GCA_932273835.1 Sarcophaga variegata
CTTTTTTTATTGTTATTGTAGTGGTTGTTGTACAAGTATTAGTAGCAATTGTTGTAGTTGTTGCTTCTATTGTTGGAATGTAGTTCGAAACGTACATATGTGCTTGTATTTAAAACTTCTTTGTTGAGTTGATAATTTGAAATGCTTCCTGGAGTCCTTTTAACTTTGTCTCGCTCTCTCTATCTCTGTCTCTTTCTCTTTGAAGTCTACTAAATACAGTCACAATAAAATCATCCTGAATGTTTTAAAATTTTAAAAGAAAAATAAAGAAAGATGAACTAATTGAGACAAGATGTGATGGATTTCCATGCGAAACTGTTGTGGATTAAAGAAACGTGAAGAATAGTTGAGCAAATGGAGAGGTCTGAGAAAACTTCTCACATTGTTTAAAGAATAATTGAATGGAAATACCAAATGAGGTTAATTTATTTGCCTGATAAAGATCCTTATTAGCACAGTTAAATAAGCTAAGTTTTGCAAAAAATGTTCGTAAAACAAGTAATAACTCTCGAATGCCCAAAACATGACACAATACATCCAAGCTGTTTGCATATAAAATCAGGATCAGGGACTTATATAATGCGTTTAAAGAATATCCTGACGTCTAATTAACAGAACCTCGAAGCCCTTTTTTTAAATTTTATTGTTCTTCCATAAAGAATTCCAAGATTTATTTCGAAGCACTTTTTTTTTTTTTTTTGAGCACGTCCTGCAAAGAGAGAAATTTGACCTAGACGCAGCAGACTGAGAATAGAGCGGAGCCTGGCTACGATGAAACTGGAACATATGCCAGAAAAGGGGTCCACCTCGAAGTAATACAACCGTGGTTCCGGGGTGGAATGATTCCCCGGTGATGAGACAAGGCGGGCTTTTAGTCGGTATACCCAGTGGGAGAGTCCGACATATTATGTCTGGTGACGACCATCATGAATGCATAACGCATTTTCAATCCTTCCCGCAAAAAAAACTTCCTTTTTATTGGCTGTACTAACCGCCACGTCAGAAAAACGCTGACGGAAATTTTGTTCAAAAAATTAGCATTGAAAGCCTACAATCTCAGAGAACATCCTCACTATGCTTCTGAACAAGAACAGGATACTCTGATAATGATGCTTAGATAATGTTGCTGCAGAGAATCTGGTACGAGAAGTAATCATGAAGGGCGCCAGCCTGATGTGTAGTACCGATACACCTTACGTTGAATTCTTCTTCAAGTTGCATGATTAAGTGATGAGATAGATAGTGGACTCAGCAGATTACAGAATCTCCAGGAGTTATTGTGATTTGTGGTGTAAGAATGCTGCAGATGAGCTGGTAAGAGAAGTAGTTATGAAGGACGTGTACCTGATGTACAGCTCCCTTACACTTTACGTTAGATACTTCTTCAAGTTGATCGAATAGGTGATGGGACAGAGAGTAGGCTTTGGAAGATATTTAGGACTTCAGACCCAAGCTAAACCGTTCTAGGATGGAATGTGCCATAAAATTAGAGTGGAAATGTATTATTGCCTTCAAAAGTTCTTTGACGTATCATTGGAATAGTACAGGATACAGCAGCACCCTTCTTTTCTCGAAGGTTTATAGTAGCTTAGGAGAGTTAGAATCTGTTACGCCTATTCTGGATCTACACCCTAAGGATTCTGGATTGGGATTTCTTTAATGGTTTGGGTGAGTTGGCCGTCTTCTAAAATTTTTGTAACTGAGCGTTTCAAATCTGATACTCGAAGGAAAATGAGTTGACACTGCTGTCTTCTCCTTTATACTTCAACTCTGATACTAGAAGGAAAATTAGTTTACTCTGCTCTACTCTTTGTCTTTCTTTTATTGTCTTTCCTCTCTTGTTTATGGTTTCGTGGTGTAGGAGTCTCACGTACTCTCCACTCTGACCTAAACTAGGCTTTATAGGCAAAGAGATACAATTTCAAATTCTAATGAGCCTTGTTGAGCCAAAAAATAGGCTCAATTTGTAAGAAACCCGTGGCTTTTCTCTGCTTAGCCTGTTTCCTAATAATATGGTTTTTTCAATTAGAAATTCCTTGTCAATCCTTAAAGAAATTTTCACTTCTAAGATCACCAAAAAAAAATCCTCAACAACTTTGTATTCAAAAGGAGAACAGAAGGAAGGAAGGAAAAACATTTTCTTTTCATAAGGATTGCAAGTGAGGGAACCCCAATATCCCTTAAAATTAATCATAAAAACGAAAAGAATGGCAAACCAAAATACCAGACAATATATATGAAGGGAGTCTATAAATACGATTTACTTGCAGTAATAACTTCCTGTTCAATGAGCAATTTTGTGTAATAAAGATACGTTACGATACGATACGATACAATACGTTACGATATGATACTCTGCCAGCAGTCCTTTATACTGCAGCTCCTTTTCTTTTATTTTGACTGAACAATACACAATACATCGATGAAAGGACATGCTTACACAATAGAGAGCCAGGCAATATGGTCTTTGTGAAAGTGAATGAAATTACAAAAGAGTGGCAAGAGGGAGCGAGAGAGCGAGACAGACAGGGCGTGAGAGAGAGTATAAAGGAAGTTATAATAGTAAGCCTAATGGCTTAACAGTACAAAGAAATATTCCTGATATATGAAATGAATATGGCAAGATTAATAATATTAGAGAGGTTCATATTCATGTAGCACTTCATGCATTTTTTGATAACAAAAATTTTCTATAGGAAATCTTTCGATAACAGAAATTTTCTATAGAAACTGTTTCGATAACAGAAATGTTCTATAGAAACTGTTTCGATAACAACCTTTTCCCTATAGAAACTATTTCGATAACAACCTTTTCCCTATAGAAACTATTTCGATAACAACATTTTTCTATAGAAACTGTTTCGATAACAAAAATTTTCTATAGAAACTGTTTCGATAACAACAATTTTATGTAGAAACTGTTTCGATAACAACAATTTTATATAGAAATTGTTTCGATAACAACAATTTTCTATAGAAACTGTTTCGATAACAAAAATTTTCTATTGAAACTGTTTCGATAACAACAATTTTCTATAGAAACTTTTTCGATAACAACATTTTTCTATAGAAACTGTTTCGATAACAACAATTTTCTATAGGAACTGTTTCGATAAAAGAAATTTTCTGTATAAAATGTTTTGATAAAAGAAATTTTCTATCGAAAATATTTCGATAACAAAAATTTTCTATAGAAAATATTTCGATAACAAAAATTTCCTGTGGAAAATGTTTCGATAACAAAAATTTCCTGTGGAAAATGTTTCGATAACAACAATTTTCTATAGAAAATGTTTCGATAACAACAATTTTCTATAAAAAATGTTTCGATAACAACAATTTTCTATAGAAAATGTTTCGATAACAACAATTTTATATAGAAACTGTTTCGATAACAAAATTTTTCTATAGAAACTGTTTCGATAACAACAATTTTCTATAGGAAATGTTTCGATGACAACAATTTTCTGTAGAAAATGTTTCGGTAACAAAGTGGAAGTAATGAGTAATAGAATATTCGCGAAGAATAGCATCAGATGGAACTGCTTTTTGAGTTGCTATGCTTCAATGGGAGATAAAGAACTTGTTGATGACTTCCTTGAACTAGAAAGGAACACAAAACCATTGGCTTTCCGTATACGAACCTCCCTAACATTCGTTTTTGAGATTAACTTAGTCTATCTGTGGATACACACTTTATGCGTTCACTTGCTTAAAGCCAAGGAAGGAAACTCTCAAATTATCAAATCATCGTTGCACATTTCCCCTCAATTAATTTGAAGTGGCGAAGGCGCGTTTATTGAAACGAGTGAAAAAGATTTACAAGCGTTTATTAAACAAAATTATCGATTGAAAGACAATTTCTCATAAAAATCGAACACAATATGGATTTGACGGCGGAAAAAATTATAAGAAACATGCGGAAAATTAAGCTACAAAATGTTGCAATTAGAAGGTAAAGGCGAATGAAGGAAATTGACTAATGGTGGCATGCTGTAGGCATTGCTGGTTAGTAAGGGAAAGTTATTGAAACAAAATTCTTAAAAAATTTGTGAAAAATTCTCCTGTTCCTTTCTATTTTGCTATGTTTGAATTGCCAAACATTTTTCTTTCACTCAGTGTACTCTATGAAAGCACACTATTGAAGGAGGACTATCATCCACCCCTCTTTTGATTTTTACGATGACAATGAAATCCAACCAAAATTGTTCTGATGAAAGTATTCCATCAAAAATTTTAATATTTTCAGCTCTAAAAAGCTCGTATATGCGGTATTTATTGTTATTTTTATACCCGCTGTTGTGCTTATTTGTAGGCAATAATCTTTAATGATTGATTAGCCTATAAATATGCAACAAAAAAATTTTTTTTTTTTTATTAAAGACTGCTGTTTTCGTTATTATTTGTTGGTATAAAAATTTTTTAATTAAAAATATTTTTCCAAAAGAGAAAAATTGATTACCGAAGCCTACACTGAGAAGTAAATTTGAAATTTTTTAGTTTTCAGACAGCCATAGTCTACTAGAAAGTGTGTTGGCTTATTAGGCGAGAACCTGTGGTTGTTCTACCTCCGAGCCAGATCTCGAAGAGAATCAAATACGAAAAAAACGTTTCTTTCGGCGACTTCCTCTCAGCGGTCAGTCATCCGGCAAAAACTCTGAAAGTAACGAGAATTACAGTGAAAATTTTTTTAAAATAGTAGGCCCCTCCACTCATGTATAAAATTCACACACACAACGTGAGTGGTGTGGAAAGCTAGGTTGTAATTTTGATTAAAGGGTTTTAACGACCAATTAAGCAAGTCTTAGAATCACGTCTTCTAAGGTATCCTTTATTATGCTCAACTGATTACCATCAGAATTGCTAGCCAAACAAGTGGCTACAAACAGTGCAATGGGACAGAGCATGGGAGTACAGAAGCTATAAATCGGCGTATAGGAATCAAAAATTTTTGGTTTCCAATCAAAAAATTATTTCCCTAGTAAGGTGATGAATTCTTCAGATTTCTTCCACTACAAGGGCGTACAGAAAGTTGTCCTAAACAAAAAGTCATGTAGCCTTTATCATGATTACACTTGATATACCTTATCTTGGTGAAGACTTAATTGACTCTGATTAAAATATGTGTATGTGTCCCTACGTAATGGGGACGAGCCCTCCGCGGTCGGGTGAGGGTGGGTTAGTGTGAGGCCGGGGACGTTCGAAAAAAACTTCCGACTGTCTGACATCCACGAAACATACACAACTTCGCTTATCCTCTTACCTAGATGGTTAAAGGACAGCAAGAGGCATGGCAGGCCTCGAAGCAATTCTTCTACTGAGAATATTGCGACTCCGAAGTATTGACCAGGCGACGTGCCTTGAAATTGGGCAACAATCGCCAGACTTTACAGAGATTTTTGTTGAAAATACTGCCCTACAAAGTGCCGTCTATGCATTAGCTGGTACTCATTGACCGACAAGTGAGTGCAGCCTACGCTCACGTCATCCTAAATTTGGAATACGGGGAAAACAAGTTTTTATTGAAAATCAGTAAAAGCACAGATGCTCATTTCTATATCTTTCAATACACGAATAATAGGTGTGGGAGGACCCCTATCTGTTTAAGATATCAAGGCCCTAGAGGACGTCGGCGTATCGACCAGACGAGGCGTGAAAAACCATTGGGCAACAACCAACGGTCTTTACAGAATACTTTGCTGAAATACTTGAAGATGTTGCCTTTCAAAGTACAGACAATACATCAGCTTTGATAAACAAGCGAGTGTAACCTATTCTCGCGTAATCCTCATTGCTGAACACTGTTGAAAGCGCACGACATAGTAAGATTTCTTGTCTGGGACATAAGTATCGTAGACTCTTTAGGGGATTTACAACTGATCGATTATTTCCTTTGAACAGGAGAGTGGCTATCGGTGTCGATGTGGCAATAAAATATTAAAATAATCTGGCAACCTTTATGATGTTTCATGGTATCTGCTGTCAAATTTAAATATTAACAGATCTCGTGTCGGACTGCAGACACATGTTTGCCTTCATTTTAAATAAATTTATTGCAGACCATAATAAAGTGCTTAACATTAAGCACTTTATCTTATCTTGGTGAAGACTTAATTGACTCTGATTAAAATAGGTAACCTACATAGAATCTTTGGCTGGCGAACTCCCTTCAGTTTTCGAAATTCTAACATTTTTATTTAAAACGCTTTAAAGTGTTTAAAAACTAAATTAGTTTTTATTTCAGTCAAAAAGTATGCAATACTGTGTTCAACCTATAAGTATGCAACACTTGTTACCTGTTTTTTTTTTCAGCCTATAAATATGCTACATTTTATTGTAAATATCAACAGTTCTGTTCATGCTACGCCTCAGGTATTTACAAAACAGGTTTTTCATGGCCATAAACTATATTTACTGACTACCATTGACAGAACCAAAGTTCTGTCTACCATTGACAGACACAACAAATATTTATGTAAAGTACGTGAAGCATACTTTTGGGTTAAATTGTCAAGCTTTAGTAAATAAAAGTACACGCTCGGAGGAAACAAAAAATGTTGCCAGTTAAACATTAAAAAAGAAGAAAAATTGACGTTGAAAGAGGTTTTTAAATAATTTTTGAGTAAATTTTTATGTTACACCCTAGCTCTCTCTCTCTCTCTCTCTCCCTCTCTCCCTCTCTCTCTCTCTCTCTCTCTCTCTCTCTATGAGTTTTAAGTATGTTTGAAAGATGTCTGTCTGATTTATTATTTTGTTGTTAAACAATATGTGTGAGTAACTGTCACAGCATGTCAATTACAATTTGACATTTATTGTGTCTGCGTCTGTCTGCCTGCCTGTAACTGTGTTAATGTTTGTTTTTGTATTTTTATTGGTTTTATTGGCATTGTGGTTGCAGTTTCTATAGTCGAAAGTAATAAAAGGGGTTGCCTTAATAATAATAACACCCCTGCCTTTAGCACGTACGATTTGAGGAAGCCTTAATGCCAACACGTTCCAAAATTTATGCTCTACAAAGAAAAACCTTCATCAGCCTCTTCCTTTTAAGGGCTAGATTTGCCTCATCAGCATCACGCCCAAAAAAAAATTCAATGCATCGTGTGGTTATTATTCCAGGAAAATCTAAAGAAAACTTTCATGATTAATTGTAAATTCCGCACTTAACGAGGGTTGGCGGTAAAGTAATGTTAAAGGAAATCAATTTTTTTTAATACAACTTTGGAAATTTTGTTTTACAATTTTAATAAAAAAAATTTTTTCACCTACCCTCGTATATATGTTTTTATTTTGTCTATTATACTCTCGTCTATTTATTTAATTTCTTTGGTATTGTTTTGCTTTTTCTACATCACGCACGATTGCTTCTATCCATTCATGTCTTCCACTTTTTTCTTTTTCGGGAAGACTTGGCCTGTATTTTGTGGCTGGCATCCTGGACACAAATTTCCTGTCTGCAAAAAAAATATTTTCCTTTATTTTCTATCCAAGATTTCGACTCAAATTAAATACAGGAAGCCTTTGTCATCAAGTAAAAAAAAAAGCCCTACAAAGTCTTCTATGTTATGTACTCTCCCCCAGAAAAAAAGTTGAACATAATCATGCTTATTTTGTAAATTAAATTATTCAAGGACTAAAATAATAAGAGTCTGAAAGGACTTTCAAAGTTTTTATGTTGGAAATGACAAGAAGGGGATCTGCAGAAGTCAAAAAGTCAATTAAAAGAAAGAGAAATTAAATTCAGGCCCTGATTAAACGAAAACTAAAGGAGAAACTGCTTACCACAGAAAGCGGGTAGTGTGTTGTCTTACGACACGAGAACTCTATGTTCAAATCTCAGCTTTAATAAAATTTAAAAGAGAAGAAAGTTTATCATTTCAATTCCAGTTAACATTAACAGATGGAAACTTGGGGAATTTTAAAGTTGCCTAGCAAAACTTGGTAGACCGTCTAAATTGTGGAGACAAATTCACATTAACTGAATTGCTCGGTGGATTAAATCGTTTTAGATAGATATGGCAGAGTCCCTAGGACCAGCAAGACTGGTAATGCCAGTAATAAACTTGTAACTGTTTAGCTCTCAGGGGGCTTGGTAACAAATTGCCTGGATATGTTGTCGAAGCAGTCTTATTTGGGGCTTGGTATCTAGCCTTCCAACGCGCAACTGAACGTAAAGTGGGCGTAGCTAAGGTTGAGAACAACTGTCGTCAGAAAGTTATACTTCAGCTTGCCCTATTCAACACTCCTGTATCACATGGTTATCCTAAAAGTCTATAAAGGCGATTAGTGGTCCGCTCTGTCTATTTCTAAAGCGCTTATTAAATGAAGTGATTTAGATGAGTATAATTATTTAACATTCTATGGAAACCAGTGCTAATAACTATAGTAACCTTCTCTATTGTAAAGGGTGTTTTTTTATAGAGGTATAGAACTTTAAGTTGCAATAAAACAACGATGGATTATTCGATTGACATGAATTTTATTTATCTGAAATATAATCTTGTGGCATTACATTTTAAATATGATTTCTGGCATATGACCGCCACGGCTGGCGCGGATGTAGTCCAATCTGGACGTCCAATTTTCGATGACTTTTTCCGACATTTGTGGCCGTATATCGGCAATAATACGGCGAATGTTGTCTTCCAAATGGTCAAGCGTTTGTGGCTTTACCGCATAGACCAATGACTTTACATAGTCCCACAGAAAGTAGTCTAGCGGTGTTAAATCACAAGATCTTGGAGGCCAATTCACAGGTCGAAAACGTGAAATTAGGCGGTCACCAAACGTGTCTTTCAATAAATCTATTGTGGCACGAGCTGTGTGACATGTTGCGCCGTCTTGTTGAAACCACATCTCCTGGACATCATGGTTATTCAATTCAGGAATGAAAAAGTTAGTAATCATGGCTCTATGCCGATCACCATTGACTGTAACGTTCTGGCCACCATTGTTTTTGAAAAAGTACGGACCAATGATTCCACCAGCCCATAAAGCGCACCAAACAGTCAGTTTTTCTGGATGTAAGGGTGTTTCCACATACACTTGAGGATTACCTTCACTCCAAATGCGGCAGTTTTGTTTGTTGACGTAGCCATTCAACCAGAAGTGCGCTTCATCGCTAAACAAAATTCGCTTATGAAAATCGGGAACAACGGTAATCTCGTTTTGGGCCCATTACTTGATGATCGCTTGGCTTCAAATCTTGCACGAGTTGGATTTTGTAAGCACGCAAACCAAGATCCTTCCGCAAAATCTTCCATAAAGTGGATGGCCACAGATCCAATTCCTGTGCTCGATGGCGGATGGACTCATTCGGGTCTTCCTCAATGCTACGCTCTACAGCAGCAATAGCTTCTTCTGTACACACCGTACAGCGTCTCTGGGGATGCGAGTTATCAATAAGAGTAAACGTGGTGCGAAAACGTTCCATGATTAATCGAATTAACTGCTTTGATGGACGATTTTGTCGACGATAAAATGGACGTAGTGCGCGATATGTTTTCCGCACAGAACCATTATTTTCGAAATAAAATTGCACTATTTGCAAGCGTTGTTCAGGCGTGAGTCTATTCATGATGAATTGCCAAACCAAACTGAGAATAAATCGCTTAACAGCTGTTAAATCGGTCGCCATCTTGAAAAGTAATGCCAACTTAAAGTTCTATACCTCTATAAAAAACACCCTTTACTAGGAACGAGGCAACGATACTGTTACTGATGTAGATGATGAATGGCCTTGAAATTTAAATCTCCACTGTTCGTATAGTATCTCTTCATCCAAGCATTCTAGATTTATGGAGGAAGGATTAGCAAGAACTAAGAATAAGTGGGAGTAAGATGCTGACCAGCACTGACTGAGGTGCTCTAATGATTTATGAATCCAAGATACAGCAATTGACCAGTTAAACCCAAAAAGCTGGTCATCATCTAGTGTTGTATTCTGATGACAATGCGCAGTAGAGGATCTAAGGTATTGTTCTGCCTTCCTTTTTATCTGTTCGAGATTTTGCCGTATTGTTAGCATGTTTCATCAGTGCAGGAGGCTTTGGCTAGCCCATTGTATTAAGCATCGTTAAAATTTTGTCATTATATGATGGCTTTAAGGCTTTTCCTTTCACATTTTAAAAATATTTTCAAATTGTGAATTTATATATTTTTTCTCCTCCTAAAAGTATGCCCCTAAAAATAAAAATTTATTCAAAGAAGAAAAAATAAACGGAAAACATTATTGACATGTTTTATCACTCTTTAGTTAATAAACATTAAACTGTTTAAGGAAAACATACATATTTATAGTCTACCTTAAGGCTATTTTAATAAACATGAAAATATGTGTTGCCTATTTATAGGCCAAATATTTATTTAATAACAAAATATAAAACATATAAATTCTTATTGTAATGCTTGAGATTTCTGGTTTTGTGTGCTTATTTTCCGTGATATTTACTTCACGACATGAGTGTTAAACATTTATTTTAACGATAACCCCTAAATGTAGGCAATATTTTTGGCCTTATGCTGCTGTTGTGACTGTTACTGCTGCTGCTGCTGCTGTCAAAGTTGTTAATTTTCATCATCATCAACATTTGGTTACAATTTCATTGCAAGTGTAAGAGTATATTCAAGAGCAGTAACGTTTGTGTGCTTATTTGCTTTTTGTCTACTCATGTCACGTATTTTGATTCGTAATTATAGTGAAAACGTGAGATATTTTCGTAAATATTTCTTAAACATGTTGTCGGCATACTTTTCTCTTTTTTTTGTTTGGTGCTGCTCT
This sequence comes from Sarcophaga variegata, assembly GCA_932273835.1. NCBI lineage: Eukaryota > Metazoa > Arthropoda > Insecta > Diptera > Sarcophagidae > Sarcophaga > Sarcophaga variegata. The sequence goes on from OW026358.1 coordinate 9,468,454, forward strand.
TATTTATTTTGTTTTCAATTCCAATTCTTCTTTGTTTGCCTCTGCATATTTTAGCGTTATTTGGGCCGTTTGTGCACTAAGTTTTCTATTTTGTTTGCCTGCTGTATGTTATCGGCGTATTAAAATAAATGACAACACATATGCATGTAACGAATTATCGGAACAAAGCCCCAGCAGCAGCAGCACAAATTCACCAGATGTTTAATAATTGTCACGAAAACAAAAACAAGATACTCGTAAGTTTAAATAAAAGCTTAAATATTTACAAGAACACATGACAAGATAGGGCAACAGAGTTGCCAGATGTTAAAAAATCTAAAACAATCCTAATAGACTAGGTTAGGTTAGGTTAGCGTGGTAGCTTTAATTTGCCCAAAAAAATCTCTTTAGCACGCATGCGGCTCGCTGTGATGCCACAGGAGGGGGAATTTGGTCAGCGCAAGGGCTGCACATCCTAATAGACTAAAATGTGGAAATTTTGTGAGAGCCACTTAATCCAAGATCAGCATTAGAGCTCTAATCAAAAGATCTTTCTGCAACAATCTTTAGTCGTAACGATGAATATCTCAAGCGACAGATTTAGCCCTTTAGCGACGGGTGTTGTATATACAGGGCAGTCACTTAGTGCATCATAGTGACTGACATCGTGTAAATACGGCATTTATTAAGTGGTCAATTCCTTTTTCACTAATGATGCCACAATATGGTCAGTCGCGCCATCACGATAGGATTAAGGGCTCTCAAATAGGATCTATAAGGCGTTGCTCATGACTTATCTTCAGTAAATGTAAGTTCAGTTGCAAAAACAGTGAAGTAGTCATGAAATAAAAGTTCTGTAGCTGATTTATGTTCTCGTTGCCATTACTTTTCCCTTACCTGCTACAATCCGGACTGTAGTGTGTACGTGTCCCTACGTAATGGGGATGAGCCCTCCGCGGTCAGGTGAGGGTGGGTTAGTGTGAGGCCGGGGACGTTCGAAAAAAAAACTTCCGACTGTCTGACATCCACGAAACATACACAACTTCGCTTATCTGCTCATCTAGATGGTTAAAGGACAGCAAGAGACATGGAAGGGCCTGGAAGCAATTATTCTGCAGAGAATATTGCGACTCCGAAATATTGACCAGACGACGTGCCGTGAAATTGGGCAACAATCAGCAGACATTACAGAGAATTTTTATGAAAAACTTGAAAATACTCTCCTACAAAGTGCCATCTATGCGTTACCTGGTACGCATTGACCAACAAGTGAGTGCAGCCTACACTCATGCCACTCTAAATTTCGAATACGAGGAAAACAAGTTTTTATCGAAAAGCAATAAAAGCACAGACGCTCATTTCTATATCTTTGAATACACGAATAATAGGTGTGGGAGGACCCGATCTGTTTAGGATATCAAGGCCGTGACTAAAGATGTCTTAGAGAATGCCGGAGTATTGACCAGACGACGCGAAAAACCATTGGGCAACAACCGACGGTCTTTACAGAATACTTTGGTGAAATACTTCAGGATGTTGCCTTTCAAAGTGCAGACTATGCATCAGCTTTGATAAACAAGAGAGTGTAACCTACTCTCGCGTAATCCTGATTGCTGAACACTGTTGAAAGCGCAAGACATAGTAAGATTTCTTGTCTGGAACATAAGTATCGTAGCCTCTTTAGAGGATTTACAACTAATCGATTCCAAAGTGGCTATAGGTGTCGATGTGGCAATTTATAAAATAATCTGGCAATCTTTAAGATGTTTCTTGGTATCTGCTGTAGAATTTAAATATTAACAGATCTCGTGTCGGACTGCAGACACATGTTTGCCTTCATTTTAAATAAATTTATTGCAGACCATAATAAAGTGCTTAACATTATAACAATAAAGTTTAATGTTAGCGCGTAAAAGTATGTTTTGTTTATTATTAAATGGATATCCTCATATAATTCTACAAATAAAATAAGAAAAAATTGTAGATATCTAAATAATTTTATTAAAAAATCTTAAGAACAGATGCCTTAAAATATACTACACGTTTTGAAAAAAATTAAACAGTATGTTTTGCAAAATATGCCTAAAAATAGGCATCAAAAATATTAAAGTTAAGCAAATAGCAAGTCATAAATAAAATAAAAAACAAAATACGATTTGAAAGCAAATCAAATACGCCTAAAAATAGGCAAAGAATATTATTGCATGCTTTCAGAAAATCTTCAGAAATTAAAAAGTTTTATTTAAAGGAATCCGAAGCCCTAAAATAACCAACAAAAATTTGAACAAACAGAATAACAAAATTGTGAAAAATAATCACGACAAAATGAAACCTTATTTATACAAATTGCCTAAAATTATGCAACAAAAATAATATTTACAAAACAGAATTTGTTAATAAATATATTGGCTTATGAATGAACAAACATTTAAATAGGATTTCTTTTCTATAACGTTTAATATCGGATCCTTAAATGCGCCTTAAAATAGGCAACAAAATAAATAAAAATCTTCAAACAAAACCGTTGTAATAAGTAAAAGACCACTGTGAATACTTAAAAGAAACCTTTCTGAAAGCACTAATATATGCAAGCATCAAATTTAATTTAACTAAATTTGAAATATTTTGCATGCCTAAAAATAGGCAACGTTTGGAAACCAGAAATAAGCAAAATTGTGTGCATAAAAGCAACGAAAAATATAATTTTTGATTAAAAAATCCTAAAAAATGTAATAAGCCTTAAATTAAACAACGAGAATCATTGCCTATCTTAAGGCAAATAATTTATCTTTAAAAGTGAGACTTTCAAGAACTGTCTGCTTAAAAAGAAATTCAAACAAAATCTAAAAATAGACAAGAAAATATATTGAGAGCTTGTAAAAATGTAAACATAATTATTTTTAAAAGAATCTTAAAACTGATATACAATACATGCCTAAAAGTAGGCAACATATGTTATTGTAAATTTTTATACATGCGTTTTGAAACGAATGGTCCTCCGAATTATATATTTTTGATATTATTCAAAGCAAAATCAAATACTTCTAAAACATTATGGGAATGGGCAAGAGCGCCTCCCCTTATTGCCTTTACGAAGAGGAGGAAGTAATTGATGATGCAGAGCACACTATTTTCGAATGTGCACGCTGGCAGAGCTATCGCTCTGAACTGACGTCAATAGTTGGAGCGATCACGGCCGCTAACAGTGTCGGAGTTATGATTGCGAGTAGAGAGAATTGGACTTCAGTGGCGAATTACATGGAGCGTATCCTAAGACTGAAGAAGAGAGATCTCGAGGCTGCAGAACATGTAGGCACGTCGGCATATATGATACTTACACACGTGTCAAACAAATTCCGACACAGGGACCTGGACGAAAGGAATAGTGGAGACACTTAGATGTCTCCTCAACTTTCGACACGCAATCCGGACGCGGATATGAACACGCAGGAGCTAAAAGAACTCCACTCCGGAGTATTACCACCGTAGTTCCGGTGTGGGCACAACGAGTCCACGAGACGAGGGGGGGATTTAGTGGGTCAGGGCCCCATACACGGAGGATGTGATGGTGCGGTTAGGTACATTTACCCCTCCTCGGCGAGAAAAGAAATATATTATGGAAATATGCCTGAAAATATACTTCAAAAAATAAAAATAAAATATAACCTAAAAAGTATCACCAAAAAACCATGAATAAAGTAGATCCTTGAAGACTATTAGATGGAGAATAAGATTATTTAGATAAACAGCCACCCACAACTGATCCTTAATTACCTACTATATTTAGCTATTGCAACCCTTTAGTAAGGATTACAACCTAGCTTCTCACATCATTCATGTTGGGTTTGCTAATTTCATCCGTGAGTGAAAGGATCTACAGATTTTTAAGAAACTTTTCATGGCATTTGCTAGAAGACTGCTGGCAGAAAGTCGCTGAGAGAAATATTTTTTTTAAACTTTTCGTTTTGTTCGAAATGTCTGGGCTGGGGTTCGAACCACGAGCTGACATCTAATAAGCCTACCTGCTAGACTACGGCGACGTCGAATCATGACTACAGATTAGGATTTTCCAATAAAGTAAGTTGAAATGACATGAAGTCGTCGTAGTCTAGTAGGTAGTGTAGGCCCCAGGCCAGACATCAATACAAAATACAAAAAGTATTTCTTCGGCGACTTCCTCTCAGCAGATTTCTGGCAAAAACTCTGAGAGTAAATAAAATTGCCTTGAAAAAGTTTCTCAAAAATCTGTTGTTCGGAGTCGACTTTAAACTGTAGGTCCCACCACTCATGTATAAAATTAACACACACACAACATAAGTGGTGTGAGAAACTAGGACGCTGTACAATGGGTCAATTCGACCTCCGGGTACTGTACTTGTCTTAATTGACAAGTACATGTCCTCTAACCTAACCTAACCTAAATTGAAGTGACAACATCTAACGATCCGAATGACTTACTTGGATAAGTTCATCTAACAAACTGGATATGAGCGACATGCATTGGCATATGATTGTGAGTGATGTCTTACGATGTGGAGGCTGTTTCCTGAGCCTTGGCTTTCTATTGATTGAATGATTTATTTTAACAAAAAATTATTTTAGAAAGTGAAGGTCTTACTAAGTTGTTAAAAGAGTACCTTTTATTGCTACCTCTTGTATATTTTTCTGATTGAAACTTACACTCCAGTTTGGAAACTTCAATTTAAAATAATCTTACATACCCGCTGTGTCTTGTATGATTTTATTTCAAATAATTTCTGTTTAGAAATTCATGACATCAACTCGTAGTTAAAAAAAAATCCAACCACCAGAATCGCTAACATCACTAATACCACCGCCACCGTCACTACCACCACCACCACCAACACCAATCATCCAGTCTTACCAATAAAGCCATCAATAATTCATTTTATTGTCTAACCCCAAAGCATTATTATTATGCTGCCACCTCCTCACACCCCCCACAAACTGCTGGCAAACTGGCGCAACGTCAGTCAATTCACCATATCGAGTCCATAAATGCTACAGCAAATACGAAGGAATTGTTGGCTGTAATGCATAAAAGATGAAGAGACAAAGAAAATGCATCACGCACACATACACACACACACACCCAGACGTATCCTTTCCTTAGAAGTCATTGTTTTTACTGTGTCTGTAAAGACAAGAAGACATCCTGTGTTTTCAACTTCAAAAAGCTAGGAAAAGAACACAACCAAAGAGAGAGAGAGAGAGCGATTGTTTCAAAAAATAACCTCAAGTGGTATAAAATTAAAGTGTATTTGCCTGATAAACCTTGTATTGATTTGTTGTTATTGCTTTTGGGTCTTAGTAAAGGGTGTTTTTTATAGAGGTATAGAACTTTAAGTTGGCATTACTTTTCAAGATGGCGACCGATTTAACAGCTGTCAAGTGATTTATTTTCAGTTTGGTTTGGCAATTCGTCATGAATAGACTCACGCCTGAACAACGCTTGCAAATAGTGCAATTTTATTTCGAAAATAATGGTTCTGTGCGGAAAACGTATCGCGCACTACGTCCATTTTATCGTCGACAAAATCGTCCATCAAAGCAGTTAATTCGATTAACCATGGAACGTTTTCGCACCACGTTTACTCTTATTGATAACTCGCATCCCCAGAGACGCTGTACGGTGCGTACAGAAGAAGCTATTGCTGCTGTAGAGCGTAGCATTGAGGAAGACCCGAATGAGTCCATCCGCCATCGAGCACAGGAATTGGATCTGTGTCCATCCACTTTATGGAAGATTTTGCGGAAGGATCTTGGTTTGCGTGCTTACAAAATCCAACTCGTGCAAGATTTGAAGCCAAACGATCATCAAGTAAGGCGTAGATTCGCCGAATGGGCCCAAAACGAGATTACCGTTGTTCCCGATTTTCATAAGCGAATTTTGTTTAGCGATGAAGCGCACTTCTGGTTGAATGGCTAGGTCAACAAACAAAACTGCCGCATTTGGAGTGAAGGTCATCCTCAAGTGTATGTGGAAACACCGTTACATCTAGAAAAACTGACTGTTTGGTGCGCTTTATGGGTTGGTGGAATCATTGGTCCGTACTTTTTCAAAAACGATGGTGGCCAGAACGTTACAGTTAATGGTGATCGGTATAGAGCCATGATTACTAACTTTTTCATTCCTGAATTGAATAACCATGATGTCCAGGAGATGTGGTTTCAACAAGACGGCGCAACATGTCACACAGCTCGTGCCACAATAGATTTATTGAAAGACACGTTTGGTGACCGCCTAATTTCACGTTTTGGACCTGTGAATTGGCCTCCAAGATCTTGTGATTTAACACCGCTAGACTACTTTCTGTGCGGCTATGTAAAGTCATTGGTCTATGCGGTAAAGCCACAAACGCTTGACCATTTGGAAGACAACATTCACCGTATTATTGCCGATATACGGCCACAAATGTTGGAAAAAGTCATCGAAAATTGGACGTCCAGATTGGACTACATCCGCGCCAGCCGTGGCGGTCATATGCCAGAAATCATATTTAAAATGTAATGCCACAAGATTATCTTTCGGATAAATAAAATTCATGCCAATCGAATAATCCATCGTTGTTTTATTGCAACTTAAAGTTCTATACCTCTATAAAAAACACGCTTTATGTGCAAAAGGACTCACCTATGTATGTATGTCTACGCACTTTAAAAATGAAAATGAGATTAACTTGTCATACACAATTGAATTTAATTTTCTAAAACTTTCTCTCTCTCTCTTGCCCTCTCTCTCTCTTTATTCTTCGTACTCTCTAGTTAATAACACAGACAAACTTTATACAGTTTTCCTGTCCTATTTGTCTGTCTGCCTCTTTGTCTGTCCATTTGTCTAGTTTTTCCAATGCCATTTCTTTCTTCTTCCTCCTTCCTCCTTCTTTTTCCTTGGTCCATAAGCATCAGCATCAGCATCAACAACATCAGCATCAGCATCATCATCAAACATTGTTTGTGTATTTATTAATGGATTCTACAACATTTTGTTTGATTGCTTCTATTGCAGTTCACTCTCTGTCATTTGGATTCTCCCCCTTTCCTCGTGCAAGTGTCCTTGTTAGGGGGTTTGGGTGTCATGTTAAAGGATAAACTTGCATCAGGTATCAAGTGTTTTTAATAAATGTGCATAAAATTTATGAATTTCATAAATAAATCGAATGTGCAGGAATAATAAATGATGATGAATAGCAGAGATGGCACACTTATTTTAAGGACTTTTCACCTCGTATTACGGGGCATTATTTTTTGGAATGAAATTTTCCCCGATTTCTTCACAGAGAGATGGTCTTATAAGGTGTGATAAACCCAAAAATTTCTCACAACCTTAAAAAGAAATTCGTAGGGCGTTGAATCACACGATCTTGACAGTCAGTTGACATTAGAATTTCTTGTGATAATTTATTCTGGAAAACGTTGCCGCATAATATCGATTGACAGGTCATGAAATTTTCTATGATTTCTTCACGGAGATGTGACCTTATAAGAAGGGGTAAATCCAAAATTTCCCACAACCTCAAAGAAAGATCGTGGTAGCCAGTTGACATCAGAATTTCTTGTGATAATTTATTCTGGAAAACGTTGCCGCATAAAATCGATTATTAAATACAAGGTGTATTCCTTAACGTCCAAGGATTTCTCCACCCGAGGGATAAGGGGGTGCAGTGCAGTCTCCACTGATTTACCCCTCGTGTAGTCGTGTTGGGATGAGAATAGAAGTAATGGATCCATCAAGGCCCTAATGAACATCAAGGACTCTTTCTAGTATCTTCAAAAGAAAGGAGCAAAGGCTGATAGGTCTGTAGTCACCGCCCTTAGTGTGGGACGATTTCCCAGCATTGGGAATGAAGATAACCCTAGATATTCTCCAGCTCCAGGGAATATGGAGGAGCTTAAGACTAGCGTTATAGATGGTAAGCAGCCAGGGAAGAATGATCTCCTCCCCCCGCTGGATGTCACCTGGAATAATACCATCCGGTCCTGGGGACTTGAATGGTTTAAAGGATCTAATAGCCCACTACACTTGGCTTGGGTTAAGAGTTAGGGGTAAGTGGTCCCTAGACGGAGATGCCGTAATCTGTTAGAGAGCTTGACCTCCAAGGGTGGCACTCCCCGGAAAATGAGTGTCAAGAAGAAGTTCAAGCGTCTCTGAACTAGTCTCAGTCCAGCTGCCGTCAGGCCGTTGGATGCATTCGAGAGACGAGACTTATGTGTGGAACTTAATATTTTGCACAGACGGCTCGTCTCGGCATAGATTTTTCCGCTCGCGCAGTAGTTCCTCCACGAAGCCCTCTTCGCCCGCCTTACGGCGTATTTCAGTTCTCTCTTTTTGGCCTTGTAAAGTGCCCATTCGCCCGTGATCTTTGCCCTATTAAAGAGTTTGCCACTAGATCGACGGAGATCCTCGATCTCCTGGTTCCACCATGGCGGTTTGGGCTTCCCTCTGTAATCAGCGTAATTGACGGAGGATACTGCCGCCGACTTAAGTGCAGCGGTCAGTGTGTCCGTAGTCCTATCCATGTCGAACCGGGTGGTAATGGTCGGAGGTGTTGCAGGGAGGCAGTTGCGCAATCTTCCCTTAAAAATGGTTCAATTGGCCTTCCTCCTATTGACCGAAAGTGTCTGCCTATGTGCAGACTCTACCGCGGCAATATTAAATGTAACGTATCTGTGGTCCGAAAAGGAGCATTCCCCAGATACATGCCATTCCCTAATAGAATCAGAGAAGTCAGAGCTAACCAAGGTGATGTCGAGCACTTCCTTTCTATTCGATGTGTGGAAGGTTGGTTCATTACCCCGATTAGCTATAACTAACTTATTACTAATAATAAAGTCAAGTAAGCACTCACCAAGATCGTTGATGTCGGAAATTCCCCATATTTTGTGGTGGGAATTGGCGTCGGTTCCGATGATTACCGGAATCCCACGTAGTTGCGCATCTGCTACCAGTCGACCTATGGGTTCTTGGGGAGGGGAGAGCCCATAGTTATTCGCAAGATAAGTTGACGAGACCCAGATGGCCCTCAAGTTAGACTCGATGACCATAGTTACAGTGTCCCTGTCGCTGTTCACCTGTGGCATCACAACGGGCCGCTATGCATGCTCAAGTAAGGTTTTTGGTAAATTAAAGCTACCACGCTAACCTAACCTATCCTAACCTAAATACAAGGTGTGATAGGTCATGAAATTATCTAAGAATTCTTCACGGACATGTGATCTTATAAGGAGGAGTAACAAGAAATTCACATGGCGTTGAAATGCATGATTCTGGTAGCCAGCTGATATCAGATTTTCTTGACATTGTCGCAAAAAGCCGATTATTGAATATAATGTGCAACAGGTCATGCCATCTTGATGCAACCACATGCCACCAAGATCTGCTTTATCACGTTCTTGTCATTAATGCTCTTCACACAGGCCCAGAACACATTCAGTTACCATACATCGTTGTCTTTGGTTTACTCATTCCGTTCTTGCTTTTGTTGCATTAGTACGGGAGCATGCGCAAATCTCGACGCAAAATTTGCCATGTCGTGGTCTACAAAATTCCGAGATCTAATAAGCATGTCGCAATATTAACTGCTTCGGATTCTCCTCTACATTACCACAGGAAACGACGGAACGATGTTTTCGGCAGATCTTATGTTTTGTTCGACTTAAGGGTGTAAATAGTCCTGTCGGTCCACTGCAAAATCACCCACATCGTCTAATACGTCAACAAAACCAGTCACGCTGCCCGAACAAAATCCGTGCGTAACAGTAGCTCGTTGGGGTTGCATTTCTATTCGAATGGATTGCATGAGGCCGGTCTGAGTGAGTCCCAAAAGTCGATAATTTTATGTGTTTACTTCACCCGTTCTGTGGAAACCCGTTTCAGCGGAGAGGATGACTTCTTTCGAAAACTTGGCATTGGACTTTATTTTGCTTCAACATTACCCAGTGAACAAATTGTTGTCGCTTTCATGATCTGCTCGATTAAGCTCCTAAGTACCATAAATTTTGTCAAAATTCACTGCGTAGTGCATTTCCCTTTTATAAGACAATTAGTGTTTCGGAATTAATGTGTCGAAAGATTGTCTCTTCACCTGATCTTTTATAATTCCAATAGGCTTTTTCGCGTATAATCTATCCCCACAAATTTTTTAGTCCCGTTTGCAAGGGTTTATGTTTATATCGGGTTTTCTTGTGGGATATTTCTTCGTCCAGAGTTTTCCGTCTTCCCTAGAAATCGAAGTTTTCTCAACTGTCGGTCTACTACTCTCGTTGGCTAACATTATCAAGCTATTCGCCTTTCATTGTAATTGGATTGCAGGATTTACCCTTGACAAGACGAATTTTTGGTATTCAACCAAATAAGATAACCGCCATTACAGATGAACAAAAACTTTATGCAGGCGGATAATCCGAATCGAAAAACTTACTTTTTTCAATGAATTCCAAACATTATTGAACACGTTTGTGCTTCTGATGAAATACGTCGTACATGTATAAAAAAGTACCTCTAAAGTAAATTTTTTGACCATTTGGTACCATATTATTTACCAATACTCTCCTGTTTTTCCAAGGTTTTGTAATATACCGGATCACTTCTCTGGCCCCCGGAAAAGTACTTTCGAACATAATTTAAGTACCTTCTGTCTTAACAGTACCTTTAAAGTACCTTTTTTTTTATTAATTTAATACCATTTTATTTAACAAAACTCTCTTTTTTCCAAGGTTTTGTCACATACCAAATTAATACACTTCTTTGGCCCCAGAAAAGTACTTTCTAATATAATTTAAGTACCTTTTGCTTAACAGTACCTTTAAATTACCTTTTTTTATTAATTTAGCACCATTTTATTTAACAAAACTCTTTTTTCCAAGGTTTTGTCACATACCAGATTAATACACTTCTCTGGCCCCCGGAAAAGTACTTTCGAACATAATTTAAGTACCTTTTGCCTTAACAGAACCTTTAAATTACCTTTTTTTATTAATTTAGTACCATTTTATTTAACAAACTCTCTTTCTTCCCAGGTTCGGTCACATCTGGTGATTAATACACTTCTCTGGCCCCCCAGGAAAGTACTTTTTAATCTCCTTTCAGTACCTTTTGCTTTAATCCAATTACACATAATTCCCAGCTTTAAATAAACATGCTGTTTGCCATTCACATTCACATTTACATTCACACACAGTGTGCTTAATACACTTATACATTTGCAGTTTTCAAATTGCATTCATTCACAGTGTTTTTTTTTTGCGTACCCTTAGAGCTCCTACTTTGAAAAGGTCTAGGGGGAGAAAATTTCAAACATTTATTGACTATGATTTCATGGACATATTCACATACATGCATGCACTCATATAGATGGTTTATGAATGTATGAGTGTAGCAAAGAAAAAAATAGAAAAAATAAGAGAGAGAGAGAGTGAGGAGTGATAGTGGAGAGTGTATATGTGTGTTGGGTGTATAATTCATGATATGACAAGTGTAATGCATAAAATTGCATGCCATTGGGGAAACATTTATCATCTGCATCACTTCAAGAGAGTTTACTAAAGTGTTTACTGCTGCCGACTGCCTCCCTCTGTGTTCCTCTATGACTCATTCTAAAGACAGTTGGTTTTTTTTCGTAGGGGCACTCTTGTCCTGTTATTTCTCTCTCTATGTACTGCATGCCATGTTATTTTATGTTATTATGTTCTGTTCTGTTCTGTTGGGTCTCTATTACCTAAACATGAGTGTTTCTTTTATAAAATTCATTTCATTCCTTTCATTTTTATGCTCCTTTTTTGTTTAAGGTTTTTGAAGTATCGTCCATCCTTAATGCTGTTATAAAAAGGATAATTTGTCAAAATTTTAGTAAAATAAGCAAAACATTCTCATGCACGAATGTTTTAAATGAAAATAATAAATGATTCCAATAAAAATACTTCACATAGTTTAGTTGAGTTTAGTTTCGTTTGTAGAAATATTGAAGGGCCAATTTGTGTAAAAAAAATTGTTTGCCCTAAAGTAGGCAATGAATTTTTTCTTTTGGTTTTAAATATAATTTTGAATACCTTTGACATTCTATTTACAGAGTATTTTAATGTTCACGGCATTAATAATGAATTCTTTTCGTATAAAGTAATTTATTTTATAAAGTAACCCTAAAGTAGGCAACACTTTTGAAACTATTGTTAAATAAATCTTATAATTTTCATTATAAACCTTGTGCGTATTTATTTATTAAAAAAGGAGAACGTAGGTGAGAAATTTTTGTATAGCAATGTAATAGCGTTTGAATTTAAAAGACAAATTCTGTGACATATTAAGCCCTGAAGTAGGCAATTGTTGCTATTACATTAAAAAGAAAAACAATTTTGAATACTTTAAAAGTCATATTTAACGTGTATTTTAATTCTCTCAAGATTAGCAAATAATTCTTTTCATAAGAAGTAATTTATTTTATAAAGTTATCCTAAAAGTAGGCAACACTTGTGAAACTATTGTTAAATAAATCTTATAATTTTCATTATAAACCTTGTGCTTATTTATTTATTAAAAACCGGAGATCGTAGTGAGAAATTTTTGTATAACAATCTCATTGTATGCAATAGCTTTTAGATTTAAGAGACAATTTCGGCGACACATTAAGCCCTGAAGTAGGCAATTGTTGCTATTACATTAAAAAGAAAAACAATTTTGAATACTTTAAAAGTCATATTTAACGTGTATTTTAATTCTCTCAAGATTAGCAAATAATTCTTTTCATAAGAAGTAATTTATTTTATAAAGTTATCCTAAAAGTAGGGAACACTTTTGAAACTATTGTTAAATAAATCTTATAATTTTCATTATAAACCTTGTGCTTATTTATTTATTAAAAAAAAGGAGATCATAGGTGAGAAATTTTTGTAGAGCAATGCAATAGCTTTTGAATTTAAAAGATAATTTCGGTGACATATTGAGCCATAAAGTAGGCAATTGTTGTTGTTACATTTAAAGAGCAATTCTGAATGCTTTAAAAGTTATATTTAATATGTATTTTAATTCTCTTAAGATTAGCAAAGGTTTAATTTCATATATATTAATTCATTTTATAAACTTAGCCTAAAAGTAGGCAACACTTTTTAAACTATTGTTAAATTAATCTTAAAAAACAAGACTAATAATGAAAATAATATTGTTTCTTATTTTTTCTTTTCAGAAAATAGAAAAAATGAGAGCTGATGGCTGGAAAATTTTTATATAGTAACCTGAAAATATGCAATATATTTGGAATTTTTGGTAGTCAAATTTATTTTGCTTTAAGGTAAGCAATGTTTTCCTGTTTTAAATACATTTTGAATTACTTTAGAGATCATATTTATAAAGCATTTTAATCTTCTTAGAACTAGCAAGGAATTATTTTCAAAAGAAATCATTTATTTTAAAAAGTTACCCTAAACTAGGCAACACTTTTTTGAAATTATTATTAAACCCTTAGTATGCAATGGTTCTTTATGTTTTAAATCAATTTTTGTCGGTTATTTATGTCAATGAGATTAAGTGTAAGCCCGGGCCAAACTATTTAGAAGAAGGACGAAACTGAGAGGAATGTTCCTGCTTATTTATGGGACATAGAGGAGTCAGGAAATTGCATGCTTGCAGTGATCAATAGCTTGGGATCAATAGTAACCTATTGAGCTATTGTTTCAGTACACAAAGCATTGGTTTACGCCGCTAGAATTTCTGTTGGACTTAAAACCTAAGAAAACATATACAGTAAAGTCCAAAGTTTTCGAGACTATGGTTACAATAATCGTAGACAAGGAAAACCCACTTAGAAAGCTTGCAAGGAAATCTTGCTTTCAATAGTAACCTTCAGGGCCATTGTTTGAGTAAACAAAGTATTGGTATACAATTCCTATAGAAAACTGTACTACAGCGTCGTTGAAACTTCTGTGATATTTAAATTCTTTCCACATACGTAGTGAAGGTCAACGTTTTGCAGACTATTGTTACGATAAGTCATATTCATAAATGTGTGTGAAGGTAGATTTTAAAATCTATCTCCCCAGAGCTCTCTCTGTTAACTGACTTGGTTTGCGTCTGTGGATATAAAGGGTGTTTTTTATAGAGGTATAGAACTTTAAGTTAGCATTACTTTTGAAGATGGCGACCGATTTAACAACTGTCAAGTGATTTATTCTCAGTTTTGTTTGGCAATTCATCATGAATAGACTCACGCCTGAACAACGCTTGCAAATAGTGCAATTTTATTTCGAAAATAATGGTTCTGTGCGGAAAACGTATCGCGCACTACGTCCATTTTATCGTCGACAAAATCGTCCATCAGAGCAGTTAATTCGATTAACCATGGAACGTTTTCGCACCACGTTTACTCTTATTGATAACTCGCATCCCCAGAGACGCTTTACGGTGCGTAGAGAAGAAGCTATTGCTGCTGTAGAGCGTAGCATTGAGGAAGACCCGAATGAGTCCATCCGCCATCGAGCACTGGAATTGAATCTGTGTCCATCCACTTTATGGAAGATTTTGCGAAAGGATCTTGGTTTGCGTGCTTACAAAATCCAACTCGTGCAAGAATTGAAGCCGAACGATCATCAAGTAAGGCGTATAACGCAACATGTCACACAGCTCGTGCCACAACAGATTTATTGAAAGACACGTTTGGTGACCGCCTAATTTCACATTTTGGACCTGTGAATTGGCCTCCAAGATCTTGTGATTTAACACCGCTAGACTACTTTCTGTGGTGCTATGTAAAGTCATTGGTCTATGCGATAAAGCCACAAACGCTTGACCATTTGGAAGACAACATTCGCCGTATTATTGCCGATATACGGCCACAAATGTTGGAAAAAGTCATCGAAAATTGGACGTCCAGATTGGACTACATCCGCGCCGGCCGTGGCGGTCATATGCCAGAAATCATATTTAAAATGTAATGCCACAAGATTATCTTTCGGATAAATAAAATTCATGTCAATCGAATAATCAATCGTTGTTTTATTGCAACTTAAAGTTCTATACCTCTATAAAAAACACCCTTTTTATTTTAAAATCTATTTTCAGACACATTTTTCATAAAGGGACCTCGGCTCCTAAGAACGCGAGTGGAAGCTAACAGTTCATTAAGCCGTTTCAGGTCCGTAAGAGCTAGCCTGAAACCCATTATCCGCATGTGATATGCAATAGAACACTTGTCCATGCTTCCTACCGCACTCACGTGACCTTACGTCAGAGAATTCCAGCTCTGACGCGAATTACATACTCAAAGCACTCTTCATAACTGACATTTTCATAAAGATATGTATGTAGGGGGAGATAGTCTCCTAGTTTGTAGTGGATATCCTACTACATTACTTCAGGCATCGTACGCAATACGTGAATAAAATGCCGAGAATTTTCGAAAACGAAGAACTGCAATGTAGATCTCTTTGATAAACCATTCGATACCGAGATATATGTAGATGTCACGATGATGACATGTGGTGAGATGACTGAGTAGGATTCATTATAAAGTAAGATCAGCTAAAGAATCTGAACACAAGGTACACAAAGTAATACCAAGAAAAGCAGGTCCAAGTAGTGATGTGTTGACGAGCTTTGCTAGCAGGAAGATGCCTGTACATAGGCCAACAGATTAGGAAGGCATATGAAACCATCGGCCATACTGTTTACGGCGAATACACCATCTAAGGGTTTAGAGCTAATATATTGCAAAAAAGTCTAAGACAGGGTCGTATGGTCTTACTACCTTTCCAATTACTACACTAAAGTACAACTTACATTTTAGTCTCCTATCTAAGACAACAACCAGAAATTTGGATAGTAACAGTAACCCAGATTTACTAATCTAATGTTAAAGGGGATTAGGTTACTCTTACTGGGTTTCAAAGAACATGTTCCCATCCTATTAAAGGAGTAATAAACTTGGAATCATGTTACCAGCTTAAGTTTTGAAAAGAAAGTATAATTTTGCTACCGTGTTTATTACGATAACGGGCGTACTTGCCTAAAAGTATGCTTTGATTTTTTTTAAGGGTTTTACTTGGCTGAAAATTTATTTTTTTTTTTAATTAAAAACTAATTCAAAACAGTGCTAAAGGTGTTTTTAAATACGAGACATTTGCCTCTTGAGCTGAGATCTGAGTTAATTAACAATTCAAGCTTCCTCCGGTTCTAGCGTCTCAGTTACATTTTCATCCGTAAACTCTGTTTGATTGGTGGCGATTTCTTGAGCTTCTGTTGTTTCATCTTCAGCTTCTGAGAGAGTGTTCCAATCAGGCTTGGCAGTTTCTGTTTCCGCCTCTACTAAGGCATGAGTTTCTCGATCTTGAGATCTGAAATTAGTTGGTTTTGGTGGAATGGTGAATTTTTGATCTTCAGTAGTTTCGGTGTCAGTTTCTTCCGTTGCTTGAGTGTCTACTCCTTCAGTGTATAACTCAAAAGGATTTGGTTGTTCGGTTGTGGTTTCTTGAGCTTCAACGGTTACAGCTTCTGAGGGTTGTTGAGTCCACTGGGCCTCCATTTCACTTCTAGCTTCAGGGCCAGATGTGGTCTCATTTTCTGTTGTACTTTCTGGATTCACGGTTACATCTTCTTGGTATCCTTCACTACTCCTCCTTTGTGGACCATTAGTGTTATTTTCTTCAGGGGCTTCTGTAGTTTCCTGATCTCCAGGCATTTGAGTCTCCTCTGTTACCTGGTCACCAAAAGCCCTAACGCTTCTAAGCAAAACAAATCTTTTGTCATTTTTTGGCATTAAGAAGGACAAAGAAGCTGATTGGGCCTGTTGCAAGGTCAGTAAAAAGGTGAAAGCTAGGGAAGAAACCAATTATTTTAACTGTTTACCCTTGACACAGGCGGTGTATCTTTAGGACTCACCTGCCAAAGCCATCAAAGCCATTAAGAAGCATGAACGCATTTTTTTTTCTAAGAACGTGTCTGAACTGATTTGCTAACGTATTTGCAGTGCATTTTCTTTAAGCCAATAACCTCGGCTTTATACTTTCCACTTTATTTAGACCACAACTCTCTGCGTATGTACTCTCTGTGTGTGTGGTTTTAGCCACTTGAATTGTCTTAATTTTGTGGCTACAACTGACACGTACAGTGGTTGTTTTTGGTATTTTTCTAATTGATTAAATAGTTGACTGCTGTGGTATGAATGGCACAAAATAATTGATTATTACGGTCAATGGAATGCTATACGCAATGGTAGGTGGTTAGGCACAGTGGAATGAAATTGTAAAACAAATTCATGACAGAGAATTAAATTTTAATAAAGAAATGTTTTCAAATAAAGCGTCTTCAAATGTAATGAATAAAAAAAGTACCAAAAAAAGTACCAAAAAAAGTACCAAAGTGTACCATAGAAAGTACCACAAGAGAGAAATCCAGTTTAATTTTTGCTTTAGTACCAAAAAAGTATTTGGAAGTCTTTTTTGATCCTCTTAACGGCCCACGTGGGTGCCAATAACACAACCATCAGCTATGGACAGCTAATTTGACTACACTAACCCCGTAAACATCGACGTCGTAAACATCGACGAAGTCAGCTCCAACATAACGACCTACCTCTCGTCCTTGGTGGAATTCTTTCGTGAAAGAAAACTACGAATATCTGCACCGAAATCAACGGAGTCCCTCTTCACGACATGGACGAAGGAAGTAAGAAGAACGTTAAACGTCGCAGTGGAAGGAACATCATTCCCACAGTTAGGTAACCAAAGATCCTCGGGGTCACCTTCGACAACTTACTTCACTTCGCCACACATGCGACTAACATCAACGCCAGCGTGAAGAAAAGAAAGAAGGTCCTAAAGGCACTGGCAGGCACCACATGGGGAATGGACAAGGAAACCATCCTCTCCACCTATAAGGCTATCGGACGGCTCCAATCTGGACATCATTCCTGAGTGACACGCAGTGGAGGGCACTACAGACGTCACAGAACAACGCCCTGCGAGTAGCCACCGGATGCGGGAGGATGACTAGTATAGATGATGAGACGAAGATGCTGACGGTTAGAAGACACAACGAGCTGCTAACTAAACAATTCCTCATAGCCTGCTACCAACCTTCTCATCCAAACCACCACATAGTATTGAATGATCCCCCTCCACGCCGCATAAGACAAGACCTCACTACCTACAACTCGGACATCGTCCACCTCATAACTGATAGACTGTCCGTCGTGGAGGCACAAAATGCCCTTCATCATACCATCGTCGCGACGGACAGAGACGAGCTCAGCCATAATAGGGTCATTAATCAGCACCCACCACCTATAGCCGATTCGGAAAGGCAGCTTCCAAGAGTCACGAGAACTGTTCTGGCCCAGCTAAGATCAGTATGGTCGAACTTCCTGAATAACTACAGGGCTAGGATCATCTCGGGAACCCAGGATAGCTGCCCATTGTGCAACCAGACACCACACGATACGGTGCACATTTTTAGCTGTCCAGCGAAACCGACAGCCCTACGACCCGTAGACCTATGGCTGAACCCTACGACAACAGTTGACTTACTCGGACTACCTACCACATTACGTTAACAACACACACATACAACCAACAACAACATTCCCATCTCCAATCCATCCCATCCGAATTACATGGCACACAACCAACAGAACATATAAACTAACATTACTAATCCATCTTTATCTTATATACAGGGAAAAGCTTCCGGAGACAACAGCCGAACTGTTACAACAACAACAGTAACCCCATTGGGAATGCTGCTAAAAGGTTTCCTTCATTTGTTTTTTTCGAAAGGTTTGGGCCGAAGTACAACGTCTTACCACTCGTACTGAAAGTCAGTCTAAGCAGTCCAGTCTTGTAGAGCCTCAGTGGATCAGTCCCTTATATAGGCGTGTTGATCGCTACTGGCGAGAGTAGAAAAGTCGTTAGACCGTATCGCATTGCACAGACCCATTCCAATGTTTGCCTAGCCTTGGGAAATTAAATACTCTCTTCACTTAACAGCGAGCACTTAAGGCATAATAGATTCTCTGCAATGAAGAAATCACACATATCAGATGCTTTCAATTTATTTTAAACCTTCTTTCTGGGCGCTTCACCAGTGTCTCACTGGTGTGGGTCCCCGGGCACAGTAACATTTCGGGAAACTGTAGGGCCGATGAGCCCGCCACAGCTGGTGTGCTCCTTCCGGAATCCTCTTCAATTGAATTGGGTACGCCATTTGCCTCGGTCAAGTTGGATATTGCGCGGAAATTCTTTCGGGACGCCAACCTATCCTGTGTCAATGAGGAGTCTTGCTCCACCGCTAGACTCACCTGGCCCTTGATAGAGAGAAGGCGTACCAACCAATTACTTGGTTTTGGTCGTGACGTCATTTCAACCACAGTGGCCATGCTTACAGGTCATTGCGTTATGGGTAGACACGCGGAAAGAATGAGGCTCCCATTTAACGACTTCTGCCGTGGATGCAGTTCCGCTGAGGAAGGGGAGGCTGTTATCCACTTTCTTTGTCAGTGCCCGTCTCTTGCTAGGTGTAGATATAGGCTATTTGGCTCCCCATTTCTTGCCAGCTTGACGGAGCTATCATCTATTGATATCAAGGATATAGATTGGTTCATCAAACTTTCTGGCTGGTTTTCCAGTGTAGGGTAGTCGTGCTTTTGATGTGCAGCCCTTGCACGGACCAACTTCTTCCTCTTCCCTCATTTTGGTGGAACTTGGTCAGTACAGGGACGCTATACGTGCTTAAGCGAGCTTTGTGATATCAGACTACCACTCCGACCTAAACCTAAACCTAATTTATTTTAAACGTCTGAACGAGCTGATGACACAAAAGATGATTCCTTAGTCCAAACTAAAGGTAACTTGTTGACCAGATACCTACAATCAAGTGCTGCTGCAACTGACCGTAAGAGCCTCTTCATTCGAGAGAGTCCGTGAATTCTAATCCGTCGTTACAGAACCTATAACGTTTGCATTTGTGAGAAGTTTGTGAAGTCTTCTAGGCTTAATGAGCTGCTTTATTTTCACCAATTTTAAATCTACGCACTGCCTGCCTTCACTGTACTAATAAGACCAGAATTTTTTCTTTCTAAATCATACCAATACTCGGGATATTCCCTACCTATGCAGAGCATTATGTTGAAATACCGAAAAGTAAATTATAGGAGCAGGAAAGGAGGGCACAGTGTGCTCCACTCATTTAAAAAGTTGTTTTTGCAACTTTAGTACTTTTTCAGGCAAAGAGGGAATTGTATGTGACACTCGTTTGAAAAGTACGTTTTGAAACTTAAGTACTTTTTTCAGGCCAAGACGGAATTGTGTGTGACACTCGTTTAAAAAATACTTTCTGCAGTTTTAGTACTTTTTCCAGGCAAAGAGGGAATTGTGTACGACACTCGTTTAAAAAGTACTTATTGCAATTTGAGTACTTCTTTCAGGCAAAGGGGGAATTCTGCAATTTAATACTTTTTGGGCAGAGTGGGAATTGTGTGTGACACTCGCTTAAAAAGTTGTTTTTGCAACTTTAGTACTTTTTCCAAGCAAAGACGGAATTGTGTACGACACTCGTTTAAAAAGTACTTGTGTGTGACACTCGTTTAAAAAGTACTTTTTGCAATTTGAATACTTCTTTCAGGCAAAGAGGGAATTGTGCAATTTAATAATTTTTGGGCAGAGTGGGAATTATGTGCGACACTCGCTTAAAAAGTACTTTTTGCAATTTGAGTACTTTTTCCAGGCAAAGACCGAATTGTGTGAGACACTCGTTTAAAAAATACTTTCTACAGCTTTAGTACTTTTTTCAGGCAAAGTGGGAATTGTGTGCGACACTCGTTTAAAAAGTACTTTTTGCAGCTTTAGCACTTTTTTCGGGCAAAGAGGGAATTGTGTGAGACACTCGTTTAAAAAGTACTTTTTGTAACTTTAGTACTTTTTTCAAGCAAAGAGGGGATTGTGTGCGGCACTCATTTAAAAACTACTTTCTGTAGCTTTAGTACTTTTTTCAGGTAAAGAGGGAATTGTGTGCAACACTCGTTTAAAAAGTACTTTTTGCAACTTTAGTACCTTTTTTCATTCTAAAACAAAAGCAAACGGCTTTGTTTCTTAAGTTCACATTTCATTAACGTTTTAAGAAAATATTTCTTTTAATTTTATCGATAACTTTAGACTGAAACTAATGAACGCTTAACATTTTAAAATAAACGAAAAGAGAGGGTAATAGATTTCCCCCACTCTGTATACGAATTAGAAAATTTAATGAAACTTTATCTCTCAATTGCATACGTTTTTAGCCTGAGAAAACCAAATAAAAACTGATATTCTAACTTAAATAAATAAATAACATAAGAAAAATGAAATTGTTCCTACTGGAAAAAAGGGGGAAAGAGAGAAAAGAGGGAAGAAAACGGGAAATATAATATTTAAGTAAAGACCGTTTGGATATTTAGCCATGAGATGTTAATAAAATGCAGTTTTCCTCTATTTTTGCTGATCTACCACTAAAGTAGTGGTGAAGGGTTTGGAAAAACAGTTTGTGTATTAAGCAGTAGTTTTTAATCTAACGAGGGTTGTATGATAATTTTCAAAATTATTAAGAGACCTTCATAGGGTTTAGAAAAGCCAACCTTCGTTTAGGAATTATTGATGCAGCAAACACTCAACGCAATCTTTAGTTTAACACGCATCGTTACTTATTTAACAAGGCAGTACTGTACAAAGAGTACAGTAAAGACTCTCTTAAAATGACTACAGTGCATACAACATATGTATGTATGCATAATTGGTCATGACAATCCTTCAGTCAGGTTTCTATGTACCACCACTTATGTTGTGTGTGATAATTTTATACATGAGTGTTGGAACCTACAGTTTGAAGTCGACTCCGAACGGCAGACTCATGGAAATGACGAGTTGTTACGCCTCCATCAGAAAACAACAATAAATGTAAGCAGAGAGTCTTACACAACAAGAGAGAGAAAAAAATCTCTACGTATTCTCCCCTACAAACAGCCTTTACCGTATTATCCTTCTAATCTCATCGTTTGTGTTTATATTTTCATTCGTTCGTTTGTTTATTTATAAAACACGACGCTCCTCCTATGCATGGCTGCCTGTATGTTTATACACATATATATGTATGAGTGTGTGTGTCTATGTGCGTGTAAATAAACCATCAGTCTGTTGTAAGAAAACTTATTAAGAAAACTTTAACGAGTTTTATTATATGCTTGTGTGCCTGTGTATTTATTCAAGTACATGTGTTGTATATTGTAAGCGTGTGCGTGTGTGTGTGTGTGTCTATTATATTATAACGTACACACCGTACGTATTGCTTTAGGTTGTAATTAATTAAGATTTAAACTTAATAATTAACACCATCATCGTCATTATTATTATCAACAACAGCAGCAGCTACAAACAATAACAATAACAGCATTATTAACAATAACAACAATACGGGAATCAAACTAATATTCGTATACGTACGTATCCCCCTGTTAACATTATCAATATGGCTGGCTGACTACATAATACAGTTAAATGTTTATCGCCGACATTAATACTCTCGTACATGGCATATGTGTTGAGAGAGTGAACACACACACGCATACAAAAGCCTAATAAATAATATTAATTGAGTTTCTCTCTCTCTCTCTCTGTAAATTATTTGCCAGCGAGACAAATTTTAAGGCATTAAAGGCAAGTTTTTTTTTCTGTTCTTTGTGTTGTTTTAATTGCAAAACGAAAATTAAATTAAATTAATCATGATAAATTCGAGAATAATATTAAAAAACTTATTCAATTAACTTGTAATAGGATTTAGAATTTAATAAATAATACTCCGATTACATAAATTACAATAATCGATAACAAAAGAATTGTTATCTTAGCACAAAATTAGCCATAAAACTTTTCCACAACAAAAAAATGTCTCAACTTAATTAAAAGTATGTACACAGTAATGTTATATACTAATACTAAAGCTGTTCAAAAGAAAAATCGATAATCGATAACTTTCATAAAATTTTAAAATTTTAAAATTTTAAATTTTATTTAAATTTTAAATTTTATTTAAAATTTTAAAGGTTTGTAGGTAACCCAACCATTGATTAAGTAGCAAAAAATAAAGCTTTTCTCGATAATCAGTGAAATCGGCAAATTTGGATTATTTGTTTACACTTACACTACCAGAAGCGATATTTTCGGCAGTGCCTGACCACATCTGCCCAACCAGACTCTTTAAATTCCTTTATAGTTTTACCAACTCCTTACATACTAGATCGTTTACGACATTCATAAGCACTGCATATTATTTGAAAGAATGAATCACGACTTTTTAGTTGTGGAGTGTAGTTTTTACTACATGGCCTACGTATTTTAAAATTTAAATGAAGGGAAGACTATCAAGGGAAATTTGTATTGGTTTCAAAACCCTGCTGGTGCCATTATGTTTGGCATATAAATTTAATCAAATGTCCACCACGGCTTCTCTAGGTTACCGGGCATTGGAAATATTCAATACCCCATAACTCCGACACAAAAAACCGGATGAATTTGACCATCAGCATGAGTTATGTTGGATTTGAGAACTGCTATGGTTTGTGGTTTATTCGCATGCATCTGCGACTTAAGAAAACCCCACAAGGAAAGGTCTAGAATGGTAAAATGGCACGATTTCGATTGTATATTCACATGATATTCGTGTGGATGACCATGCCATTAATTTGCTCGTGCAGAATATTCAATTTGTCATGAGTTGTGTGTCAAGTAGCGTCGTCCTGTTGGAACCACATCTTTTTGCTACACATTTTTATTACTCAGTCTGATTGCGAAGCCCTTTTTAACACCATAGAGTCTACTGGTTCTATCCAGTGAACAATTAAGGAGGGAGATGTAAGTCAATCGTTTTTTTTTTTTGTTTTTGTCACGACATCTAAGAATTAATTTTGTGTTAAACTTGTCTTCCATAAACCTAACCATAATCTCTAAATCCCTGGTCTTCTAGCTTCGCTGTGGTAGAAGTTTACATCTTGTTCAAATCGATTTCAGTTGTTTTCAGATTTGCTCTGTCTGTCCACATAATTGCCCACAACTAATTTTTGGTCTGATCATCTTGGTAAACATCCAGCGTATATTTTCTGGATTGCATGCTTTGGATTTCCTCGCGAGCCTTCTGCAGATTATTATGATACGTCTTGGCTTTCCTGAGTGCTCATCTATACATGTCAATTTACTATCCAGAAGTCACCGCAGTTATCCAGAAATTTTCCATAAAAAATGTTGTTATCGACTGATTTTCTATAGAAAATTTTTTTATCGATTGATTTTTCTATAGAAAATTTTGTTATCGACTGCTTTTTATACATTTTTTTGTTATCGACTAATTTTTTATAAAAAAATTTGTTATCGAAAGGTTTTCTGTAGAAAATTTTGTTATCGAAAGATTTTCCATGGAAAATTTTGTTATCGACAAATTTCCTATAGAACATTTTTATTATCGACAGATTTTCTATAGAAAATTTTTGTTATCGAATGCTTTTTTATAAAAAATTTTGTTATCGAAAAGTTTTCTGTAGAAAATTTTGTTATCGAAAGGTTTTCTATATGAAAATTTTGTTATCGAAAGGTTTTCTATATAAAAATTTTGTTATCGAAAAGTTTTCTATATGAAAATTTTGTTATCGAAAAGTTTTCTATATGAAAATTTTGTTATCGAAAGGTTTTCTATATGAAAATTTTGTTATCGAAAGGTTTTCTATATGAAAATTTTGTTATCGAAAGGTTTTCTATAGAAAATTTTGTTATCGAAAAGTTTTCTATAGAAAATTTTGTTATCGAAAAGTTTTCTATAGAAAATTTTGTTATCGAAAGATTTTCTATAGAAAATTTTGTTATCGAAAGATTTTCTATAGAAAATTTTGTTATCGAAAGATTTTCTATAGAAAATTTTGTTATCGAAAGATTTTCTATAGAAAATTTTGTTATCGAAAGATTTTCTATAGAAAATTTTGTTATCGAAAGATTTTCTATAGAAAATTTTGTTATCGAAAGATTTTCTATAGAAAATTTTGTTATCGAAAGATTTTCTATAGAAAATTTTGTTAACGAAAGGTTTTCTATAGAAAATTTTGTTAACGAAAGATTTTTGTTTTTCTGTTATCGAAAGATTTTCCATGGAAAATTTTGTTATCGACGGATTTTCTATACTGGCTAAAGGGTTGTAACGGCCAATGTTTTTCGATAATTCTATTATTTTCGATAACTTGTTTATTTTCGATAACTGGTAGCATTCTCTTGATAATATTTCTTTAATTAAACACAGTTTTATTGACAAATTTTTTTAAAAAGCATTTTTATTCCACGTGAAAACATTTCAAATTCATGTAAAATATCCGTAAGAGTCATCATTACAATCGTTATGGCGTCCATAAGGTGGTGATGAGTGATGGTGATTATAAGCTGGTGGTACTACAGGTGAATAAGATGGCTTCCAATCATTATCGCATCCATAATGTGATGAGTGATGGTGATTATACGCTGACGGTACTACAGGTGAATAAGATGGCTTACAATCGTTATCGCAGCCATAAGGTGATGAGTGATGGTGATTATACGCTGACGGTACTACAGGTGAATAAGATGGCTTACAATCGTTATCGCATCCATAAGGTGATGAGTGATGGTGATTATAAGCTGATGGTACTGCTGGCTTTGAATAAGATGGCGGTAGTATTTCTAGCGGGTTTGTCAATTTTTTATTAAATTTTTCCTCTAATAAAGACCCCAGCTTCTCATCAAACTTAGCGTTATGTTTACCCTCAAATTGTGCCTCCAGTTTTTCACTTAATTTTTCCAATTTCTCCTCAAACTTTTCGGCGAGTCTTTCATTTTTTTGAGCCAATTTTTCAAAGAGATTCGGTTTTTCTCTTAATTTATGGAATAAGGATGGTAAACCAAACAGGGGTTGAGAGGATTTGTTGTGATAAGTGGAGTCGTCATCATCTTTTTCGGATAATTTCTGGTGGAGTTTGAAGAAAAAGCCATGGGCTGGAAAGGGAAAGGGAAGAGATTTTAAATTTAATACTAAATTAAGAACGGCTTCATTTAAAACAATTATTTTTACAACAAATCGTGTTCCGATAACACAGTTTTGACGATTGTTTTTTAATCGGTTTTGTATTACAAAACGCTGGCGTTTAATCGTGACCTACTTTCCCTCGTAATATTATGCAATAATTTCATTACGTACCACAGGTTAATGCCATTAAAAATATAAAAATTAATTTCATTGTCACTTAATTTTTGTTATTTTTGTTGCAGAAAAAGCAAAAAAAAAATTTACTCGAACCGTAACCCACACCCGTGCGACTGGTTGTTGGGTCATTGACTTTCAGCGTTAATTGCTGACGCTGCAATAATTTCTTGGACTATTTATTTAATTTTTTATTTAAAATTTTATTTCATTTCTCTCTGCATATGGTTTTATGTGCTCTACAATGCACTTCAAATCTCTGTTACTGTTGTTGTTTTTATAGTCTTTTTAATAACATTTTTTTTAATTACTTTTCTATATTGTTTCTTCGTTTGCTCGATTTTTATTTGGTGTGTGTCTCCCTAGTAAATGTTCTTTATCACGTTCTGGTCACGTTTTACTATTTCAAAATAAATATTGACTCACTACTCGCAATCACTTTAGAAAACGCTTTACTTTGTCACTCTCTCCCTCTCTCTCTCTCACTCTTCAAATGTTGTATTATTTTCCGCATTTAAGAAATTAGTGACTGGTACCGGGTGTTAAATTAAGATATGGTTGGGCATTTCTGTCTCTATCATTGGACTATGTGCGAGCATAACACTCATGCCACAATATACAACAGTTATAATGGTCTTGTCAACTATTTAGTGGCACTTGAAGAAAACAAAACTCTGCAGACTCCACTATTTGTACACAGATGCTATAAAAAATATAAAAAAAATGTATAAAAAAAATTTCGATAACAGAAGTTTTTGAAGGATTTAGAGAACATTTATTTACTTTGTTATCGACTGATTTTCTATAGAAAATTTTGTTATCGACTGATTTTCTATAAAAAATGTTGTTATCGAAATATTTTCCACAGAAAATTATGTTATCGAAAGATGTTCCACAGAAAATTATATTATCGAAAGATGTTCCACAGAAAATTATATTATCGAATGATTTCCTTTAGAAAATTTTGTTATCGATAGATTTTCTATAGAAAATTGTGTTATCGAAAGATTTTCTATAGAAAATAGTTTTATCTAAAGATTTTCTATAGAAAATTTTGTTATCGAATGATTTTCTATAGAAAATTGTGTTATATCGATAGATTCTCTATAGAAAAATGTGTTATCGAATGATTTTCTATAGAAAAATGTGTTACCGAAATATTTTCTATAGAAAATTTTGTTATCGATTCATTTTCTATAGAAAATTTTGTTATCGATTCATTTTCTATAGAAAATTTTGTTATCGATTCATTTTCTATAGAAAATTTTGTTATCGAATGATTTTCTATAGAAAATTGTGTTATCGAATGATTTTCTATAGAAAATTGTGTTATCGAATGATTTTCTATAGAAAATTGTGTTATCGAATGATTTTCTGTAGAAAAATCTGTTATCGATAGATTTTCTATAGAAAATTTTGTTGTCGATAGATTTTCTATAGAAAATTTTGTTATCGACTGATTTTCTATAGAAAAATTTTGTTATCGAAAGATTTCTATAGAAAATTTTGTTATCGACTGATTTTCTATAGAAAATTCTGTTATCGAAAGATTTTCTATAGAAAATTCTGTTATCGAAAGATTTCTATAGAAAATTTTGTTATCGACTGATTTTCTATAGAAAATTTTGTTATCGACTGATTTTCTATAGAAAATTTTGTTATCGACTGATTTTCTATAGAAAAATTTTGTTATCGACTGATTTTCTATAGAAAATTGTGTTATCAAATCGATTTTCTATAGAAAATTGTGTTATCAAATCGATTTTCTATAGAAAATTCTGTTATCGAAAGATTTTCTATAGAAAATTCTGTTATCGAAAGATTTTCTATAGAAAATTCTGTTATCGAAAGATTTTCTATAGAAAATTCTGTTATCGAAATATTTCTATAGAAAATTTTGTTATCGACTGATTTTCTATAGAAAATTGTGTTATCAAATCGATTTTCTATAGAAAATTCTGTTATCGAATGATTTTCTATAGAAAATTCTGTTATCGAATGATTTTCTATAGAAAATTCTGTTATCGAAAGATTTTCTATAGAAAATTCTGTTATCGAAAGATTTCTATAGAAAATTTTGTTATCGACTGATTTTCTATAGAAAATTTTGTTATCGACTGATTTTCTATAGAAAATTTTGTTATCGACTGATTTTCTATAGAAAATTTTGTTATCGACTGATTTTCTATAGAAAAATTTTGTTATCGACTGATTTTCTATAGAAAATTGTGTTATCAAATCGATTTTCTATAGAAAATTGTGTTATCAAATCGATTTTCTATAAAAAATTCTGTTATCGAAAGATTTTCTATAGAAAATTATGTTATCGAATGATTTTCTATAGAAAATTATGTTATCGAATGATTTTCTATAGAAAATTATGTTATCGAAAGATTTTCTATGGAAAATTATGTTATCGAAAGATTTTCTATAGCAAATTTTGTTATCGATAGATTTTCTATAGAAAAATGAGTTATCGAATGATTTTCTATGGAAAATTATGTTATCGAAAGATTTTCTATAGCAAATTTTGTTATCGAATGATTTTCTATAGAAAATTTTGTTATCGAATGATTTTCTATAGAAAATTCTGTTAGCGAATGATTTTCTATAGAAAATTCTGTTATCGAAAGATTTTCTATAGAAAATTTTGTTATCGAAAGATTTTCTATAGAAAATTATGTTATCGAATGATTTTCTATAGAAAATTTTGTTATCGAATGATTTTCTATAGAAAATTTTGTTATCGAATGATTTTCTATAGAAAATTTTGTTATCGACTGATTTTCTATAGAAAATTTTGTTATCGACTGATTTTCTATAGAAAATTTTGTTATCGACTGATTTTCTATAGAAAATTTTGTTATCGACTGATTTTCTATAGAAAATTTTGTTATCGACTGATTTTCTATAGAAAATTTTGTTATATCGATAGATTTTCTATAGAAAATTTTGTTATCGAATGATTTTCTGTAGACAATTTTGTTATCGAATGATTTTCTGTAGACAATTTTGTTATCGAATGATTTTCTATAGAAAATTTTGTTATCGAATGATTTTCTATAGAAAATTTTGTTATCGAAAGATTTCTATAGAAAATTTTGTTATCGAATGATTTCTATAGAAAATTTTGTTATCGAATGATTTTCTGTAGGCAATTGTGTTATCGAATGATTTTCTATAGAAAATTCTGTTATCGAATGATTTTCTATAGAAAATTCTGTTATCGAAAGATTTTCTATAGAAAATTTTGTTATCGAAAGATTTTCTGTAGAAAATTATGTTATCGAATGATATTCTATAGAAAATTTAGTTATCGAATGATATTCTATAGAAAATTTTGTTATCGAAAGATTTCTATAGGAAATTTTGTTATCGACTGATTTTCTATAGAAAATTTTGTTATCGACTGATTTTCTATGGATAATTTTGTTATCGACTGATTTTCTATAGAAAATTGTGTTATATCGATAGATTTTCTATAGAAAATTATGTTATCGAAAGATTTTCTATAGAAAATTATGTTATCGAATGATTTTCTATAGAAAATTATGTTATCGAAAGATTTTCTATAGCAAATTTTGTTATCGATAGATTTTCTATAGAAAATTGTGTTATCGACTGATTTTCTATAGAAAATTTTGTTATCGACTGATTTTCTATAGAAAATTTTGTTATCGACTGATTTTCTATAGAAAATTTTGTTATCGAAAGATTTCTATAGAAAATTTTGTTATCGACTGATTTTCTATAGAAAATTTTGTTATCGACTGATTTTCTATAGAAAATTGTGTTATATCGATAGATTTTCTATCGAAAATTTTGTTATCGAATGATTTTCTGTAGACAATTTTGTTATCGAATGATTTTCTGTAGAAAATTTTGTTATCGAAAGATTTCTATAGAAAATTTTGTTATCGAATGATTTTCTGTAGACAATTGTGTTATCGAATGATTTTCTGTAGACAATTTTGTTATCGAAAGATTTTCTATAGAAAATTTTGTTATCGAAAGATTTTCTATAGAAAATTTTGTTATCGAAAGATTTTCTATAGAAAATTTTGTTATCGAAAGATTTTCTATAGAAAATTTTGTTATCGAAAGATTTTCTATAGAAAATTTTGTTATCGAAAGATTTTCTATAGAAAATTTTGTTATCGAAAGATTTTCTATAGAAAATTTTGTTATCGATAGATTTTCTATAGAAAATTTTGTTATCGATAGATTTTCTATAGAAAATTTTGTTATCGATAGATTTTCTATAGAAAATTTTGTTATCGAAAGACTCTACAGAAAACTTTGTTATCGAAGGATTTTCTATAGAAAATTTGGTTATCGAAAGATTTTCTACAGAAAATTCTGTTATCGAATGATTTTCTATAGAAAATTTTGTTATCGAAATAATTCTATAGAAAAGAAAATATAGAAAAATATAGAAAATTTTGTTATCGAAAGATTTTCTATAGAAAATTCTGTTATCGAAAGATTTTCTATAGAAAATTTTGTTATCGATAGATTTTCTATAGAAAATTTTGTTATCGATAGATTTTCTATAGAAAATTTTGTTATCGATAGATTTTCTATAGAAAATGTTGTTATCGAAAGACTACAGAAAACTTTGTTATCGAAGGATTTTCTATAGAAAATTTGGTTATCGAAAGATTTTCTGTAGAAAATTTTGTTATCGAAAGATTTTCTACAGAAAATTATGTTATCGTAAGATTTTCTATAGAAAATTATGTTATCGTAAGATTTTCTATAGAAAATTATGTTATCGTAAGATTTTCTATAGAAAATTATGTTATCGAAGGATTTTCTATAGAAAATTGTGTTATCGAAAGATTTTCTATAGGAAA
Source organism: Sarcophaga variegata (assembly GCA_932273835.1). Taxonomy (NCBI): domain Eukaryota; kingdom Metazoa; phylum Arthropoda; class Insecta; order Diptera; family Sarcophagidae; genus Sarcophaga; species Sarcophaga variegata. The sequence continues at coordinate 9,499,528 of OW026358.1, forward strand.
TTGTGTTATCGAAAGTTTTTTATGGAAAATTTTGTTATCGTTAGATTTTCTATAGAAAATTTTGTTATCGTTAGATTTTCTATAGAAAATTTTGTTATCGTTAGATTTTCTATAGAAAATTTTGTTATCGAATGAATTTCTATAGAAAATTTTGTTATCGCCTGATTTTCTATAGAAAATTTTATTATCGATAGATTTCTTATAGAAAATTTTTGTGATCGACTAAATTTATATAGAAAACTCTGTTATCGAAAGATTTTTATAGAAAAACAATTCTGTTGGAATGAATTTTACTTTTTAAAAATAAAAATGGAGAGAAACAGTGTTTCTGCTGTCTTTAAATTGTTATCACACAATCCGATACTAAGCCGAGTTCACTTAATCTTCATGTTTTGATAAGTCGATAACCTTTTTGTCTCTTCTTTATAAGTTTTCAATATTTCATGCCCGAAAAAACAAAAATTTTCAATAAAAGTCACTGAACACTGAACAATTTCAATCACATTTAGACAAACACTCTCTTGTAATTACACAAATAATTTCCGGATATATGTATATGCGAGCGTGTATGTGTATGTTTGTGTATTGTAAGCCGGAAAAAGGTTGACACTCATAAGACAAAGAAAGGGTGGGTGCCAGTGTTGCAACAATAACATTTAACATCAACAAATTGTTATTTGCACCCCAGCAATTGAAGAAAGTACTGAGTCAGTGCATTCAATGATTGTGTGCTGTGTGTAGTGTCATGATGTCACTTGTATTGTATTTAGCAAAGGGTGATTGAGAGAGGGGTGCGTGTATGCAATATAATTATTTGTGTTGCTTTTATTGTTTGACATTTAAGTCCTCCGGCTGACTGGCTGGCTGGCAGTCAGTCAGTGTAAAAGTGATTATTTTGTTGTTCCTTTTTTTGTTCTTGTTGTATCCTTTCACAACAATTGCAATTGATTCTGTTAAATTATGTAGAAATTGTTTTGCACTCTATTCCTGTGTCTTTTATTCTGTTTTTTCTGTTTCAGGAACAGTGATTTTCAAAATATGTTGACATTTTTTTATGAGCATTTAATAAAAAAGAAAGAAAAATAACACGACTGCTCTTTATTACAAACAATTTACTGGCAACATGCCTAAGTGTTTTCCTCTGTCAGTCTCTGTGCCATATGTTTCAAAGTGTCAATTTTAATTGTTCCCTTAAAGTTCAAGAAACTTAAACTATCTGTAACTGCTTCCTTAATAACAATAACTTTAATTAGTTTCGATAACTTTTCGAAATCAACTGTCAAAGTTGAAAATATTGTGATGTCCTAATTTGGATACCTTTTCAATTAATTACATAAAAATTTCTGCATGAAATAATCACATAATCTCCTATTAAAAAGTGTGTTTTCTTCCTGGTCAAGATTCAGAACGATTTTAATGTAGATTACACGCGATTGACGATTAACCATCTATCAATAACAAAATTTTCTATAGAAAATCAATCGATAACAAAATTTTCTGTAGAAAATCAATCGATAACAAAATTTTCTGTAGAAACTGAATCGATAACAAGATTGTCTGTAGAAACTGAATCGATAACAAAATTTTCTATATAAACTGAAACGATAACAAAATTTTCTATAGAAAATCTTTCGATAACACAATTTTCTATAGAAAATCTTTCGATAACATAATTTTCTATAGAAAATCAGTCGATAACAAAATTTTCTATAGAAAATCTTTCGATAACACAATTTTCTATAAAAAATCTTTTGATAACATAATTTTCTATAGAAAATCAATCGATAACAAAATTTTCTATAGTAAATCAATCGATAACACAATTTTCTATAAAAAATCTTTTGATAACATAATTTTCTATAGAAAATCAATCGATAACAAAATTTTCTGTAGAAAATCAATCGATAACAAAATTTTCTGTAGAAACTGAATCGATAACAAGATTGTCTGTAGAAACTGAATCGATAACAAAATTTTCTATATAAACTGAAACGATAACAAAATTTTCTATAGAAAATCTTTCGATAACACAATTTTCTATAGAAAATCTTTCGATAACACAATTTTCTATAGAAAATCTTTCGATAACATAATTTTCTATAGAAAATCAGTCGATAACAAAATTTTCTATAGAAAATCTTTCGATAACACAATTTTCTATAAAAAATCTTTTGATAACATAATTTTCTATAGAAAATCAATCGATAACAAAATGTTCTATAGGAAATCAGTCGATAACAACATTTTCTGTAGAAAATCAGTCCATAGCAAAACTTTCTATAGAAAATCAGTCGATAACAAAACTTTCTATAGAAAATCAGTCGATAACAAAATTTTCAATAGAAAATCAGCTGATAACAAAATTTTCTATAGAAAATCAATCGATAACAAAATTTTCTATAGAAAATCAATCGATAACAGAATTTTGTATAGAAAATCAGTCGATAACAAAATTTTCTATAGTAAATCAATCGATAACAAAATTTTCTATAGTAAATCAATCGATAACAAAATTTTCTATAGAAAATCAATCGAACACAAAATTTTCTATAAGAAATCTATCAATAACAAAATTTTCTATAGAAACTCAGTCGATAACAGAATTTTCTGTATAAAATCAGTCGATAACAAAATTTTCTATAGGAACTCAGTCGATAACAAAATTTTCTATAGAAAAACAGTCGATAACAAAAGTTTTCTATAGACACCAGTGGAATGGAATTAATGGCACAATCGTTGTATAATGGAGTTCCCGAAAAATTTGTATCAAAAGTGTTATCGAAAACATTCCTTCAGAGGGGCATGATCGAATCCAATACTCTTTACATTCCTCTTTCTTTCTTTCACAACCAAATAGATTCTACCAAACTCGTTACCAGAACAATCAAACGATTCCACACAGCCTGTTGCAGTAACACCAACAACGATTACTCGAACAATATTTACAAAAGATCGACAAATCTTCTCTGAATTATCATTCCAATTTACTTAAATCCTTCTACTTTGGGCATATATTCATGCAAAACGTAGGCACACACCCTTATTTGTACATTTCCTATCACTATTGACCATAGAAAACTATTAAATTGCTCTAAGATATGTTAACTCGAACGAGAAGTTTACAAAGAAACTACGACCCATTTTCATATTCAGATCATATTAAAGTCCAAACATACTGGCTGTTTCTAGTAACTGAAGGGGCGTTTATAATCAAGTCGCTAGGCTGTACTCCAAATAATTGTTTTTTTACACTGTTTTTAGGGGGGGGGGGGGGCAGACCAATGTATACCCGGTTGAGAATCATACGGTAAGCGGCTTACACATGAAATTCTTTGGAGGGCATCGGTAACCTGCTCAAAAGGCTTACAATTTTCTTCTTGACTTTCAAAACGATAACAGGTTTTAAGTCGAATTCCAACATGTAATCGATCGTTGTCATAAGAAGATATTAGGGCTTCATGTCTGACACCATATTTCATCCAGTAATTCTTTCGTTAATCGGTTATTATTCCTTGGTATCGATCTCAGCAGCTCAAAGCAAATTTTAATTGAAAACACTAAATCGGTGACTTGGATTTTAGGCTTTGCCGTTAAACCGGCTGGTTGTTTGATCTCCAAATACTACTCCTAGTTTTACAAAAAATTTTCATAATTTCTCAACAATTTCTCTGTCTTTCCAGCTCTTCGACATTATGTGTGGCGATACCCAGCACAATGAAGCCTATTTGCCAAATAGTTTATGTGGTGCTGGCACCTATTTTAGACCAGATATTACCAAATATTTCCTTGAACAACACAAGCTCGACTATTTGGTGCGTTACCATGAGTATAAAGTCAATGGTTAGGAGTTTACTAACCATAGAGTCCAATCGTGGTGCGTATATTAAATTAAATCCTCATTTGAAGCCTCGGCTGCCTTAAAACCACGTCAATTAGCATTTCGCCAAGGTGTCGGCATTGTCCAAAGTTCAGCCATTAGAGAGTTGGGAGCACGCTTAAGAGCCAAAACGAATGAATTGGTGGCCGAGTCTAAGAAACAGGATCCAGAGAATAAAGGGTAAGTTTGATTATGAATTACTTTAGATTTGATTCTCTTGTTATTAAAAGCAATTTGTGAAATAAAGGTCTGATTACGGTTTCCAAGTGGTGTGAGGCCGTGGAGAAGGCCACCAATTTGGGTTTACCTTGGCGTTTATTGTGTTGTCGGCCGATGATGGTCCAGCCAATGGGTTTAACTATTTAACCAGTTTGGAGTTATTAGACACGGAGACTATAGTGAGTACCAATATTTAAACAAACATAAAGGAATCGATAACATCGATGTCGCATATTTGTTATGGTTGGCTATGCCTATTATGAACAATATATCGTAGTTCCCGGTGTTATCGAAAACATATTGTATTTATCGATGTTTTCGAAAACATATTGTACCTGTTGATGTTATCAATAACATATTATAGCTGTCGCAATAATTGTTATCAATTATATATACATATATAGAATATTATAGTTATCGATAACTTGATATCAATTAAATATTGTCGTTATCGGTATCATATTGTAGTTTTCTATGTTACCGATGTTGTCAATAACATATTATAGATATCGGTGTTGTCGATAACATATTTCAGTTATCGACAACATATTACATATTATAGTTACCGATAACATGTTATCAATAAAATGTCACCGATAATATTGTAGTTCTCAATGTTATCGTTTAAACATATTACAGTTATCGAAGACATATTGTAGTCATCGATAACATATTATAGTATTGGATAACATCACCTTAATTCCGACAACTTTGTTATAAACAATTTTTTTTTTTTCAGATAGAAGCTCCGGAACAAGAAACCAGTGTGGCCGACTCTTTATACAAAAATGTCAGCAGTTTAGAGGCCATTTTCCATACACTGGACGCGGATCAATCAGGTAATTTTAAAAATTTTAAAATTTAGCCGTGGTAAGTGCCTTCACTCAATGTTTACCTTTGTCGTCTAGGTCATATTTCCCTCAGCGATGTCTCAGTGATGTGTGTGATCTCTTGGAAAAACATTTATCCGGCAGCAATACACGTGAACAATTGTCGCGTGATATGTGAACCATGATGCACTTGAAGAAAGACGGTCTCGTTGAACTCAATGAATTTTTAGAAGCATTCCGCCTGTGTGAACAGGCCAAAAATGAACAGATTTCGGACAAAAAGGCCCACCAAGAGGGCGCTGAAGGTGATGTCAAAACCGAAAAGAATAGTCAAGTAAGTTTCAGTATTTCTCTCTTTAATACAAAAGATTTTTTAATTATTTCTTTTCATTTCTATCAAATAGGATGCAGCACTTCCGTTCGTAGCTTTAGCTGCTGCCCAATTAAATCAACAACTGCCTGCTGTGGATGAGGATGGAGACACTGACATCGATTCACATGATAGTGAAACAACGTTAAATAAACTTTAATTTTAATTAAAAATAAAAAACAAAAAACTTAAATAGAAATAACTACAAAAATATGATCTTTAAGCTTTAAAATACTCGTATGATTTCAATTAAAAACAAAAATATTTTCTTAAAAAACAGAAAAACGTTTAAAAAATAAAAAAATAAAAAATAAAAACAAATTAAAATGCAATAGTTTTGTTGTGAAAATATCTATTTAAAAAGGTACAAAACGGAATGTTAATTATTCTTTTAATTTCCTATTGCAAGCTAACATACATAAGTCTTACGAACATACGTCTTCTGTTGCAAGAAAGTTTATCCAATTATTATTAATTATATACTGCGCCAAATAGTCTGTGCGCTCTGATATTCCGCAAAAGTTCCTAATGATAACGTGTTGTCCTATGCCAGTGGAATGGAATGAATGGCGCAATTGTTGTATAATGATGTTCCCGAAAAATTTGTATCAAAAGTGTTATCGAAAACATTCCTTCAGAGGCGCATGATCGAATCCAATACACTATACATTCCTCTCTCACTCTCTTTCACAACAGAATAGATTCCACCAAAATCGTTACCAGAACAATCAAACGACTCCACACAGCCTGTTGTAGTAACACCAACAACGATTACTCGAACAATATTTACAAAAGATCGACAAATCTTCTCTGAATTATCATTTCAATTTACTTAAAACCTTCTCCTTTGGGTATATATTCATGCAATATGTAGGCACACACCCTTATTTGTACATTTCCTGTCACTATTGACCACAGAAAACTATTAAATTGCTCTAAGATATGTTAACTCGAACTCTACGACCCATTCTTATATTCAGATGATATTGAATGCCAAACATATGGCTTATTTCTAGTAACTGAAGGGGCGTTTATAATCAAGTCGCCTCATTGTACTTCAAATAATTATTTTTTACACTGATTTCCTCTTAAAACCTTCATAAACTTGGGTTCAAAATTTTCAAATCAAAATTTTACCTATATAGTCTATTATCCCTAAGAAACGAATACACTCATCAGAAAGTAGAAGTTCTGAGCTATCACGTGCAAAAAGTTTCATTGAAAAATTCCAAGCGGTTCAAAAGTTATAAGCGTTTACAAATACCAGGCCAACAGAACGCTGCAGCAGGGGTGGTTTCTGTCAAAGCAAATTTTCAAACGCTTATAACTTTTGAACCGTTGGGAATTTTTGAATGAAATTTTTGGCACGTGATAGTTTCGAACTTCTACTTTCTGCGTGATGTATTAGTTTACTAATGGCAGAGAAATAAATCGATGAAAATTTAATTTCAAAATTTAAAACACATTTATCACCGATTTATTTCACTATTTCAAGGAAATTAATACATTCAGCAGAAAGTAGAACTTCTAAACTATCCCATGCAAAAAGTTTCAATCGAAAATTCCCAGCCGATCAAAAGTTATAAGCGTTTAAAGAAACTAGTTTGCCATGTTAGCAGAGCCACCAACCACCATTTTGGTTTTTTGAAAATTTCAAAAATTCTGTAAAACACCAGGCGAACAGAACGCAGTAGTAGGTGTATTTGCGACAAACTAATTTCTTTAAACGCTTATAACTTTCAAACCGCTTGGAATTTTCGAATGAAATTTTTTTCATGTGTTAGCTTAGAACTTCTACTTTCTGCTGAATGCATTAGTTTCCTAGAAATAATGGACCAAATAGGTTAAAATTAGATTTGAAAATTTAAAACACATTTTTTATCGAATTATTTCACTACCGTCGGTTAACAAATAGTTTCAACAGAAAGTAGAAGTTCTAAACTAAGAAGTTCAAAAAGTTTCATTCAAAAATTCCAAGTCGTTCCAAAGTTATAAGCGTTGGAAATTTGCTTTGACAGAAACTACCCTGCCACAGCATTGTGTTGGCCTAGTATTTTTAATAGCTTATAACTTTTGAAGCGCTAGGAATTTTTGAATGAAACTTTTTGCATGGGATAGCTTAGAACTTCTACTTTCTGTCGGATGTATTAGTTTATTAAATATAATTGACGTAATAGGTGAAAATTTAATTTGAATATTTAAAACACATTTATCACCGGATCATTTCACTATATTTAGGAAATTAATACATTCAGTAGAAAGTAGAAGTTCTAAGCTATCCCATACACAAAATTTCATTCAAAAATTCCAAGCCGTTCAAAAGTTATAAGCGTGTAAAGAATTTAGTTTGACGAAAATACACCTACTACAGCGTTCTGTTCGCCTGGTATTTTAACGAATTTTTGAAATTTTCAAAAATCAAAATGATGGTTGGTGGCTCTGCTAACAAGGCAAACTAATTTCTTTAAGCGTTTATAACTTTGGAACCACTTTTTGCACGTGATAGCTTCGAACTTCTACTTTCTGCTGAATGTATTAGTTTTCTTGAAATAGTGCAATAAGTCAGTGATAAATGTGTTTTAAATATTCAAATTAAATTTTCACCTATTACGTCAATTATATTTAATAAACTAATACATCCGACAGAAAGTAGAAGTTCTAAGCTATCCCATGCAAAAAGTTTCATTCAAAAATTCCTAGCGCTTCAAAAGTTATAAGCTATTAAAAATACTAGGCCAACACAATGCTGTGGCAGGGTAGTTTCTGTCAAAGCAAATTTCCAACGCTTATAACTTTGGAACCGTTGGGAATATTGGAATGAAATTTTTTGCATATGATAGCTTAGAACTTCTACTTTCTGTTGAAACTATTTGTTAACCGACGATAGTGAAATAATTCGACAATAAATGTGTTTTAAATTTTCAAATAAAATTTTAACCTATTTGGTCCATTATCTCTAGGAAACTAATGCATTCAGCAGAAAGTAGAAGTTCTAAGCTAACACATGAAAAAAATTTCATTCGAAAATTCCAAGCGGTTTGAAAGTGATAAGCGTTTAAAGAAATTAATTTGACGAAAATACACCTACTACTGCATTCTGTTCGCCTGGTATTTTAACGAATTTTTGAAATTTTCTTAAAACGAAAATGATGGTTGGTGGCTCTGCTAACATGGCAAACTAATTTCTTTAAACGCTTATAACTTTTGATCGGCTGGGAATTTTCGAATGAAACTTTTTGCATGGGATAGTTTAGAAGCTCTACTTTCTCCTGAATGTATTAATTTACTTGAAATAGTGAAATAAATCGGTGATAAATGTGTTTTAAATTTTGAAATAAAATTTTCATCGATTTATTTCTCTGCCATTAGTAAACTAATATATCACACAGAAAGTAGAAGTTCTAAACTATCACGTGCCAAAAGTTTCATTCAAAAATTCCAAGCGGTTCAAAAGTTATAAGCGTTTGAAAATATGATTGGACAGAAACCACCCCTGCTGCAGCGTTCTGTTGGCCTGGTATATTTAAACGCTTATAACTTTTGATCGGCTGGGAATTTTCGAATGAAACTTTTTGCATGGGATAGCTTGGAACTTCTACTTTCTATTGAATGAATTAGTTGGCCAAGGATAGTGAAATAAATCGGTGAAAATTTAATTTGAAAATGTAAAATACATGTTTGTAAAGGTTGTGAGAGATTTAAAATATAAAAGAAGTGCTTATTGGCAAATCTCGCTTTATGCTAAAGTTTTTTCTTTGTACAGAATGTTGATTTGCTTTTGAAAGAATCCAATTTGTATGTGTGTTCCAAACTCCTAAGGAAATTGCAAGGTTTTCTTGTGATTGAGAACAAGGTTCATGGATTGCTGTTTCCAATTCATGTGCGCTTTTCCTTTCCTTGGCCTTTTGTGTTAAAATCAAAAAAAATAATACCTAGTCAGAAGGCAAAGGAGTAGTTTTGTTATAGGAACCTTTCCTTATCATTGAAGTTTATCGCTGATGTAGGGGCTTAAAATTTCCCTTAAATATACAAGAGAAATATATGCGCCGAACCACAAATATTTTCTTTTTAATTTCTCTTATGCATTGAGGGGAATCATAAATATTATGTTTCATCTCATAAATAAAAAAATATTCCAATTAATCCCCAGTGAAGCACATCCATTCCTCCCTTTCGCCTAAGCATACATTGTTGCCTGCCACAGTGTCAACATATTTGTAAGCCTTGAATAATTTGCTGAATATTGTCTGCGGAAAAATAAAGGAAAAAATTGTTTTTGAAACAAAATTTTAGAAATCAATTCAATTTGTATGCAAATTTATTTTTGTGGCCAACAAGACCAAAAAAAAGAGAATTTTTTGGCGTTGAAATATTCGGAAATCAAATCGAATGAAATAAACCAACCAACAGGCAACAGGTGGCGGAAAAGGAATTTTAAAAATACAAATGAAATCTGATCTTTGTTGTGGTGGAGGAATATTATAAAAAAAGTTGATTTTAATTTAAAAAGGTTACCAAACCAAGTCAGGCTCTGCGTAACCCAGTTTAAATGCCCGAATAAAAGCTTCTGCAAATTTGCTTTCAGTTCTCTGTGTTTTTAACATGATGCTCTCAATCGGCTCAATTAGTTTTGACTTCATTTTTCCTTTCTTGCAAAGGGGTTTGCTATTGTCGAACAGCAATTTATTTTGATTTCAAATTAAAATTATTTTTAATAAACTTTTCACATTTTCCCAATCAAATTGTAACATTTTAATTACAGCATCACACTATTTGGCTGCTAATTATTCTCACTTCATGTCATATGCTGCCTTACTTTGTTTCAGGCTAATATTTCTCTCACATCACCAACCAACCCCCTTATGATCATGTTAAACCCGAAATATTTTCATTTCATTCCCCCTTTTTGTTTTTGTTTTGTTTCACTTGCCTTTTTGGTGCAATTTTGCGTAAATCAATTTCGACTGTCAAGTGTCAATCACGAATTACAATTCAATCAATCGCAATCGAAATTTTTGCACTGCCCTTCAAACCCTCTGGAAATAATTGCTCAAGTAATGGCAATACATCAGCAAAAATATGGTAAAGAAAAGGGGAGGGAAACTTTCACCAAAAAAAAAAAAAAAAAATAACGCTTGTGCGGGGGAAGCAATGAAATTAAATAGAAATGAACAACATTTTATAGAAAACTCTTGTTATCGACAGATTTTCTATTTATTTCACTGCAAAGGAACTCTACGACACTTTCTCATATTCAGATCATATATTAAATGCCAATCATATGGGTTATTTCTGGTAAATGAAGTGGCGCTTATCATCTAGTCGCCTCGCTGTACTCCAAATAATTGTTTTTTACACTGTCTACCTTTAAAAGCTTCATGAATTTGGTTTCAAATTTTTCAAATTATATTTTAACCAATTTAGTTCACTAAGCTTATGAATTTAATTCATTCAGTAGAAAGTAGAAGTTCTAAGCTATCACGTGCACAAAGTTTCATTAGAAAATTCCCAGCGCTTCAAAAGTTATAAGCGTTTAAAAACAACAGGCCAACAGAACGCTGCAACAGGGGTGGTTTCTGTAAAAGCATATTTTCAAACGCTTATAACTTTTGAACCGCTGGGAATTTTTGAGTGAAATTTTTTGCATGGGATAGATTAGAACTTCTACTTTGAGATGAATCTATTTATTAATCAACGATAATGAAATAAATCACAGATAAATGTGTTCCAAATTTTTAAAGCAAATTTTAACCTATTTGGTCCATTATCTCTAGGAAACTAATACATCCAGCAGAAAGTAAAAGTTCCAAGCTATCCCATGCAAAAAGTTTCATTCGAAAATTCCCAGCCGATCAAAAGTTATAAGCGTTTAAAGAAATTAGTTTGTCATTTTAGCAGAGCCACCAACCACCATTTTGGTTTTTGAAAATTTCAAAAATTCGTTAAAATACCAGGCGAACATAATGCAGTAGTAGGTGTATTTTCGACAAACTAATTCCTTTAAACGCTTATAACTTTTGAACCGTTGGGAATTTTTAAATTGAAACCTGTTACACGTGATAGCTTAGAACTTCTACTTTCTGCTGAATGCACTAGTTTCCTAAAGATAATGGTCCAAATAGGTTAAAATTTGATTTGAAAATTTAAAACACATTTATTACCGAATTATTTCACTATCGTTGGGTAACAAATAGATTCAACAGAAAGTAGAAGTTCTAAGCCATCATATGCAAAAAATTTCATTCAAAAATTCTCAGCGGTTCCAAAGTTATAAGCGTTGAAAATTTGCTTTGACAGAAACTACCCTCCCACAGCATTGTGTTGGCCTGGTATTTTTAAACGCTTATAACTTTTGAACGGCTTGGATTTTTTTAATGAATCTTTTTGCATGTGATAGTATAGAACTTCTACTTTCTGCCGAATGTATTAGTTTTTTAAATATAATTGACGTAATAGGTGAAAATTTAATTTGAATGTTTAAAACACATTTATCACCGGATCGTTTCACTATTTCAAGAAAACTAATACATTCAGCAGAAAGTAGAAGTTCTAAGCTAACACGTGCCAGAAATTTCATTCGAAAATTCCCAGCCAATCGAAAGTTATAAGCGTTTAAAGAAATTAGTTTGACGAAAATACACCTACTACTGCATTCTGTTCGCCTGGTGTTTTAACGAATTTTTGAAATTTTCTAAAATCAAAAATGGTGGTTGGTGGCTCTGCTAACACGACGAATTAATTTCTTTATAAGCTTATAACTTCTGTACCGTTGCGAATTTTTGAATGAAATTTTCTGCGTGTGTTAGCTTAGAAGTTCTACTTTCTGCTGAATGCATTAGTTTCCTAGAGATAATGGACCAAATAGGTTAAAATTTGCTTTAAAAATTTTGAACACATTTATCTTCGATTTATTTCACTATCGTCGGTTAACAAATAGTTTCAACAGAAAGTAGAACCTCTGAGCTATCACATGCAAAAAATTTCATTCAAAAATTCCGAGTGGTTCAAAAGTTATAAGCTTTTGAAAATTTGCTTTGACAGAAACCACCCCTGCAACAGCGTTCTGTTAGCCTGGTATTTTAAACTCTTATAACTTTTGAACCGTTAGGAATTTTTGAATGAAATTTCCGGCACATGTTAGCTTAGAACTTCTACTTGCTGTTGAATGTATTAGTTTCCTAAGAATGGTAAAATAAATCGGTGATAAATGTGTTTTAAATTTTCAAATAAAATTTTAGCCTATTTGGTCCATTATCACTAAAAATCTAATATATCCACCTGAAAGTAGAACTTCTAAGCTATCACGTGCAAAAATTTTCATTCAAAAATTCCCAACGGTTCAGAAGTTATAAGCGTTTAAAGAAATTAGTTTGCCATGTTAGCAGAGCCACCAACCACCATTTTTGATTTTAGAAAATTTCAAAAATTCGTTAAAGTACCAGGCGAACAGAATGCAGTAGTAGGGGTATTTTCGTCAAATTAATTTCTTTAAATGCTTATAACTTTTGAACGGCTTGGAATTTTTGAATGAAATTTTTTGCACGTGATAGCTTAGAACTTCTACTTTCTACTGAATGTATTAATTTCCTAAATATAGTGAAATGATCCGGTGATAAATGTGTTTTAAATATTCAAATTAAATTTTCACCTATTACGTCAATTATATTTAAATAACTAATACATGCGACAGAAAGTAGAAGTTCTATGCTATTACATGCAAAAAATTTCATTGAAAAATTCCCAGCGGTTCAAAAGTTATAAGCGTTTGAAAATACCAGGCCAACACAATGCTGCGGCAGGGTAGTTTCTGTCAAAGCAAATTTTCAACGCTTATAACTTTGGAACGACTTGGAATTTTTGAATGAAAGTTTTTGCATGTGATAGCTTAGAACTTCTACTTTCTGTTGAAACTATTTGTTAACCGACGGTAGTGAAATAATTCGATAATAAATGTGTTTTAAATTTTCAAATCTAATTTTAACCTATTTGGTCCATTATTTCTAGGAAACTAATACATTCAGCAGAAAGTAGAAGTTCTAAGCTAACACATGAAAAAAATTTCATTCGAAAATTCCAAGCGGTTTGAAAGTTATAAGCGTTTAAAGAAATTAGTTTGTCGCAAATACACCTACTACTGCGTTCTGTTCGCCTGGTGTTTTACAGAATTTTTGAAATTTTCAAAAAACCAAAATGGTGGTTGGTGGCTCTGCTAACATGGCAAAATAGTTTCTTTAAACGCTTATAACTTTTGATCGGCTGGGAATTTTCGAATGAAATTTTTTGCATGGGATAGTTTAGAAGTTCTACTTTCTGCTGAATGTATTAATTTCCTTGAAATAGTGAAATAAATCGGTGATAAATGTGTTTTAAATTTTGAAATTAAATTTTCATCGATTTATTTCTCTGCCATTAGTAAACTAATACATCACGCAGAAAGTAGAAGTTCGAAACTATCACGTGCCAAAAATTTCATTCAAAAATTCCCAACGGTTCAAAAGTTATAAGCGTTTGAAAATTTGCTTTGACAGAAACCACCCCTGCTGCAGCGTTCTGTTGGCCTGGTATTTGTAAACGCTTATAACTTTTGAACCGCTAGGAATTTTTCAATGAAACTTTTTGCACGTGATAGCTCAGAACTTCTACTTTCTGATGAGTGTATTCGTTTCTTAGGGATAATAGACTATATAGGTAAAATTTTGATTTGAAAATTTTGAACCCAAGTTTATGAAGGTTTTAAGAGGAAATCAGTGTAAAAAATAATTATTTGAAGTACAATGAGGCGACTTGATTATAAACGCCCCTTCAGTTACTAGAAATAAGCCATATGTTTGGCATTCAATATCATCTGAATATGAGAATGGGTCGTAGAGTTCGAGTTAACATATCTTAGAGCAATTTAATAGTTTTCTATGGTCAATAGTGACAGGAAATGTACAAATAAGGGTGTGTGCCTACATATTGCATGAATATATACCCAAAGGAGGTTTTAAGTAAATTGAAATGATAATTCAGAGAAGATTTGTCGATCTTTTGTAAATATTGTTCGAGTAATCGTTGTTGGTGTTACTACAACAGGCTGTGTGGAATCGTTTGATTGTTCTGGTAACGATTTTGGTGGAATCTATTCTGTTGTGAAAGAGAGTGAGAGAGGAATGTATAGTGTATTGGATTCGATCATGCGCCTCTGAAGGAATGTTTTCGATAACACTTTTGATACAAATTTTTCGGGAACATCATTATACAACAATTGCGCCATTCATTCCATTCCACTGGCATAGGACAACACGTTATCATTAGGAACTTTTGCGGAATATCAGAGCGCACAGACTATTTGGCGCAGTATATAATTAATAATAATTGGATAAACTTTCTTGCAACAGAAGACGTATGTTCGTAAGACGTATGTATGTTAGCTTGCAATAGGAAATTAAAAGAATAATTAACATTCCGTTTTGTACCTTTTTAAATAAATATTTTCACAACAAAACTATTGCATTTTAATTTGTTTTTATTTTTTATTTTTTTATTTTTTAAACGTTTTTCTGTTTTTTAAGAAAATATTTTTGTTTTTAATTGAAATCATACGAGTATTTTAAAGCTTAAAGATCATATTTTTGTAGTTATTTCTATTTAAGTTTTTTGTTTTTTATTTTTAATTAAAATTAAAGTTTATTTAACGTTGTTTCACTATCATGTGAATCGATGTCAGTGTCTCCATCCTCATCCACAGCAGGCAGTTGTTGATTTAATTGGGCAGCAGCTAAAGCTACGAACGGAAGTGCTGCATCCTATTTGATTGAAATGAAAAGAAATAATTAAAAAATCTTTTGTATTAAAGAGAGAAATACTGAAACTTACTTGACTATTCTTTTCGGTTTTGACATCACCTTCAGCGCCCTCTTGGTGGGCCTTTTTGTCCGAAATCTGTTCATTTTTGGCCTGTTCACACAGGCGGAATGCTTCTAAAAATTCATTGAGTTCAACGAGACCGTTTTTATTCAAGTCCAACATGCGTCACATATCACGAGACAATTGTTTAAGTGTATTGGTGGCGGGTAAATGTTTTTCCAAGAGATCACATACATCCACTGAATTCGCTAAGGGAAATATGACCTAGACGACAAAGGAAAACATTGAATAAAAGGCACTTACCAGGGCTAAATTTTAAAATCTGTAAATTTACCTGACTGATTCGCGTCCAGTATATGGAAAATGTCCTCTAAACTGCTGACATTTTTATATTAAAAGTCGGCCACACTGGTTTCTTGTTCCTGAGCTTCGATCTGAAAAAAAAAAAAAGTTATCTATAACAAAGTTGTCGGAATAAAGGTGATGTTATCCAATACTATAATATGTTATTGATAACTACAATATGTTATCGATAACCGCAATATGTTATCGATAACTGTTATATGTTTAAACGATAACACTGAGAACTACAATATTTATCGGCGACATCTTATTGATAACATGTAACAGTAACTATAATATATAACTGAAATATGTTATTGACAACATCGGTGACATTGAGGTTCAAAAGTTATAACGGAGGAGCTACATTTTCGTTTTTAGAAAATTTCAAAAATTCATTAAAACACCAAGCGAACAGAATGCAGTAGTAGGGGTATTTTCGTCAAACTAATTTCTTTAAACGCTTATAACTTTCGATTGGCTGGGAATTTTCGAATGAAATTTCTGGCACGTGTTAGCTTAGAACTTCTACTTTCTGTTGAATCTATTTGTTAACCAAGGATAGTGAAATAAATCGGTGATAAATGTGTTTTAAATTTTATACGATTATACATGTGCGTGTGTGTATGTTGTTTTGATATTTTTCAAAATTTCAAAAATTTTTTAAAATACCAGGCCAACAGAATTCAGCAGCAAGTGTTTTTTGTAAAACAATTTTACAATTTTGCTTATAACTCGGAAACTATAAGAGATAACGACATGGAGTTTTGGCTATACGATAGAAAAGAACATCAGCTATTTAGCAAAATTTATTTCCGCCCACATATGCCACGCCTACTAAGAAATATATTGATTTCTTATATATAATGCCTTATATTTCAAGTGTTATATAATATTTTTCAGATTTTTTTTCTGCCTTAAGATAGCTGATGTTTTTTCCAGTCGCATGGTGAAAACCGATTGTCATTAGCTCTTATAGTTTCCGAGATATACGCAAAAATGTAAAATTGTTATACGATTATACATGTGCGTGTGTGTATGTGTTGTTTTGATATTTTTCAAAATTTCAAAAATTTTTTAAAATACCAGGCCAACAGAATTCAGCAGCAAGTGTTTTTTGTAAAACAATTTTACAATTTTGCCTATAACTCGGAAACTATAAGAGATAACGACATGGAGTTTTGGCTATACGATAGAAAAGAACATCAGCTATTTAGAAAAATTTATTTCCGCCCACATATGCCACGCCTACTAAGAAATATATTGATTTCTTATATATAATGCCTTATATTTCAGGTGTTATATAATATTTTTCAGATTTTTTTCCGCCTTAAGATAGCTGATGTTTTTTCCAGTCGCATGGTGAAAACCGATTGTCATTAGCTCTTATAGTTTCCGAGATATACGCAAAAATGTAAAATTGTTATACGATTATACATGTGCGTGTGTGTATGTGTTTTTTGCAAAACAATTTTACAATTTTGCTTATAACTCGGAAACTATAAGAGATAACGACATGGAGTTTTGGCTATACGATAGAAAAGAACATCAGCTATTTAGCAAAATTTATTTCCGCCCACATATGCCACGCCTACTAAGAAATATATTGATTTCTTATATATAATGCCTTATATTTCAAGTGTTATATAATATTTTTCAGATTTTTTTTCTGCCTTAAGATAGCTGATGTTTTTTCCAGTCGCATGGTGAAAACCGATTGTCATTAGCTCTTATAGTTTCCGAGATATACGCAAAAATGTAAAATTGTTATACGATTATACATGTGCGTGTGTGTATGTGTTTTTTGTAAAACAATTTTACAATTTTGCTTATAACTCGGAAACTATAAGAGATAACGACATGGAGTTTTGGCTATACGATAGAAAAGAACATCAGCTATTTAGCAAAATTTATTTCCGCCCACATATGCCACGCCTACTAAGAAATATATTGATTTCTTACATATAATGCCTTATATTTCAGGTGTTATATAATATTTTTCAGATTTTTTTCTGCCTTAAGATAGCTGATGTTTTTTCCAGTCGCATGGTGAAAACCGATTGTCATTAGCTCTTATAGTTTCCGAGATATACGCAAAAATGTAAAATTGTTATACGATTATACATGTGCGTGTGTGTATGTGTTTTTTGTAAAACAATTTTACAATTTTGCTTATAACTCGGAAACTATAAGAGATAACGATATGGAGTTTTTAACCTATATATAAATGAATTTTTTGCACGTGATAGCTCTGGACTTCTACTTTCTGATGGCTATATTAGTTTTCTAGTGTTAAGTGTCTAAATAGGTGAAAATTTAATTTAAAAATTTAAAACACATTTACCACCGATTTATTTCACTATTCATATTAAACCGATACATACATACAGAAATTAGAAGTTCTAAGCTATCACATGCAAAAAATTTAATTAAAAAATTCCAAGAGGTTCAAAAGTTATAAACGTTTAAAAAATTGCTCTTACCGAAAATACTCCACATATCAATTCACGTGTATTGGTGCCGGTTAAATGTTTTTCCAAGAGATCACACACATCACTGAGACATCGCTGAGGGAAATATGACCTAGACAACAAAGAAAAACATTGAGTAAAGGCCCTTTACCACAGCTAAATTTCAAAATTTTGAATATTACCTGACTGATCCGCGTCCAGTATATGGAAAATAGCCCCTGAACTGCTGACGTTTTTGTATAAAGAGTCGGCAATACTGGTTTCTTGTTCCTGACCTTCCACCTGAGAAAAAAAAATAATGTTATCGTTAGAAAAATGTTTTAAATCGATGTCAGATACTATAATATGCTACCGATAACTACAATATCTACCACAATATGTTATCGATGACTACAATATGGTATTAACGACTGCAACATGCTATCGATAATTAAAGAATGTTATCGATAATTACTATACGTTATCGATAACTACAATCTGTTATCAATCTGTTGGTCTACTGTGTTCTATTTCGATGCTTTTTAAATTTAAAATATCATCCTACTACTGTAGTATATATTTCTTTTGTCATAAATCATTGTCTACTTTCAGGTATTTTTATTCTATTTTTTTCATTTCATTCAATAAATAAATATTTGCATTAGAATTCCATGCAAATTATTTACCAAATTAAGTTTGTTTTCCTGCTTAAGTCAACCACAAAAAATAAAAAATCTTTTGAAAAATGATGAAGAAAAAAAGCGTTTGCAAACAATACTTTTTAGCATATTTTAAGGCTGTCTAGCAAGCACAAAAGCATTAAGATTTCTTTGAAGAAAATAACACAGGCACACTTGACACAATAAAGGAAACGAGCCACAGCAAAAGAAATCTTTACCCTCCACGAAGAAATTTGTATAACAATTGCAACATAATTGCCGCATGTTTTGTAGCCAGCATTCACTACAGCCAGCCAGCCAGTCAGTCACAGTGAGCACGCTTATGCCACCACCACCGCCGCACACAATCAAGCTGACAATCCCGCATTGTTGTCTGGCACGTGTTTGCCATTGTACATGGCATGGCATAACTGACATTACTGAGGAGGAGGGGGGAGAGATGATAAAATGTTTGCAAGAAAGATATTTTCCTGTCAATATTATTGAACATGTTGTATCTCTTTCTCTCTTACTTTGACTGACATTCGTTAAAATATGCACGATTTATACTTGAGAACTACTTAAGCTTTAATTCAATACACAACCCTTCACCTTCCCCCCATTCCCGTTCACCCTCCTCGTTTTCATAACATCTTTTAAATAAAATCCTTGTGATTGTAAATATTTAAACACAGTGACGCTGGCTTGTGTGGCACTGTAAAAATCAATATGCAAAGGTTTTTACCCCTCCTTGTGTTATACTGTGGTTTTTCGTTTTGAAAACCCCTTCAAGTATGTGTTAAATTTCTAATACCGGAAATTTTAACTTATCGCCAACGTAATGTTGGAATTTAATACTCCTGCACGTAAAAGGGGTTAAATTTTGTTCATCGCTTGTGAAGTGTGTTCAAGAGCTTGTCACATGACTTTGGAATGACGGTTTGGATGCATTACCCAATGATGGTAGCTAATCAATAGTAATTTAAGCAAATTGAGAGTGATGAAGTGGCAGTTTAACGCAGGTAATTTAGAGATGGTAATTTGGAACATACTTTTAGGGGTTTAAAAAAATAGGAAGAGGTGTTACATAAAGAAAGAAAAATCTTCAAAGACTCACATAATGGACAAGACATTGAAGTGGATGGATATGATGACATAGAGGAACTGTTTGGTAGGTATGCCAGAATAGGCCCATTGCGATACTATATTTTAACATTTTCCCCTATTTCTGGAACCTAATAGACTCAGACTAACAATGTTCATGTCTGAAAGTTAGTTTAGATCGTCTTTGTAGTAGGCAACAATGTGCATTTTCCTTCTCCGCCATATAAGACAAGGCTTGACTAAACTAGATTTGACCAAACTTGTCTAGACTTGACTAGACATGTCTCGACCTGACTAGACATGACTGGGCTGGTCTAGACTAGACTTGACTAAGCTTGACTAGACTTGACTTGTCTAGATTAGACCGGACTTGTCTAGACTAGACTTGACTTGATCAGAGTTGTCTAGACTAGACCAGCCTTGTCTAGACGAGACTTGACCAGATCTGTCTAGGCTAGTCCAGACTTGTCTAGACTAGACCAGACTTGACTAAACTTGTCTAGACTTGACTAGACATGTCTCGACCTGACTAGACATGTCTCGACCTGCCTAGACATGACTAGATTTGACTGGGCTTGTCTAGACTTGACTAAGCTTGACTTGCCTAGATGAGACCAGACTTGTCTAGACTAGACTTGACTTGATCAGAGTTGTCTAGATTAGACCAGCCTTGTCTAGACGAGACTTGACCGACCAGACTTGTCTAGACTAGACTTGACTTGACTTGCCTAGATTAGACCAGACTTGTCTAGACTAGACTTGACTTGATCAGAGTTGTCTAGATTAGACCAGCCTTGTATAGACGAGACTTGACCAGACTTGTCTAGACTAGACTTGACTTGACTGGACTTGACGAGACTTGTCTAGCCTTGACTAGACTTGTCTAGATTTTACTGGACTTGTCTAGACTTTACAAGACTTCAATAGACTTGACTTGACTAGACTTGTCTAGATTAGACTAGACTTGTCTGGACTAGACCTGACTAGATTTCTCTAGACTTGACCAGATTTTACTGGACTTGTCTAGGTTTGACTAGACTTGTCTAGGTTTGATTAGACTTGTCTAGATTTTACTGGACTTGTCTAGCCTTTACAAGACTTCAATAGACTTGACTTGACTAGACTTGTCTAGATTAGACTAGACTTGTCTGGACTAGACTTGACTAGATTTCTCTAGAGTTGACCAGATTTTACTGGACTTGTCTAGGTTTGACTAGACTTGACTTGGCTAGACTATATGTGACCAGATTTTTCTGGGCTTGTCTAGACTTGAATAGATTCTACGGGGCTTGTCTAGATTTCCCTGGACTTAGCTAAACTTGATTAGACTTTTCTAGGCTTAATTAGATTTAACTCAAATTGATAAGACTTGAATAAGGATAAGGCAGCAATGCCAGCTTGTTGCTATTCAGGTATTGAGAAAACACTAAAAAAGTCACGAAGCTCAAGGTACGGTCGCATAAGATTACAATACACTCAATAGACTTAATTGCGGCTCTAAGCATGGATGATGAACTACAAAACGAATATTAGAAAGCCTGACAAATCGGATATCAAATGTGGACACAAGAAGTATGGCGGTACAGAAACGATAATTTTTGCTGCCGGTAGATGATGCCTTTAGGGTACTGCAGATGGGAGACATTAAAGTTGGATAGGTTAGGTTAGAGGACGTGTACTTGTCAATTAAGACAAGTACAGTACCCGGAGGTCGAATTGACCCATTGTACAACGTCCTAGTTTCTCGCACCACTTATGTTGTGTGTGTTAATTTTATACATGAGTGGTGGGACCTACAGTTTAAAGTCGACTCCGAACGACAGATTTTGGAGAAACTTTTTTCATGGCAATTTTATTTACTCTCAGAGTTTTTGCCAGAAATCTGCTGAGAGGAAGTCGCCGAAGAAATATTTTTTTTTCATATTTCATTTTTGATGTCTGACCTGGGATACGAACCCGGGCTTTACGAATAGTAAGCCAACACACTACCTACTACACCACGGCGGTACACGTGGAAATTATGTGCTGGAAGAGCATCAAGCATGGGGGGGGGGGAAGCATCCGTCGTAAGAGAACTTGACTAGACTTGATTAATATTTAGTGGACTTGACTTGACAAGGATAAAAACTTGACTGTATAAGGTTTGGCTAGGTTTAGCTGCAATTAATGGAGAGCGATTAGCGTTGGTTCTTAGCCCAAGAAGACACGATTATATCCGACTGTAACTACCCAGCTTTGTCCCCCAGTGACCCTATTTCGATGCAATTGAAATGATTAAACTATTTGCACAATTATTTGCTTGAAAAGTTCACAAAACCACTTTAATTTTCTTAGCATTTGATTGTTGCAAAACTTTTCTTAATAAATTGAAAAGTTTTTTAATAAATCAGCATAATTTGAGGGGGGACTTTTTGTATCTTTGTTTTGTTCTTCTGCTTTTGCTAGAAAATCTCTTTTTAAGTTTTTTCTGGCGAAATCCCAGTTTGACCACAAAATAACTTTTTAGCCGCACAGAAATCTATTTTTTTTGTTTTTGAAATTATCTTTTGAGTGAGTTTTGATCAAATCATTATTTTCTCTTTATTTCTCGTTTCTTTTCTTTAATGGTAACGGTGGCGGCGGTTATTTTGTCTTCGTTTTTTATTTCCAAAACGAAAAAGAGAAGAAGATACAAATCTTATGCGGCACAAGCAATCATGCATGGAAGAACACAAATTGAATACTATTCTGGTCTCCTCTTTTTTTGGTCAAAAACATTACTTTAAAGGGGAGACAATTTCAGAATTTTTTTATCTGTCTCCTGTTCATGGCTATCAACAGATAGAGTGGAACTGGCTGGCAGTGGCACAAGTAAATCTTTTATGAGCTTAGCTTAGCATACCTACCGTAACCGTAACGAAATTTATGCAACGAAAATAACCAACGAAATGAGAAAGAAAACTTGAAAAATGAAATTCCCAAAGGATTACAATGACATCGTTGGCTGACGATGATGATGACAATGATGATGCCCCTAAAAGTATGCAACATTGACAAATAAAACGGAAGAAGAAAATGAGAAAATAAATGAAAGCAAAATTAGAAATAAGCAAATCAAGACAAATTCGTCAAAGAATAGTAAAATAAAGCATTTGCGTTGACAAACAAAACGACAGAAACACAGAAAACATTTGAGGGAAAATTTATAAAAATAAAGGCGACTTTAAGGCGCTTTAACTTGAATCTGAAATAATTTTATAAAAAATAAATAAAAATTCAATAAAAATTAAAAAGTAAAGTCGACTTTAAGGCGCTTTAACTTAAATCTGAAATTTTATAAGAAATAAATAAAAATTCAATAAAAATTAAAAAGTAAAGTCGACTTTAAGGCGCTTTAACTTTAATCAGAAATAATTTTATAAGAAATAAATAAAAATTCAATAAAAATTAAAATGAAAAATAAAATCGACTTCAAGGCGCTTTAACTAAAACCCAAAAATAGTTCCCAAGAGTTATGAGTCAAATGACAGATGTGGTAAGTTTTTTCAAAGACATTTTCGAGTTCTATAAAAGTAAGGCCCACTTCTGCACGTGATCGCTGTGGTCGTAACCCAACTTGTTCATTACTAGCACCGGCTTAAAAGGCTCAGATGGACGGCTATTCATAATAAGCGCAGTAACTTTATGGGTAACGTTGATAACAGCTCACAACCCTTTCAATTCATTGCATGCCTCGAGCAAATTCCAGAACAGGCTACTTCAACTCTGAGATTTGAACTCTTGGGTGCTGTTTTTCAAGAATATGACGCTAATTTCCAATGTAGCCTTTACTACGAAATTTGTCTGAATATGGTACGCAGAGAAACTCTGCCTGCATGTCTAATAATACGTGTTCACTTGGACATCGTAGCCCCATTGTGATACCGTGGAAATTTCATCTCCTTTATCTAGTCGCAGGTGTATTCCATGTGTTCCCTTTGGCTACCAACCAGAACTTCCTAATCTATCTAATTAGTTTGGTCTGCGACCCACTTCAGCGGCAATTAAATTAATGAAAACTACCTGCACCTATACAGTACCGAGTAATTACATTTGTTCGTAAGGAGAATATGGTAACTCTCTGCTGGATCTCTCGCCAATTAGTTTCGGCTGTGGCCCACTTCCGTGACAACTCAGTTCAAGAAAACTAGCTGCACCTAAACAGTGTCTCGCAATTGCATTTGTTTGCAAGAGGAATAGGGTGACTCTCTGTTGGATCCCTCGTCATGTGAAAATCTACGGTGATGAACAGTCAGTGTCAATTAGGACATCTTCCCCTTTAGGATAGTGATCACTTCAAGTCCAACATATAGATTCTATGATGAGGAGGATTGAATCATCAGAACAAACACTTAGAATCTAAGGGGCTTTAATGCCTCTCGGAAGGAAGCACTTGGTAGGGTATCAAGCAATAAACAGACACCATACTCCGAAGGTTTTAGGGCAACAGGATTAAAAGAAATATTATGGAAATGCCTTACATTGATTGAATCCTAGACCCGTGAAGAGTACGAGAGAATACCTGCCAATAACTAACAGAGCTCTGGTTATTTTCCCTTACAGGCTACTTGAGTTGCGTTTTCCTTCCGACATCTCCTCTAATCTGACCTTAGCCATTGTAACTTCGATGGCTGTTGTAGGTCCTCGAGATGAAGTATTCCCTGAATGGCCTATCTCTGTTTAGAAAGCTCACACAAGATACATTAAAGAACCTTAACACTGTTACCTTGGGCTGTTTACTTAACTATGGAATAATGGGAATGTCATAGTCTAACTATCCCGCCTCACATATGCAGTTTTATTACTTTTACAAATTTACTGCCTACTTTTAGGTTGGTAAACTATAATTCTATTTATTTTCTTGTTTTATTTTCTATTTAGGATTCATGAGGTTTTTACTATTCTGTCACGATCCTTAACCAATTATGTATACATGTTTGCTTAGCTTGGAATAATTGAAAATTTTCATGGCCTACTTTTAGGCGTTTTTGCCTCTTTTTTTTTTTTTAATTTTATGGAATCGTTAAAGGCACCGGAATAAAAAATTAAGTAAAATTAAGAGAACACAATTGAATTTTGATAAAAATAATCATAAAAATTGAATAAAATTTCTTATTTTATAGCATACCGCCCGGGGTTTGATTACAACAACACCTGCTTTGTTTTGTATCGATTTTATGATATTCATGCAACAGTCTTTATTTAACACAAATAAAAGTTGTTTTTATGACTTTCTTTTTTGACAATTTATCATCGACAGAGCGAAAGAAACCCTTGGAAAATATAAAACGTTTCTGAAAACCCCCCCCAAGCCTAACCTAAGTCTACCATAAAGCTTAACTCCTTTTCTTTATGACTTGTTGTTTGGTTCAATTTGTTTGTCTTGTAATCCATTTTTTATCTCCATTTCTTCCTCTAACAATTGTGCCACAAAATTTTTGGCTTGTGGCCTTAAATGTTCTGTCGTAAGCAATTTGTTAAACATAAATTTTATCAGTTTTCTTGGTCTTCTTCCCATGGCATTACAATACAAATTCCCTCAAGTATTTCTAGGATTTTGTAAAAGTTTTATTTTATTTTTGATTAAAAATGTTGTTCGTTTCATTTACCAGAATGAATAAAATGGTTTTAGACAACCGTTAGGAGAGCAGTAATTCATCAAATGATATGGCCTGTTGCATGTAGTTTTCAATTTTAAGTTGTATTGAAAAAAAATTACAGCCTACTTTTGGGCTTAAAAAAAAATTATATTTTGTAAAGAGAAGCATACTTTTAGCCAAACACTTCCTATACCAAGAGCTACCTTTAAATCTATTGGTCTCAGTTGCCAACCAAATCCTTTGTGTTATTTAACTTTCTTATAGTCTGAAGCATATTTTTAGGCTTCTTTCGCAATAAGCCTTTTTTACCTCTAGGCCGTAAGACCTGATGCTTTACTACATTTTAAACTATGGAAAGAAAATTGCTAGTCAATTTAATTAAAAATTATTTTCAAAGTCTACTTTCTGGCTGCATTACAAAGAAAATTATATTGCCTATACAAAGGCGCAACTGTTTTAATTTTCCAGAAAATGCATATTCAGGTGTGGAAAGCATAATGAAAGAAATTGATTTTTGATCTACGATACCTTAACTTGTCATTAAAATAAGAAGAGTATACTTTGACAAGCATACTTAGAGGAGTCCAGATTGACGAGCATACTTTCAGAGGTTGTAAGTGTTAAGTATGAAGGCATGTTTGTGATTATGTTGTTTAAAAAGGAAACATTTTCACCTTTTTGTAAACAATGTTTGGTATAACAAGATATTAACATGATAATGTTTTTCATACACTCCTTAAAGTATGCCATAAAAATTTAATATTTTTTTTCGATAACTTCAATTGAGGAAAAGTGATGTGAGTGGCACGAGTTCAACAGTTTTTTTTTATTAATTTTTAGTGTTATAAAATATTATTGCCTACTTTTAGGCTTTGTAATTCCATAAAAACTTGAAAGCGTTTTGTGTAAATTGCTTTAGAAAGACCACAGCTTTTGAAAACATAAATTTGATTACACTTTTATTTAATTTCTTTGACAGTTTTCTCTCTTACGAAACAGATTGGACTGAGTTCCATATCTTCCAATTATGGGCCAATGGCAGCCACTCTTAATAAATTTAATCAAAATAAAATAAAAGTTTTTTGATTACACTTGTGTGAGTAATAGTTCGTTGGTATTGGTTTATTTCTATCAATATCTGCTTATGTCCCCTTCCCCCTTTGCTCCGTTTTAATGGCCATCATTTTTGTGGCTAAAAAAGTTTTCTTAACAACTTTTTGCGGTTTAATTTGTTGCATTTGCCTGACATCCTCTCTCCACCTCTTTGCATTATTAAGGATTTAAAAAGTTTCCCTTTTTTCATCCTGCTGTTATGCTGTCTGTGGGTGTCCTTTATTTTATGAGTTAATAATTTAGAAAGTTTTTTGGGGGAGCGGCCCTTTCTCTTTTAATTGTTGGCAATTAGTTTAGTGTGTGTGAGTGCAATGCTCATAACTTTGCGTCCTTATCAAATGAGTGTGATTATTGTGATTATTTTTATTGCCTTTTGTCTTTAGCGATAAGATTTAATGGTTGATTGTTAAACTTTAATTAGTTATTGAAGCATACTTTAGGGCTGCAATCTATAGACAATAATTAAAGCATACATTTGGGGGAAATAAAATTATATACAATATGAGTCAATGAGAAAACTGATTTGCTATTGCAACAACAATTCTTCAAATCACATCACTCGTGAGCATCCACAGTGACAAAATTAAGGCATCACCTGAAGTGTTGATAGTGATTGGCCAGGGCTCTACAATCAGCTTCACGTTAAAGCATAATACTGTCGCAATTCAGTTAAAAACCAGTGTGAAAGTTTAATTGCCCTACAGATCGACGTGAAGTCAATTTAAGCCCCGTTATTGATAGGCCAACTATGCTAAAAGGTGAGCCATACGTGAGAAATATACGGACAGTTGCTAATCCGCAAGTAACAAAATTTTCTCCACAAGCCTTACCATTACAAAATGACCCGCTGGTATGCGTACTGTGACTGAAATGCCCCTAATGACTGGTAAAAGAGAGCGGATGGGACCGTTTTCTATTCAATTTAGTAGTATTTAGTGAAGTAAGATTCAAAGATTTTCTGCCAGAAGGATAGTTTAATGGAGGTACAGGTACTAGTAACCCCTATGGGATT
Organism: Sarcophaga variegata; assembly: GCA_932273835.1. NCBI lineage: Eukaryota > Metazoa > Arthropoda > Insecta > Diptera > Sarcophagidae > Sarcophaga > Sarcophaga variegata. Next base: position 9,526,971 of record OW026358.1, read on the forward strand.
GCGACAAAACTGTTCAGAGGTACAAACAAAGCAGTTGAGATTGGAAACTAGCACACAAAAGAAACCGAATTGGCTTTCAAAGCAGAAATTAGCAGTTGGACGTCCCATTCGGTAGCATGATTTGTGGTATTGAATCGCTTTGGAACAGCCTAAAATAGCGTGAATTGAGCACATTGAACGATAGGACTGCGATACAAAATATACTCAATTAAATCCGACTCCTCTAGGTTGCTTTAAATCTTGCAAGAAGGAAGGATGCTCCTGTCTCGCAAGTTGATGTTTGCCCTAATTTCGCAATGGCCTGTCATGAAGCCTATTAAGATTATAATATCAGGACCCACTTCTTTCTTTCATAAAAACGAAAAGAACCTGCAATTACCCCTGTTCCGCCATGAAGAGACCACTCTTGTCTAGCACACGTGTTTCTAACTACCCTTTAGGTCACGTAATTGTTTTTTGGTTTAAAATTTTGCCATTGCGGAGGAGGCCAAAGATGCAGACTCGCTTTTAATACTTTGAAGCCCCATGGTTGCTTCTCCAATATTATATTGCTAAAGTCTCTGCAGACTTAAGTAGCGCCCTTGTTAAAGAAAAAGTGGCCGTGAAAAAATATTTCTCGGAGACTTCCTCTCAGCAGATTTCTGAGAAGACTCATAGATATTGCGGCAAGGGGAATCGCCATATTATACCTTCTGGTGAAGGAGAATACGGTAGGCTTTACAGGAAAATATTCTCTCAGTTGAGAGAAAGTTCTTTGAAATAATGACAACGAAGTTGAAGTCCTAACCGTCTGTGGACCTACAAACGTACCCCATAGATCTTGTGCTAAGAGAAATCGCCATGTTATACCTTCTGATAAAGGAGAATACGGCAGGCCGTACAGGAAAATATTCTCTCAGCTGAGAAAAAGTTCTCTGAAATAATGACAACGAAGTTGAAATCCTAACGGTCTATGGACCTACAAACGTACCCCATAGATCTTGTGCAAAGTGAAATCGCCATGTTATACCTTCTGATAAAGGAGAATACGGCAGGCCTTACAGGAAAATATTCTCTCAGCTGAGAAAAAGTTCTCTGAAATAATGACAACGAAGTTGAAATCCTAACGGTCTGTGGACCTACAAACATACGCCAGATATTGAAATTTGTATTACGATTAGGTTAGGTTAGGTTAGGTCGGAGTGGTAGCTCCGTTATCACAAAGCTCACTTGAGAACGCATAGCGGCCCGTTGTGATGCCACGGGTGAACGCAGTCCCTGTACTAACTAAGTTCCACCAAAATCAGGGAAAAGGAAGAAGTTGGTCAGCGCAAGGGCTGCACAAATTTATACGATTCGGTTGAATACAAGTGAAATTAAATCAGACCCCAACTGCGGGCACTATATTTCACCAAGTGACCAGATGGATACAAAACTTCAAAACAAGTTGTTTAAAGACAATGGAAGTGAATGTAAGAAACTTAGCGGCGTTCGACAAGTTCATTAAAGCGGACAATGACTAGACAAGGACTAAAAATGCTAGGGGACAACCACAAAGTCATTATGTTAACACGGCCTGCATGAGAGAGTACGACTAGTGAAAGATTTATCAGAAGGCAAACCAAACTCCTCATTGGTGAATCTGTCTGTGGTAGTGAATGACGGGCCACACTTACTTTTGACGTCTATAGCTTGGCTGTACTATTTTATTTCCCTATGACCATCAATATTTGCTGGTGAGTTTTATGGTTTCACTATCGTATTGTTGCCCATTTTTCAAATCTCCTGTTATTATTAAAATTTTTTTGTTCATTTGTATTCACATTCTTGTTCTTATTCATCTAGTTTACCTCCGTTGTTGCTGTTATTGTTGTTGTACTCATGCGAAAAGTGTAAAATGGCTACACAATAATAAATAAAATTCAATTTGTTTACAAAATATTAACAGTTTTTGCTTAAAAACATTCTTACACTCTGCAACCCTTCCCCTCTCTCTAACACTACCATCACATATTTTAACGTAAAGCCTGTTAAATCACAGCATGAAGTCTCCTACTATCCAGCTGTGGAGCGAGGAGGAAAAAAAGTGAAAAATGAAATACGGAAGAACGGAAATGTTCTTGGCTCCTTTCTACGTTTATGTAAGTATGTAGCCAACCATTGTTGTTGTTGGTATTTATTGTTTATTGTTTACCTTTCAGTTGTTGTTATTGTGCTGCTACCAGTCTTGCCAGTCTTACCAGTCATTTGTAGTAAAAAAAAAGAATCAAATGAAGTGCATTTCTGCATGCAAAATAACTTGAAATTGGTTCGTAAATAAATGTGATTTTGTTTCGTTCTATTTCATGGGGTTTGTTGCCTTTTCTTCTTCTTATTTTTTAAACGTTTTGTTTACGTTAACTTTACTTTCCCTTGGACGTTTTCTCGCCCCATACACCTGAATATTTTGTTTCCCAAGTTTCTTTATTTATCATTTAAAACATGGCTAAATATAGCACTCAAGTTAAGACGGTATAGTTAGGTTTTCAAAGGACTTGAAGTCCTTAAAGTTATCGAAAAGTTTTGTATAGAAATTGTTCTTATCGAAAGAATTTCTATGGAAAATTGTTGTTATCAATTTTTATAGAAAATTAATGTTATCGAAGCAATTTCTATAGAAAATTAATGTTATCGAAACAGTTTCTATACAAAACTAAATTATCGAAAGAGTTTCTATAGAAAATTGTTGTTATCGAAACAATTTCTATAGAAAATTGTTGTTATCGAAACAATTTCTATAGAAAATTGTTGTTATCGAAACAATTTCTATAGAAAATTGTTGTTATCGAAACAATTTCTATAGAAAATTGTTGTTATCGAAACAATTTCTATAGAAAATTGTTGTTATCGAAACAATTTCTATAGAAAATTGTTGTTATCGAAACAATTTCTATAGAAAATAAATGCTTTTGAAACAATTTCTATAGAAAATAATTGTTATCGAAACAGTTTCTATAGAAAATTGTTGTTATCGAAACAATTTCTGTAGAAAATTGTTGTTATCGAAAACATTTCTATAGAAAATTGTTGTTATCTAAACAATTTCTATAGAAAATTAATGTTATCGAAACTATTTGTATAGAAAATTAATGTTATCGAAACTATTTGTATAGAAAATTATTGTTATCGAAACACTTTCTATAGAAAATTGATGTTATCGAAACAATTTCTATTGAAAATTAATGTTATCGAAACAATTTCTATAGAAAATTATTGTTATCGAAACAATTTCTACAGAAAATTAATGTTATCGAAACTATTTGTATAGAAAATTATTGTTATCGAAACACTTTCTATAGAAAATTGATGTTATCGAAACAATTTCTATTGAAAATTAATGTTATCGAAACAATTTCTATAGAAAAGTGCTGTTATCGAAACAATTTCTATAGAAAATTGTTGTTATCGAAACAATATCTGTAGAAAATTCTAGTTAAATCCAGTTATCGAAATCCAGAGTTCTTACGATATTGTCCTTATGAAGTTGTCTTCAACAACCATTTGTTTCTAGGGCTCTTACATTGCTACCACGGCCTATTGTGTTTCCATTATTTAGGTTTTTATTTCCTTAAATGAAACAATTTCCATTTCTATTATTTTTATAAGGCATCTTCATGCCTCTTCACTCTCCCACTTATCGTTTCTTTTCTAGGAGACGACTTCCAGAGTTGCCAGTTGGTGTAGTATTTTAACTAAAATGTTGGCAGCAGTAGTACGAGTAGTACTGCTCCGTTCCATATTCAGCACGTAAATTGTTTAAATATACGTTTTGCACGTGAAACCATGCAATTGTAATTGCAAAAACGTACCAACACAAAAAAAAAAGAATTCCAGAAACGAGGAAAACAAATTGTAAATGAAGAAAATTTACAATGAAAATTCAAGCAATTGTTGGCAGAATAGAGAGAAAAAAAAAACAGAGAAAACAACAGAAAATCATAGAGATTTGCGAGTAAAAACCAAAAAACGCTTTCGTTTCATTTGTATTTTGTTGGGTAAGGGAAAATGGAAAATTTTCTAAAAGTTTTTTTTAATACTTTTCGGTTGTTGTTGTTGTTTTAAACAACACATTGAAATTATTTATGGGTTTTCATTTAACGAAATAAGAATGAAAGATTTTGCGATTTTATTTTATTTTTATTTTAACAACCGATAATTTGTAATTTATCATTAAAAATGGGTTGAGATGGGAAATGTTTTTTGGTTTTTTTTTTTTTATTAAATTCGGCAGAAAGGTAAAATAAATTTTAATTAAAAATTTTCTAGCGTAAAGCAATTTTCCCCAGTTATCGATAAATTATTGAAATTCATTTCATAAAAGTTATTTAAACTCATTGAAAAGATACGATAAATTAAGGAAAACAATTTCCAAGTAAAAATCAGGTTATTTTGATAGCCTTTTTGCAGAATATTGAAGTTAAAAAAATTTCCTCTTAGCTACTTCAGAATTCACCAGATGTTCATTTGCTGACATTCCTCAGAGCAAGTTGCATTAAGTCCCCTATTATAACATCCATGGCCGGTTAGTAACTGTGTCAGGTAGAAGTTCACCTGACCGTGTCCCCTTTTGGTCCATTCGCCTATGCTCGGTATGAGTCTGTGGGACCATCTTCTCTTGGTTGAATTGGACCAGTCTTGTTGCCATGTATGCATAGCGTTATCCACTAACTGAACAGAATTGGAAAGATCCATTCCTCCTCTCTACATCCACAACTAGCCTCAGGGGCATCATCCCCGCAATCACCAATGCTGCATCAGTAGACACCGTGCGGAAGGCATAAATCACCCTGAGAGCTGATCTCCTGTAGGCCGCTTCTGTTCCCGCTCTATAGGTCCTCTTATCCATGACCCCAGTCCATATAGGGGCTGCTATATAGCGATCGATGTCACTACCTCCATCAGTAACTGCCTCCTCTCCTGTTTTGGGCCTCCAAGGTTAGACATTATTCGGGCAAGTGCACGTGATGTCGCCGCACACTTTCCACCGATGTACGTCACGTGTTCCCTAAACGTGAGCCTGTTATCAATCATTACTCCCAGATATTTAATCGCCTGCTTTGATGTTATGCGCTGATCACCTACTGTTATTGTAATAAATTCCATCTTCTTCCTACTGCTTACAAGTAGTACATCCGTCTTGTGATCAGCAAGTTTGAGACCTATTCCCGTGCTCCAGTTCCTGACTATGCCAACCGCAGTGTTACACGTTCTCACCAATTCATCCAAATGTTTTTCCCTTACCACCAGAGCAATATCGTCCGCAAAACCAATGAGCTGTGTACCCCTAAGGAATCTAAGCCCCAGTACAACATCATACATGACATTCCATAGTATTGGGCCTAGGACGGAACCTTGCGGGACCCCCGCCGATACCGCATATGTCTTCCTGCCATCATCTGTATCATATAAGAGCACTCTATCCTTAAAGAAGTCTTTAATAAGTTCCATCAAGTAGTTCGGTACATCCATTCCATCTAGGGGTGATAAAGTGGCAGAGTTGAATGCGTTTTTGACGTCTAGGGTGATGATAGCACAGTACTCCTTATCGCCCTTCAGCCAGCGCTCACCGCTGATAGTATCCTTTGCTATCGTCATAGCCATCTCTATTGGCGATCCGACAAGCCTTCTTCCCCCAGGAATGCTTCCAGTCTCCTACAAATTATCCTCTCCAAAAGTTTTCCAGCTGTGTCGATCATACAGAGCGGGCGGTATCCCGATGCATCCTGCGCGTTGTTACCCTTCGGAATTAGAACCAGTCTCTGTCTTTTCCATATCCTAGGGAACGTCCTCTCCTGAATACAAGAATCAAAAACTTGTCTAAACAGCTCAGAGCGGGCGGTATCCCGATGCATCCTGCGCGTTGTTACCCTTCGGAATTAGAACCAGTCTCTGTCTTTTCCATATCCTAGGGAACGTCCTCTCCTGAATACAAGAATCAAAAACTTGTCTAAACAGCTCAGTATTACTTTCAATGGCCGTCTTAAGCGTAATATTTGGGATCCCGTCGATCCCCGGTGCTTTGTTAAGTTTCATTTCCCCACAGACTGATTCCAATTCCTGCCTGCTGACTTCTGGGATTTTAATGGCCAATTATGTATGTATGCATTTGCTGCAATGTGTACATAACAATAATATTGCCAATATCTTCGATTATGACGACCATAGTCATCCAGTAGTGTTTACAAATTAGCCGTGTTAAAGTCATCACTTTTGAGGTGTAGTTTTTATCACTTTTGCGCATTCCTCGGGTATTACACAATCCAGTCACTGTATGAATAATACTTCTGATGATAGATATATAACAGCTGACAGCTTTGCCAGACTTCATTATTACAACTCTTTAGTCAGGATTAAAACCTAGTTTCCCACACCACCCATATTGGGTGTGTTAATTTGTTGGCGCGATCTACAGTTTAACATCGACTCCGGACGACAAATTTGAGGAACTTTTCGTGACAATTTGTATTTAATTTCAAAGTTATTGCCAGCAGACTGCTTGAGAAGAAGTTGCCGAAGAAATATAAAATAATGGTTACCGTAGGTAGTGTGTTGGCTTACCACCTCAGGCATCTCGAACGGAACGAAATTTGAAAAAAATCTTTAGGCGACTTCCTCTCATCTGTCTTCTCTCAAAAACTGTCAAAGTAAATAGAATTGCCATGGAAGATTTCTAAAAATCTGTCGTTCAGAGTCCTATAGAGCCCGCCACTCATGGATAATAACGCACAGACAACATGGGTGGTGTGAGAAGCGTGGTTAAGGCGTTGTAATGACCATCATATAATTCTTGCATCTTTTATGTGGGAAATTTTAATGATTTTTAATCCAAATGTCCTGTTAGTTTTTCACATGCCGTAAAAGTTTTCCTCGTAAATCTCAATAATATTGCGGATGAACTGTTATTATCCACATCTGCGAAGCAGTTGTGCTGCCTCAAACAGTTGAAAGCTTATTTTTTCGTTGGTTTCCGTTATTACAACTCATTTTCTCATTTTTATCGGAGTTTTGTTTTTGTAATTTTTATGTCTCAGTGTTTATTATGATTATTTTTGAATGTCCGTTTAAATAAAATTTAATACCCATTCAGTGTATTCATAAATGATTGAAAAACTTTTTAATTAGAATAGCCACGCTGCTGAACGGAGCTGAGATCGTTTTTTTTAATATTAAAAAAATTATTGCATAAGTCAAGGGGATAAGGAGGCTTGCTGCCCCCTTAATGTATGCAAATATGTTGCGTAATGATAAAATGTGACATTTTAATTAAAAATTTATTATAAATCGACAAGAACAAGAACAAAAAAAGCAAAAACAATAATGAATGTATGAATGAATGAATGAATGAAATGGTCACATGACAATGATTAATTTATGATTTTATTTTGTTGTGTATGCTTACAGGCGTTGTCGTTGGTGATTGCGTTGTCATTTGGCGGACAAGAGCAAAGTCCGGCTATTATAACACTCAATTATTAAAAAATTTAAAAAAAGAAAATAATAATAATTTATATGTGTGCAGACAAATTAATTTCATTCTTTTATATAATTTATCGTAACAATACTCGTAATTGCTCAGACAATTATGGCTTAATTAGGAAAACATTGGGAATTTGAAAACAAATTTCCTTAGAGGGTTATATTAAAAGGCTGCCAGAATAAACTCATTATAATTTGAAAAGACAGTTCTCATCTTTGTAATTCAACTTGTTATCGAAAAATTTTCTACAGAAAGTTCTAGTTATCAAAAAGTTTTCTATTGAAAATTCTAGTTATCGAAAAGTATTCTATAGAAAATTGTAGTTTTCAAAAAATTTCTATAGAAATTTGTAGTTATCGAAAAGTTTTCTATAGAAAAATGTAGTTATCGAAAAGTTTAGTATAGAAAATTGTAGTTATTGAAAAGTTTTCTATAGAAAATTGTAGTTATCGAAAAGTTTTCTATAGAAAATCCTAGTTATCGAAAAGTTTTCTATAGAAAATTCTAGTTATCGAAAAGTTTTCTATAGAAAATTCTAGTTATCGAAAAAGTTTTTTTTTTATAGAAAATTCTATTTATCGATAAAAAAAAAATAAAAGTTAAAAGATAAAAGTTTTCTATAGAAAATTCGGTTATCGAAAGGTTTTCTATAGAAAATTCTAGTTATCGAAAAATTTTTATTTTTAGTTATCGAAAAATTTTTACAAAAAATTCTAGTAAACTTTCTACAGACAACTCTAGTAAACATTCTATAGAAAACTCTAGTAAACTTTTGATATAATAAAATTTAGTAAACTTTCTATAGAAAATTCTAGTTATCGATAAACTCTTTAAAAAAATATAATATTGAAAAATTTTCAAACGATAATTAACGCTATTGAAGAAAAAATTAAAATTAAAGCTTTCGAAAAAGTTTTTTTTACAGACGAAGTAATCGAAAAATTTTCTACAGAAAATTTAATTTATCAAATTAAAATTAAAGTTACTTTTATGGAGAAGATTAAAATTATCGAATAACTTTCTAGGAAATTTCCAAGAGAAGATAAAAATTAGTGAATAATTATCTAGGGAAAATTAAAGTTATCGGCAATTTTTTATAAAAAAAATCAAGATATTGTAAAATTATCATTCAAAAATTCAACTTAATGCTGTATATTCTATTAAAAATAAGAGTTATCAAAAATTATTTCTTATAAAATAAAGTTATCGAAACAAATTTTATTTATCGCTAAGTTTAAAACAAAAATTTCAAGTTCCCTAAGAGCTTTTAACAGAAATTTCAACTTATGAATACCATTATCATACAAAAAATGCAAGTTATCGCTAAAGTTTATTTACAAAAGTTAAACTATCGATAAGTTCTAAGTGGAAAATTAAATTTCTTAAATGTTTTCTTTCAAAAAAAAAAAAAATTGTTTTCATATTCTTTTACGACTTGTTAAGATTCGTTTTATTTGTAATAAGAAATTGAGCGGAATTTTCTCTCATGAATAATGTGTGCAACAATTTTAAGAAACAATTTTCAAAAATCATTTCCTTAGCGTATGTTGTTCTTTAAACTATGCGAGGCAGAAATCCTCGAGGCAAAAATTAACAAAAAACAACAACAACAACTAAAGTCTATCGAAAAATAATAATCATGATGATAATGAAGCTGCTTTCGTCTATGAATGGATGATGCAGCAAAATCCTTAAACGTTTTCAATTGTCTGCAGACGTTGAACTTTTGAAATGACAATCATACACACACACACACCTCCTTCTACCCAGCCATCACAATTGTGGCTTAGGAGAGAAAGTGTTGGGAAGAAATTTGCCTAGACAAAGGCATGCTTTTATTAAATCCCCTCCTCTGGCCCCCACCAATTACTCACCATTTGTTATTAAAGGATGTGATTATGATGATATGTTTTCGCATACATAAACGAGTATGACTAACACATGGCTGTTATTGGTATTTGCCTTGTAGTGCAGTGTAGTTTAGTGTAGAGCTGGCTGAATAAGTCATTGTACAGAGATGACACATTCGTGTATAAGACGACATACACGGAATGACATGTTTGTAGACAACTATTACACCACAGTCAGCCAGCCAGTCAACCATCCAGCCACTACAGCGATAATGTTGACGGAGAAGAAGAAGAAGCAGTCACAGACAACTACTATGTTGATAATGATAACAACAACAACAACAATTGCTACAACTATGACAATGACTTTTTGTTATAATGACGATAGTTATTATTCTCTCCTCCTCCTCCTTCTTCATCTTCATTCATCCTTTCGTCCAAACTTCTTACGCCACCAAAATCAGCAGCAATAGCACGGCATTAATAATGAAGCCATAGTGAAGAGGTTGATTGCAATAAATGTAGATGCTGCACAATATTCCGAAAGGGGAAAATGTTTGACAGAAGAATTAAAATTCAAATTCCTACTCACAACTGCCTGCCAATTGCCTGTAAGAAATTCAATTCAGAACAAGTGCCAGTAGAAGCACATGTCAGGCAGCACTGGACATCATTCTTCAATTACTCTTGATTATGAAATACATATGTCGAGAGAATTGGAGCTAGAAGCCTCTATAAACTGAATAAGCTAGGTCTGGTTCGAATAGGGTGGGCCATTCGTTACTGCTGAAGGAGCTAAAGACCAAGTTAGTTCGACTGTCGAAATATTACTTCTGCCATACTAATAATATCAGAATATCTCATGGATAGATTCGTAGAAACTCTTCGATATCTGGGCTATTTTCATTGACAATTTCAAAATAAAAACGGGCACAGATTCAGGGGACAATTGTCAGGAATGAATAAAGTCAGCCCTCCTATAACGCGTTGTATGGAAACCACGCTATAAGAAACTCGAATTTAACTGAAAAAATTAGACTAATTCGTAGCGTGTTCTATGAAAACCGCGTTCTGAGCGTATCGCGTTATAGGAGTGTTGACCGTATAGGATTCCGGCTGAATGCAGTGTTTTTCAGGTAGATGTTCCAGGGATTCTTAAGTCCACCGAACAAGGAATGTAGAATGGACAGCAGGATTGCAAAGCTCAATCCTATAGGAACGAAACTAATCCTAAGTAGTAACATAGGTGTACTAACCGGACATAGGTCCTTAAAGAATAGGATAAGCAGATTGTATAGGAATATCTCTGATTTATATAGACTATGTTAAGGAGCAGAGGTAACAGAATCATTTGAAACAGTTATCGAAATTTATCGATAAGTTATCGAAACATTTTAGGCAGGAATAGTATTTACTAAAATTTTTTTAAGAAACTTTAATTTTTCAAAAAGTTATCGAAATTTATCGAAAAGTTATCTAAGTGTTTGTTGGGAAAACTATTTAATTAAACCATTTTTAAGGAACTTTAAGTTTTTAAAAAGTTATCAAAATTATCGAAAAATTCTCGTAAGGAGAACTATTTATTAAAAACTGTGCTTTTAGTTTAATTTAATTTTTAAAAACATTATGAAAATTTATCGAAACATTTTAGTTAACATTTTTTAGAAACTTTAATTTTTGAAAAAGTAATCGAAATTTATAGAAAAGTTATGGAAAAATTATCGTTAGGAATACAATTTATTAAAAATTGTTTAAGGAACTTTAAATTTTTAAAAAAGTTATCGAAAACTTTTCGTTAGGAGTTTATTTATTAAAAACTTTTTTCAGAAACTAAGTTTTCGAAAAGTTATCGAAATTTATTGAAAAGTTATCGAAATTTATTGAAAAGTTATCGAAAAATTCTCGTAAGGAAAACTATTAAAAACTGTGATTTTAGTTTAATTTAATTTAATTTTTAAAAAATTTTATAAAAATGTATCGAAAAGTTATCGAAACATTTTAGGCAGGAATTTTTTAAGAAACTTTAATTTTTCAAAAAGTTATCGAAATTTATAGAAAAGTTATAGAAAAATTATCGTTAGGAATACAATTTATTAAAAATTGTTTAAGGAAATTTAAATTGTTAAAAAGTTATCGAATTTTATCGAAACGTTATCGAAATTTATTGAAAAGTTATCAAAAATTATCGAAAAGTTATCAAAATTTATCGAAAAATTATCGAAAAATTCGCGTAAGGAAAACTATTTATTAAAAACTGTGCTTTTAGTGTACTTTAATTTTTAAAAAAATTAAAAAAATTATCGAAAAGTTATCAAAACATTTTAGGCAGGAATACTATTGGTTAAATTTTTTTTACAAACTTTAAAATTTCAAAAATTATCATTAGGACTACAATTTATTAAAAATTGTTTAAGGAACTTCAAATTTTAAAAAAGTTATCGAATTTTATCGAAAAGTTATCGAAATTTATTGAAAAGTTATGGAAAAATTATAGTTAGGAATACAGTGTATTAAAAATTGTTTAAGGAACTTTAAATTTTTAAAAAGTTATCAAATTCTTTCGAAACGTTATCGAAATTTATTGAAAAGTTATCAAAAATTATCGAAAACTTATCAAAATTTATCGAAAAGTATTTATTAAAAACTGTGTTTTTAGTTTAATTTAATTTTTAAAAAAGTTAACAAAATTTATCGAAAAGTTATCGAAACATTTTAGGCAGGTTACAAATATTTAGAAAAAAATATTTCGGAAAGTTATCGAAATTTATAAAAAATAGAAATACAATTTATTAAAAATTGTTTAAGGGACTTTAAATTTTTAAAAAATTATCGAAATTTATCGAAAGTTTTCGTTAAGGTTTTATAAAAAACTCTGTTCAGAAACTAAGTTTTCGAAAAGTTATCGAAATTTACTGAAAAGTTATCAAAATTTATCGAAAAGTTATCGAAATTTATTGAAAAGTTATCGAAAAATTATCATTTTTATGGAAAACTTCTCATTAGATAAACTTTATTTACTCAGTGTCTATTAATATAAACGATTGCCTGCTACTTTTACCGCAATAAGCTTCTCGTAATATTTTTTTGCAAGTATTTGGTATTGCCTTGACCACTGTCATTTTGATAACGGTACTTTTGTCGCAAATAGATGTTTATTTAAATTGTTTTAGTCATGATATAAGAAATGATGAATCGTTTCAATCCATTTGCTACGTACGTTCCACAAAGTTTCACTCTTTAGTGGGGCTTTTTGTAGAACGAGAAGAAAAAAAGACGAAAGACAGTTGATATGAGCCAGACTAACAATACTTCAAAAGGATTTCTTTTTCTCTTTCTATTTTTAGATGACTTTATTGTCTTCTTTTCTCTTCTTAGCAGTGAAAACGTAGAGTTAAGCAATTTGTTAAGCTTAATGCCATCGCGATAAGACTTTCTGTTTCCAAGCCAAAGCGAGAGAGAGAAATTTAATTTCAAAATAAAAAATTTTAAGTTCAAGAATCTTAAACTCTTTAATGTTGCGTTTGGCCTACAAAACCATTTGCGTTTAAGCTCAACCACTTAGTTACACCACTTAAATAACCATGAGAAGATAAAGAGAGAAAGAGAGAGAGAGAGTGAGCAGAAGTGAGTTTTAATTGAATTACTGTGTGCCATTTTGGAAATTCCACTCAATAAGTTAAGTTTAGCGGTTGAAAATTCGCTTTTCGTTTAACATTCAAAATCCTCTTTCACATAAATGCGTATGTTGAACGTGTTTTCAAGTGCTTCTCTTTCGCATACAACGTTTAATAAATATTCCTTTGAATTGGTCACGGCTGTATTGTGGTCCACCAAACGCCACAAGAGTGATGGCAGCACATGCAGCTGCACGATTAACAACAGAGTGCAGTGAACAGAGAGTGAACAAAAGCTGTTTAAAATACTTTCCAAACGGCAACTTTACATTTCTGTGGTTAAAATTAAGCAACTTCCGTCAAAATCAACAACAAAAAAAAAGAAGAAAAAAAATTTGAAAATAGAAAAATGGATTGCCAGACTTTAAAGTGGAAAATTGGAAGGCGATAACAAATGGCGTAAATAAGTGCTGGCAAGAACAATTAAGCAGCAATTAAATTAGTGGCATTTGTATTGTAACTCAAGGCTAAAGAGGTCAAGAAACAAAAAATGTTTAAGGTGACCAAATAGTTACAGACACGCAACAGGGAATACTCGAGAGACTATATTGCCATCCGAACGTCACCAAAACTTTTAATGGAACTCTTTCCAGAAAACTTTGCCAGCATCCTTAGTTCAACAAAACAGTAATAATACCACAGGCATAAAACATGATCATTATGGCGTTAATGTGGTTATCCTGGTGAGAGTAAATCTCTTCCAACGCTTGGAGGACTTATAGAGCCTATCCTCGGTTGCGCATTGCAGTCTGTGCATGATACCTTCAGGACGGCGAAATCAAGTGTTATACAGTTTGCCACTCTCTACGGAGGCCCAGTATCTCGTTATCTATGTGGACAGTAGATTCAACTCAAAGAGAAATGTTAAGTAAAGGATAAAGAAGTCGCCGTAGTCTAGTAGGTAGTGTGTTGGCTTATTAGACGTAAAGCCAGGGTTCGAGCCCCAGGCCAGACATCAAGACAAAATACAAAAAGTATTTCTTCGGCGACTTCCTCTCAGCAGATTTCTGGCAAAACCTCCGACAGTAAATAAAAATTGCCATGAAAAGTTTCTCAAAAATCTGTCGTTCGGAATCGACTTTAAACTGTAGGTACCACCACACATGTATAAAATTAACACACACAACATCCGTGGTGTGAGAAACTAGGTCGTAACCCTGACTGAAGGGTTGTAATGACCAATTATGTATGTGAATGTAGGTAAAGGATAAAGAAGGGACGAATGTCGTACCTCCAGTGTTAACAGTTTTAGACTGCCGCCGAAAGCCATTCGTCAAGCCTACAATGTAATTGTCAGACCGATTATTATGTAAGAAAGTGTCATCTTTGGGAACGCATTCGATAAGAGCTGCAAGAGGGAAATGTTGAATGAAGTTCAGTATAATCTACTACGTAGTGTGCTAGCTTATAGAGACGCGAACAAAATGAAAAATTAGGGAAAAAAGATTTCAAATATTTGAAAGAACTTTCTTACTTACTTAATTGACCATTAACAACCCCATTAACGGATTTCGGCCGGCCGTAATACATCCTTCCAGGCGTCTCTGCTTCTTGCGCACCTACGCCAGTTGGTCACACCAATCGATGACAGGGCTTCCTCGATTTGGTCCTTCCAACCTTCCAAGGTTGTCCTTTTCGCCGACCCACGCATCGAAGACCTGCCTCGCCTCACCATCCTCCTCCATTCGAACGACATGGCCGAGCCAGTGTAGTCGCTGGATATTAATACACTGCACAACGTCTATGTCGTTGAGGATCTCATACAGCTCACTGTTGGATCGGATGCGGAGGAAATCATCGCCAACTCGTACTGGACCGAAGATCTTACGTAGGACAAAGAACTCTGAGAGTAAATAACATTGAAAAGTTTCTCAAAAATCTGTCGTTCGGAGTCGACTTTAAACTGCAGGTCCTGCCACTCGTTGATAAAATTAACACACACACACGTGGTGGGTGGTGTGATAAGCTAGGTTGAAATCCTAACTAAAAAACTGCAATGACCAATGAAGTAAGTAAGCAAGTGTTGCCTCATTTAATATCCTCTGAGTAAAAATGAACTATCCTCAGGCTAGTCTTGATACTATGCCCTGTCTCACTCCACTTGAGCTTCATGTCAAGCGATGTGTGTCACGTAGTGCTACACACCTGAAGGCACTTATCTTATCTTATCTTCGTCTAGTCTTGGTCTTGTCTTAGACCGGTCTTGGTCTAGTCTTGATTTTCTCTTGCTTGTCTTTTATTTATTTTTGTAACTCGCACGTATACAACGAATATTTCTGCCTCCAATTTTTTTTTGCTCTTCTCCAAGACTTATCTGTCTTTCCTTCAAGCCTTAGGAAGCTAGTTTCATTTGCTTTAGTTTTTCGGTTGAAATTCTTTCTTTAATTGTTGGTTTTATTGCATTTCACTGCAATTGTACGAACTTGCCATATTGTTGCCATCATCAACCGACTACCAACGACTTGATTGCTTAAATTAACAAAGTATTGTTTTATGCTCCGTCTCTCTGCCCTACACTTGGAGACTGGAAATGGAATTTCAAACTGTTCTCGTGTTGTTGTTGTTGTTGCTAATTTTCTAAATTTTTTTTCTTCATCTTCTTGCTCTCAATTATTGGATGAAAAACTGCAGCATTTGGCTTAAAAGGGGGCTTTTACCTGTGAGTTGGTAATTGAAGCCATACGTCTAGCATAGAATCGTTCATTCATTCATTCATTCATTCACTCGTTCTTGAAATTCTGATTGTATGCGGAGGTAATTTTTCAGGATTTGTTTGGTATGTGGGCGAAGTGTGCATGTGCTAGAGTACTAGGAATACACTGAGAAAATTCAAGAGTTGTTCTTCTCCTGGTCATCCATCGCCTTTACAATGAGGAAAATATTTCGAACACTGAGAAGAAAATGTTGAAGGCCGTAATTGAATTTTGCAATTGTGTTTGGAAAACTTTACGAAATTCCTTTGGATTTCGGAATTAAGAGCTTGTGTGTATGTGTGTGTGTAGGAGAGAGAGAATATTAAGATTTCTCCTTTGTATTGGTGGTATTGTATTCACTAATTTGTGGCCTTAAATCTACTTGATGTTGATGCTCCATTAAGTTGAATATTTAATGGCTTCATATGGATTCTCCTTGTCCTTCTACCCACGTATGTGTAGGACGCCCACTTACACATGCCAAGAAAATTTCCATTCAATTGTTATTATGGTGGTGTGTGTGTGGTCGTGAAGTCTACTTTGTAAGTGTAGATTGCCACAGCAACCACTCATGTTATTGCAAAATGCAAAGGTTGCTGCTGTTGCCAGTATGCAGAACTTACTTGATTTAATCATTTGACATGAGCGCATCGCTATAATGAACGGTAGTTTAAAATCGGATTAAAAAATTCTTTAAAAGCATACAAATTAAAATAAAACTACTCACGACCATAAGGCGTAATTGATTTGTCATTGATGTTGCAATTCTTTAATCTCCGCGAAGAAATTGTTGAGACTCAGCTTGCTTCTGTTTGTTAGTTAGATTGTCCTTCAAATTATCTGGAACCTTACTCCGATATTTCATGTACCGCATACAACTGCATTCACTTACAAGCGAAAGTCACGGCTATCTTCATGGTGCTTAAATAGCTGCACGGTAGCAGAATATTGCCTGAGCATACACTGATGTACTCAGAATCTCCGCTCCATTAGTTATCACTTCTTAAGTAAAAAATAGAACCACTTCCACAGCAATATTGAGTTGAACCAATAACACGGAACAACTAATTTTTCTCTTTCGATTGCATATTTACTTTCATTACGGAGCATTGCTTAATAGGAGCCCACGCCCGCCGTTGTTGTACCAATGCATACCAGCCTCCGTCCTTATTCAACTGCCCTCTGAGCTGTTGCCGCTAATGTAGTGACTACGCCAAGATTAGTAGACAATAGGCCACGGTTACATCCTATCTTTGGTTCTAACACGGAACAACGGATTTTCTGTCTCTCGACTGCATATTTACTTTCATTACGGAGCATTGCTTAATAGGAGCCCACGCCCGCCGTTGTTGTACCAATGCATACCAGCCTCCGTCCTTATTCAACTGCCCTCTGAGCTGTTGCCGCTAATGTAGTGGATACGCCAAGATTGGTAGAAAATAGGCCACAGTTACATCCTCTCTTTGGTTCTAACACGGAACAACTGATATTCTCTCTCTCGATTGCATATTTACTTTCATTACGGAGCATTGCTTAATAGGAACACATGCCCGCCGTTGTTGTACACCAATGTACACCAGCCTCCGTCCTTATTCAATTCCGTCTGAGTTGTTTTCTGTAATGTAGGGGCTACGCCAAGATTAGTAGAAAATAGGCCACGGTTTCTTCCCCTCTTTGGCTCACGTTTCTTGGGTAGAAGAGAAGACATGTTTGACCTTAATCTAGCGGCAATATTTTAACCCAGGGAGAATGAAACAACTGATTTTTCTTTCTTGAATTGATGTTTGAAGTCGTCGTAGTGTAACAAGTAGTATGTTGGCTTATTAGACGCAAGCTGGTGGTTCAAAACCTAACTGAGACATCTCGAATAAAACGAAAGTATGAAACAAATATTTCTTTCGGCAACTTTGTCTCAGCAGCCCCTTCCGGCAAAAACTCTGATGAAAAGTTTCTTAAAAATCTGTCGTTCGCCATTGACTTTAAACTGTAGGTTCCGCCACTGATGCATAAAAAAATTAACACACACAACATGAGGGGCGTGAGAAGCTAGATTGTAATCCTAACTAAAGGGTTGTAATGACCAATTAAGTAAATAAGGATTGATATTTATTGTGTGGTCTCTGTCCTCATGGACCATTTCCTGATAGACAGGCATGATTGTCGGCAAGGCGACCTCTCAAATGATTTTTGCAGAAGTTTCAAATCGAAGAAGAAAGAAGTGTAACGGCCTTACCATTCTTGACATCCGTGACGGAATAGCTTAAAGTAAGAGTAGGAAAATTTGCTAGATATATAAAGGAGCATCTATTTAGCTTGTACTGGAGGACTCTTCTTAATGGCGTACTTGGTTGCCTTTCCATTTTCATTGTATGTAGTAGCATAGGGGGCACAATAGGATACCTCACGTGATATATGTACATATGTTGTGACGCCCATCTAACCTAACGTAGTCTTAACCAACGAATGGAAGTTACCATTCTACACTTACTGCCTATTGAATTCCATATTTTATGGCGCTCGCCTCTGAGAGAGCACTGGACTTCCGGAGATAATTTTTCACGTGGCCACGGCAATATCCTGTTGGAAATATCTTTGTTGGAAATGGATGCTAGCCAAAGCAGCATTTTACTGCAGCCTACATCGTCTCTGGTGGGATTTGGACTGCTGGATATGCCAAATATGTCTTTCCCCGAATGGAAGAATGAAGAAGGGATAGGATTTCTATGGGCTCTGGCTTAGAAGTCAAACCCTACGACCTAGTGTACTTAACTCAAATTTTATAGGGCCTCGCAATAATGTGTCTCCCAAGTCTGTTGTCCTGACAAACTTCTTCCAAACATTTGTTCTCCTTCCGCTAAACGGTCTGGCCACATCAAGCCCGTTTCCCTCCACGCAAGCTCGTCTGCTTACTGATTGCTGAGAATACAATTATGACGTGGGACTTTGCAAAGGATAATCCTATTCGCCGTAGAATACCGGCAAATAGGTAAATCGGCAATAGGAAAACCGCTAAAATGATTGCGATTTTAAAAGTAGAAATCGCTGTTGTGATAATAAGTTAAGAATTCTCTTTAGCACTGAAGCTGCTTTCAGGGTCCTGGTGGTTCCTAGTAGCAACTTGATTTCAGTCTGTTGCTAATCTAGCTATCGGGATTTGAGAGAACTAAAGGATTCGCTAGAAAGGCTTTAAGAGACGTTGAATCTGTAAGCCATACAATGGAAATACTTTTCGAGAATCAAACGTTAAAGATAGTGGAGTCTGTTAGAAAAAGGGAGTTTTAAAAAGGCACTATTTTAAGAAAATTACCAAACCCTTTTAGTACCATTCCTTTTAGTAACATTTAGTACCAATATTTATTGGAGAAAGTTATCAAAGAAAAATGCAATTTTCAGCTGCAAAATATTGTTTCTTTTTGAAAAACTTTTGGCCACAAAAAAGTACGAATTTTAAAAAAGTACCAAAGTACTAAATTTATTACAACTTTTTCTTTTTTTGCTGTTTTATATCGATTACAGATTTGTTTTCTATTTTTTAAATTCGAATTACTGGCTGAAACTAATCCCTTTGCCCCTCTTTACACTTTAGTGCCCTTCCCGCCGAAAGATCCCTACATACAAAAAAGTACTATTTAGTCTAATTGTCTGCAATTTCATAGTTGCATTACAAAATGAAATTAAATGAAGAGAATAAAAGAATGAATGAATATGAAATAGAATGCAACCGAATCGAATTGAATGAATGAATGAAAAATGTTTGTGAGTTAATGAATGAATGAATGCCAGAATAAATGTCCAGAAGGGGATGGAAAAAAGTGTATCATTTTTACCATATGAACGTCAATATGACCTCCAACTACAATTGCTTGTTGCTGAAATGTTAAACTCCTGAAATGGAAATCCTTTTTGGCCATAAAGCTTCAACTCATTATTGCATGGTATTGCACAACAATTGGTTGGGAAAAATTGTTTTCAAATTGGGAAGTTTTACAAGTGAATGGAAATATTTGAAATTGAAAGCAATTGCACACACTCACATATACACCCACACTCTCATACATATGCAGACAAGGAGTTCAAATACAATTATATTCAATTCTATACGGCAGGACGACAAATGAGCACACACACAGGATATTGTAGATGAATTGGTTCAATTATTTGCAGAAGCCAAAGAAAAGTGAAAATTCTATAACACAATGAGCAGGAATTGTTTAAATATATTATTATTTATTTATTTATTATCTTTACACTGGCTTGAAGGCAATCAAATGAATACCAAACAACCGTCTAAATAGACAAACTGAAGAGGAGCTCGACAATCATCCCCGCTTTCGGGAGTTGAGCAAAGTTAAAGAACGTAGTCAGGAGTACCTTCCGGAGAGGGATTATGTCTCGCCATCTTTGGTTTCTTGACATCTATTCGACCAACAACTTTAAGAACATTCGGTTTGAGAAGAAACTTTCGCTTTTTATCACACTCTTCGCTGAATATACCCTTTTCTTCACACTCCCCAACAGAAAGGTTATGGCCCCATAAGCGGCCCCTCCTCACAAATTCATCTGCCTGCTTATTGCAGCAAATTTCTAAATGACCTGAGACCCAGCAGGGAGTAACCCTATGTGCCCTATATGGCTATTTCAGCGTACCATGTTATAATTGGGTTTACCTCGTAAGGGGATGTCGCCCTGACTGACAGATCGTATTGCAAAGTCTATTTCACATCTGCCTGCTCATTGTAGCAAATTTCCAAATGACCTGAGACCCAGTAGGGAGTAACCCTATGTGCCCTTTCTGGCTGATTCAGCTGTCCATGCTATAAGCGAGTTCACCTCGTAAGGGGATGTTGCCCTGACTGTCAGATCGTATTGCAAAGTCTATTTCACTTTCTGCCCAAATTGGTGTGAGCACATCTTTCGATGGCATTAACTCGATTTTATTTCCTTCAAGACCAGAAGTCGCCGTGGTCTAGTAGGTAGTGTGTTGGCTTATTAGACGAAAAGCCAGGATTCGAGCCCCAGGCCAGACATCAAAATGAAATACAAAGAGTATTTCTTCGGCGACTTCCTCTCAGCAGATTTCTGGCAAAAACTATGAGTAAATAAAATTGCCATGAAAAGTTGCTCAAAAATATGTCGTTCGGAGTCGACTTTAAAGTTAGTGTTCTTCCCTAGGAGGATAGGGTTTGCGACTTGGGGCTTTTTAAGATATGCGAACAGGTTTATACGAATGAATCCGGGATGATCTATGTATGTTGGTATTTTGTTTGTCAAGAGTAAACCATCGTTCACACTAGCTCTAGCGTTTTTCTGATAGAAATCTACCCTCTCATCAAGGAACGCACATCTAGATCGGGCGGCTCTTTATTTCTTGTTAAGACTATTAACTGACAAATTACAGGTAAAAGATCTCTAGGCAGCTATGGTCTGAATAGGTAACAATTATACTGAGCCCGCCATAAATAGCACACTGTAGCAGAGATGTTCAGATTAGTGGTTGTCTTGCTAGACACTGGTCGACTGGTGATGCTTGGCGAATGAGAATACAACAGAATAATGATCCTTGTCACTAAGCTATTTCCCAGCTTTCCATAACTGTCTTCTAGTACTTGTTCCACAGAGCATTGCGGAGGTATATTTCAGCAATTTCGATAACATCATCAGATATTACATCGGAAAACTAAATTGCATGTGAAGTACTCTTGGATTGAAGTCTAATCGTGTCTGAATTTGATTTCAGAAGCTCTAGTACGCTTATAGGTCACAGCAAAGCACCAGTACATATTGTTGATCCTAATTCACCAACGAACGCAACGGAAGTTAGATGTGGGAGGTTCAGCAAAGGCGCTCGAAGAGTAGATCCAAATGTTATATGATTAGGGAACTTTGGTCAGCAGTGGTGGAATTAGCTCCCATCTCAATAAGCCTAACATGAGACTGAAATGATGAGATGTCTGGACGTAGACGGATTTCAGCACTGAGAGTGGGGATCATGCGATTACATGAGCTTGCGAGTGATGTAGTTGTTGTAAAAAAAGGTGTTCCGCGACCATATTTGACACACTGGCTAAGTGTTAATGCCTGTAAACTACCAAACAGAGTCATTAAGACTCTGGACTCTTAAGGATTTCAGCAGTATAGTATATGGGGATGAACTTTATATGAAAGTCATGCGATTACGTGAGCTTATGGGTGATGAAGTTGCTGTAAAAAAGCCTGGCTTAGCGGCAATATCAGCAAATTCTTAAACAGAGTCTTGAGAGTATGTGGGTTCTCTATGAAGCAGTTTTTCTATACGAAGCTTTGTCAGTATTTTTTATATTGTGTTGATGCTTTTAAGACTTCTTTAATCTGCTTAAACATACCCCAGAATGCCTATACTTGACTGCAAATCCTTGTAAATCTCTTTAAACACAAAGAAAACTTGAATACAACAATTACTGCCAGTCCGTTAGCCATGTTGAGCCACAATGAGCGACAATGAGCACAAGTTTTCTAAACTGTTAAACCACACTTACATAGTTTGTACTGAGAAAGACCGTGTCAAAATTTGATTTCCTTTTATGGCCTCGTGTTTAAAATAACGATGCTGCTGCTGTTGCTTCCTGTTGCTTTGTTGGAACAATATTTTCTTCGTTTTTGCATGGTTTTCTTTACAGCCAAAGAAGAAGAGCGACCATGTTCGACTGGGTTATTAACTCAACATGTAGTCGTAAAGTTAAAACCATAAGAATGCGTCGCGCGTCCTTTTTTTTTTGTATTTGAAAATTATGCCACAAACAAAGCCAGAAAAACTCTCCAGCACAAGTTTTAAATTTACAGACAAGCAGCGAAGAAGACGAACATTTTATGGAGACCTAAAATGGCGAAAATGCCATTTGGATTTTGGCGCCACTTGGACGCGACAATTTTTATCGTCTTAATGAATACCAATGAAACGAATGGATGAATGGGAGCATGAATGCTGGGTTGGAGGGGAGCAAGCACCACAGCTTCAATAGCAGATTGTGCGTAAATATCCTGCTTTTCAAATTAAATGGCTTGTGTGTGAGAGTGTGTGGGTGTGGGTGAGTTGAGCTGTCTGCCGCCATTGATACGTGTGACGCCAACAATTTCAGAGTTCGGGTCGTTTTCTGTTTTTTTTTCTTTCTGTTCTGTCCTGCTTTTGTGCTCCGTAATAAACATTTACACGCCGTGTAAGCTCTTATTGGCTGTTTTTTTTTTATTAAAACATTGTCGGAATGTTTTATTCTCTTCCAAAGGACTTCTCTTCGTCTTGCGAATGTTTAAACGGTATTTTGGTGGCTTTGTGGTCAAAGAATTTAAATAAGTTCTGGGAATTTGCATTTTTTTTGTTTTAATTTTATTCATGACTTGCAAGACCAACAGATTAACGTCGATTCCGAACGACAGATTTGGGAAATTTTACATGGCAATTTGAAGTCTGCGAATATTTTATTCCTTACGTTCAAATTGAATTGAGCTGGAATTTGAACCACATACTTTCATCTAATAGACCAACACACTGCCAACTTGACTACGACCTGTTATTGCTTCTCCTCATGGCAGTAGAATGGCAGCTCAGTAGCTCAGCGTCTTCTTTGAAAATGTTCTGACACACGCGAATAGCCATGCTTTCTCAAGAATATCACTTATGCTTTCGGGAAATGGCTGATTGTACGACCACATACCACAGAATTGTGTGAAGGACGAAATAGCTCTAAAAGATATCGGAATGAAGTTATGCTCGTCTAAGAGACCACTCAGAGACCTCAGCTGGCGCTTATGTTATCGGGAAGTGGCGGATTATGCGACGACATACCACAGAATTCTGTTGCGGACGGACTAGCCCTGAAAGATATCGGATTAGAAAACCCCCTACGTGATGCTCAAATTGGAGAACACTCGGAGGCCTCAGCTGGTTCGACTATTAGGTTAAGCTGTCAGGTGTCATTTAACCAATGACTAGAGTTGTATTGGTTTTGTTGGCCGCTGTGGTTTGTGGCTTCTTCGCTTATACACTTGCAACTTAAGAAAGACCCTAAAGAAACGGAATCAAATCAAATGATCTTGGTGACCAGTACACATCATTTTCACGCTCAATGACTATTTTTTCTAATCGCTCAAGCAAAATATCCAAGTCGGCAAGAACTGTGTGGCACATGGCCTCGTCCTGCTGAAACCACATATCGTTAGTCTCCATATGATCAAATTCAGGACAAAAGAAGTTGGTAGGCAACGACCTACAGTGTTCGCCGTTGACAATAATGGCTTCAGCAATGTCGTTCCCATAGATATAAGGGCCGAGGACGCCACACAATGATTTTTTCGGGATACATTGGACGCTTTTGGATCTGATGTGGATTAGTATCGTTTTAACTTCGCAAATTTTGTTTGTTCACATGCCCATTCAACCTCACCGCTGAGGATGATTTTTCATTAAAATTGAGGATCATTTGTCAACTGCTCCAAGACCATTTGGCGAATACATGTCTACGTCAATGAGCGCCTATGGTGATTTGACAAAATAAACTGAATAAATGGCAATTAATTTGACAAATGTAGCTTCAACAAGATGACCGTTATCAACAGACAAGGGCCGGATATTCCTCTTGGAGGACACTATACGTTTTGAGAAAATTTTCTTAAAATCTGCTTGTAAACTGGTCTGCCAGACACGTAATGAAAATTCCTTTTTGATTTCGTGCTAGATTCGTTTCTTAATAATTTATGACAAAGTAATTATGTTTTGTATCGAACAGAGACGCGAGAATGTAAATAAATGCGCGTCTATTAACTTTTGAAAGCCTGAAAGTAGGTAATACAATGTAATTTTATATTACCCCCTAAAGTAGGCAACAAAGTTTGATTTGTTTTTATTTAAATTAACTTCGAAACTTATATTTGACTACAGTTAATTAACTAAACAGTGGGCCACACTATTTTGCTGACGAAAAAACTGAACTGCTGAAGAAAAAACAACAAATTTCGGTTTCTATGGTAACTACAAAGCTTTGTATTTTGAAATTACAATTACCAACAGCATAAATAATTCATTAAGCAATTACTAATGTTACATTAAGCACTCGCACACTCAAACACAACACTCAGCTCATTCGCTCAAAAGCCCCTGCCAGCTAACACTCTTAAATGTCCTCGAAACTGAAAGTTTACTCTCTACACGAAGGACCACTTAAATAAAACAGGACCCACTCAACAAACAAACACTCATGTTTGGCAAATTTTGTTTTAGTCAAATGGAGAGAAAGAAAAAAATATTTTAAAAGTAAGTCCGCATCCTGCTGGCCAATAATATTCATACAATAAACATGTGTTATGACCAGGTTCGTTTTAACAGGAGCAGGAACGGGAGCCGAAGCTAAAGCAGCAGCTGGAGTTAGATGTATAATAGTGGCTATAGCAACAAACCACACAATCATGACCAAGTCAACCGAACAAAACAACCGTCTGACGGACGTTCAGTTGCCTGGTCCCCCTCCCCCCCTGGCCCTTTGACCATCTAACCACCACACCACTACCGTTAGTCAAACAACCATTACAACATCCTTTACAAACCGCTTTAGTATGTGCAATGAATGCAATTTTAAAATTTGTTTTTATTTTTGTGTTTTTAAAATAAATTCCACTTTGGAGTGGAGAAAGAGAGAGAGAGAGAGTGTGTTCATTATGCGAGGGTTGATTTTGTGTCTGTGGACAACACAGGGGTTTGTATGCGGTCTTTTTAATATGCATTTCTCAAACTACAAACTAACCGACTACAGCATCAAAAAAGGATTGACGTTGATTAACATAAATTGTCTGGACCACTAGAAAATAACAACAAACATTATAAACTTCATAAACAGGCACTGATTTTCGTGGGTTAAGGTTACACTCACAGAAAAATGTGTGTAAAAAAAAATAAAAGAAAACTTTGAAAGCCATGGGTTTGATGGCTTACAGGCTAATTTTTTTAAAGCCTTCTTCATAAACAGGCACTGGTTTTAGTGGGTTAATGGGTTAAGGTTACACTCACAGAAAAATGTGTGTAAAAAAATACAAGAAAACTTTGAAGGCCATGGGTTTCATGGCTTGCAGACTAAATTTTTTAAAGCCTTCTTCACAAACAGACACTGATTTTGGTGGGTTAAGGTTACACTCACAGAAAAATGGTGGTAAAAAAAAATACAAGAAAACTTTGAAAGCCATGGGTTTGATGGCTTAAAGGCTAATTATTTTAAAGCCTTCTTCATAAACAGGCACTGATTTTCGTGGGTTAAGGTTACACTAACAGAAAAATGTGTCTACAAAAATACAAGAGAACTTTGAAGGCCATGGGTTTGATGGCCTACAGGCTAATTTTTTTAAAGTCTTCTACAGAAGCGAATTGATTTGATTTGTTTTTTAATATTTGACTTGAATTTTAAATTATCAAACATTACATACCTTAAAACACGCCGTAGTTCCGTAAGTAGTAAGTTGGTTTCTCAGGCGGGAGACGGCGGCTCAAATCCCAGCTCAGGCAACTCGAACAAAACAGCAGTCTTCTGGTAAAAACCCTGAAAGAAAAGAAAATTGCCATGAAAAGTTTGTCAAATCCTTCGTTTGAAGTCGATGTTAAAGTAAACGCACACACACAACATGGGTGGTTTGAGAAGCTAGGTTGCAAACCTGACTAAAGGTTTGTAATTAGCAATTTAGTAAATAAGTAAGAGTTGGCCTTACAGACTACGGTGCTGTTTACTAATACTATGTTCAGATATGCACTTTTATTGAGTCAATATTCGGTTAATTGAGTACAATATTTTAAGTGTTCAGACATAATAATATACATAGTTCAGCTGCTTATTCAATATTCATTTGACAGCTGGTAAACAAAACAGTTGGTTGTTTCAACAACATTGTTTTTATTTTATTTCGTTTTTTTTTCTCCGTTTGTCGTTGTTGACATTTGAGTTGTCAAATATCAACAGAAAGTGTTCGGATAATTGTAATATGCGCACTGAACACACTTATAACAGTGCTGCATTTTAAGTTTTACTCAATATAATAACAATTTGCGTATTTATTGCGCAATAATTAATTGAAACTTTATATGAAATATTGAGCTCAATAATGGCGTTTATTGCGATTTACGCAATAAAGGTGCCTAACTGAACACCATATAAGGGTGTCAACATCTCTGGAAACAATATTAATTTACGTTCCGATTGCCAGGGGACTATATGCTAACATATCGACCGCTAGGAGGGCCTGGCACTTCAGCAGCCCGTGAGCTGTCACTTGATTTAATCACACTGGAATCTCTATTGAGAAGTTAAAAGAGTAAATAAAATTGCCATGAAAGTCTCTCAAAAAGCTATATGGCCCGCCACTTGTAGATAAAATTAACACGCTCACACTATGTCGGTAATGTAAGAAGCCAGGTTGTAATCCTGACTAAAGGGTTGTAATGAGCAATTTAGTAAATAAGTAAGTGCCGACCCTACGGGCTACGGTGGAGATTACTAAGGATGACCATATCTCCGGGAATAATATTCTAACATATCGACCTCTAGGATGGCCTGGCACTCCAGCAGCCAGATGTTGAACTGATTAAACGCGTGAACTTTCACGTGTGATTTAATTACACTGGGATCTCTATTGAGAAGTTAAAAGAGTAAATAAAATTGCTATGAAAGTCTCTCAAAAATCTATCGTTCGGAGTCGTCGTTAAACTGTAGGTCCTCCGCCACTTGCGGATAAAATTAACACACGCACAACATGGGTGGTTGTAATCCTAACTAAAGGGTTGTAATCCCTGTAATTTTAGACTTTCGAAACTGAAAAAAAAACGTTTTCTTTCAGTGTATTTCGCCCCCCTTTTTGGCCACTGACCATAGCTTTTTTCACCCTCCACTGCTTTCATTGTTTAATTTACAAGTAAGACTGGCTTCATTTTCATTCATTCATGTGCAGTCGTGTATTTTCCCCTTCTCTCTCTCTCTCTCTCTCTCTCTCTCTCCACCTTTTACTTTTTGTTGCAAAATTGTCGACAACAACGATGCTGCCAGCCGGTATTGATGATGACCATGATGTTGATGATGATGATGATGTGTGTACTGGTGAGTGAGGTTATGAGCTATTGCATGTGTTATAATTTTTGGTTCGTGCAACATGCAACACATACACAAATATTCATGCAATCTCATTGCATATTATGTTTATAATTTTCTCTCCTTTCGTTTTTTTGTTCTGCTGGCAGGATTGGTTATTTGTTATGATCAGTTGACTGCTTGCATAGGTAGTCTGCCTGGCTATGCCGTCTGTCTGTCTGGATGTGAGCGTCTGGCTCTGGCTCTCTGCCACTCCACTTGATGCAATCAAATCAAATTTTCTATTATAATTTATTTATTGAGTTAATGATTTTTGAAAAGAGTGATTTTGGTTGGACTCTTCTGATTTTTTGCTTTTGTTTAGAACTATGGAATGATTTTTAACCCCTTAAAGAGGATAGTGAAGCTGAAATCTTATTATGGCGGTTAGAAATTCTTTATAAAAGGATTTAAAAATAAATTTATGTGGAAACGTTTGAAGGCAAGTTATTTAAACTTCAACTAATGTTTGTGATTTTTTTTGAGTGAAAAAATCTGTGAAGGTATCTTTTAGAAAGTTTTGATCTAAAGGTTAAGGGTCAACACATTTCCAAGGTATTTGAAAACGATTAAATCAGGCTTCTCCGAAATAATTGTTTATTCTTGGCAATTACATCCACTTACGAAATCGGAGGCTATGGACAATATAACCAAGTAAAAACTCTCAGCACTTTTTAAGAAGAACAGAAACTTAAGGTCTTCATTAGCTGCTTCAAATTATTTTTCCTGCAAGGATTTGTATCCTTGATATCAGTTCTTCATTGTCGTATTCTTAAGAACTCACTTAGCTCCGAGCACTTGTATAAATCAATTAAAACCCCATCGACATCGAAATAAAATACCTTCTCAGGTTTCTATGGGAATGAACGGCAGAACAAATTTGGCGATGCAGAATACAGCTGCGAACTTTGTGGGAAGACTACTCCATCCTGTTTGGAATTCTAATGAGATACCCCTATCAATACGAGGTACAGATGCGATATCCTGCCTCTATTTTCCCTTGTGTGCCCGGTAACCAAGGATTCTATGGAAATGAAAGGTAGAATAAATTCGCGGGTGTAGCTCCTAACTTTGTCGGGAGACTAAATTCTCTCTCAATATGAGGTACGGATAAGGTATAGTTAATTTCACTTAGAACCTGGGTGTCCTCAGATAGTATAGAAGAACGGATAGAGGGAAGAATTTGCCAGCGTGACAGGGCGTGACAAGTCCACTATATCGTTTGGGCAGTGAACTAGATCGAAGCTAATTAATCATTGCAAAAGACAGATTCCGTAATGGTAATGCGTACCGCAACTACTTCAACAACGCGAACGAATGAGTCGATTAAGACAGGTATTCTCAAATTCTACCTAAAGGATCGGAGATCTGAGAAGGAGACGACAGAGGGGATATAAGCGCCCTTACAAGAATAATTTTCCAAATTGAAAGTGGCAGCATGAAATTCAACAGAAAATACAAAATACATGGTTGCCGAATTTTAAAACTGCTGTGTTCAACAGTGGACAGCGGGAGAACCAGGGAACTACTTGAGTTCGACAAGAGAACAGTTCGCATTCTAATAGGAAGTCTAACGGGACACTGCGCTATTGGCAGTTTGGCTTACAGACTCGGTCTGCCACATTCAGGATTACTGCAGTTCAAACTGGTGGTTCAAACCCACGAAAAACGGATCATGACAAGCGGTCTTACCTCACACTAGATAACACAATGGGTCATATGGAACTCGACTTTACTGTGAACAGAAAGCTACCCGCTAACCTAACCCAACATAACTTCTACTTAAAGAGAGCAAATTGTAGATGAAAACCTCTTGGATCATGTGGAATCTCGAGAACTGCCTACACCAAATCAAGTGGCATCAAGATTCAGTTAGGTTTTTGGCCACAATAGGAACACTCTCTCAGCTCTAACGATGTGGAAGTTCATAAACATCACTGCCAAAGCATCGTTAGCGAGATTTCCAAGGGATATCAGAGATTAGTCCAGGAGTTATTATAGGATTATTATATTAGTAAGGATTACAACCTATCTTTTTAAAACCACCCACATATTGTGTTTTAATTTAATCCGTGAGCGGCATAAACTACTGTTTAAAGTTGACTCTGTTCAGTTTCACGTTCAGGTCGAAGTGGTAGCTCTGATATCACAAAGCTCACTTGAGCACGCATAGCGGCCCGTTGCGATGCCACGGGTGAACGCAGTCCCTGCACTGACCAAGTTCCACCCAAATCACGGAAGAGGAAGAAGTTGGTCAGCGAAAGGGGTGCACATCAAAAGCATGACTGCCCTACACTAGAAAACCAGCCAGAAAGTTTAATGAACGAAGCTATATATCCTTGATATCAATAGATGATAGCTCCGTCAAACTGAGAAGAAATGGGGACCAAATAACCCATATCTACACCTAGCAAGAGACGAGCACTGACAAAGAAAGTGGATAACAATCTCCTCTTTCTCAGCGGATCTGCATCCACGGCAGATGTCGTTAAATGAGAGCTTCATTCTTTCCGCGTGTCTATCCATAACGCAATGACTTGTAAGCTTGGCAAGTGGCATACCCAATTCAATTGAAGAGGATTCCGGAACGAGCGCACCAGCTCTGGCGAGCTCGTCGGCCCTACAGTTTCCCGGAATGAAGTTGACTCTGAGCGACAGAAACTTTTCATAAACTGTTCATTGCAATTTTATTTTCTGCAAGTGGACTGCTGAGAGGAAGTTGCCGAAAAAAATATTTTTTTCACATTTCGTGTTTTGTTCGAGATGCCAGACCTTGCGTTTGAACCTAGGGTTTGCGTCTAATAAGCCAGCACACTACCTAGTAAACTACGGCGACTGCCAAAGCGTCTTTAGCGTGATTTCCAAGGGTTATCAGAGCCAGGAGTTATTATAGCGTTATTATATTAGTCAGGATTACAACCTATTTTTGTAAAATTAATTTAATCCGTGAGTGGCGGAAACTACAGTTTAAAGTTGACCTTGAGCGACAGAAACCTTTCATAAACTTTTCATTGCAATTTTATTTGCTGCAAGAGGACTGCTGAGAGGAAGTTGCAGTGTTGTGTTAGAGATGTCAGAACTGGGGTTTGAACCTCGGGTTCGCGTCTCATACCTAGAAAATACAACGACTATAATTCAATCTAAAGATGATTCGAAGATGGAAGTTGGCACTGAAAAGGGGAATTAGCAAGGCTTTTAAGCTACTTCGGCAACGGATTGTGCTGGGGTATATAGTGGATACCTATATATACAGTTAAGCTTTCTTGAAGACAGTTACTGGACACTCAGTTTTTCAGGAAGCATACCTCCTGCGCCCGCTTTAGGGTTAAAATCTCTATCGATTTAATTACAGAGCCACTAAATAAAGTTTTAATTACAATACAATACGTTATACAAAAACAAAACAGAATAAAACAACTTCACTAATTAAACTACTTTTCTAACTTTCACCTCTAAAACATGGGTCATTTTTTCGTTGTTGTTGTTGTCAAAGCTGTTAAATAATTCTCTTTTTTAGTTCCATCATTCTATTGCCGTTCTTCTCTATTTTGCTCTTCAATTTCTATGGTTTTTTTTTCGGTTGTTGTTGTTTGGACAATACATACACTGTGGCAGCACTAAGAGTATAGGGAGTGTATAGGGAGTCAGCAGCGCGACTAATTCCAAAACCATTAAAAGTGGTCGGATTTTTGGTAATCGCCAAAGCTGTGGTTATTCAACATGTTTTTTCGGGCGGGAGTAAAATGTTCTCGGAGCATTATCATGTTCTGTTTGGCATTTGATTTAGTTTCTGACATCCTTGTAAACCGCTGCCATGAATAATGTCTGTGTGTGGTTTTCACTCACTCACCCGCTCTCTCTCTCTCTCTCTCACTCTCTCTGAGAGGTTTATTGTGAATTTCTCTATTTCTCTATTGTTGTTTTTTACTATCGCTTTTAGGTTTTTGTTGTTGTAGTTTTAATATTTTACAACAAAAAACAAAAAAATTTTTGTAAACAATGTTGTAAATTAGTTCAGAGGCCCACACAAAAAAAGTGAAAATATGAAGCGGGTGGGGTTAGTGAACAAACCGTTTAGAAACTTAATTTAAAAGGTTCAAGAGGATTAGTTACTGTATTGGCTGGCTAGCTGGCAATGGTTACAACGAAACTTCATTGAATAGTTGTAGCAGAAGGTATTTAAATAACAAAGTTTGTTGGATTACTTCTGGGTTTGGCAAGGATTCAAAGGATTTGTTTTTAAATGACCATGAAAATGTAAATTCAAACGGAATTTTTAAGAAGATTTTCATACACTATCAGTGGTGGCATTTTTAATTGCAATATGAAATCAATTCTGTAAAAAGTGCACATAACCTCACTTTCTTAAAATTTCTTCTCACACCCACAGCTCCTTCATTAGCCATTTGCCGAAATGCCAAGTCTTTTGGCATGCCTACCTAGCGTAATAATCGCCATTAAGCGATGAATGACCCTACGATTTAAGAACAGAAGTGATTCGGTCCTTTTCTTGTCCATACATGTCCAACAATATAGCAACAATGTCGTTTTTCTGTAGAAAGTGCACATAACCTCACTTTCTTCAAACTCCTCTTTAGACCCATAGCACTTTCAGTAGTCATTTGTCGAAATGCCAAGTCTTTTGGCATGCCTACCTAGCGTAAGAATCGCCATTAAGCAATGAATGACCCTACGATTCAAGAACAGAAGTGATTTGGTCCTCTTCTTGTCCATATATGTCAAACAATGTAGCAGCAATGTCGTTTTTCTGTAGAAAGTGCACATAACCTCACATTCTTCAAACTCCTCCTTAGACCCATAGCACCTTCAGTAGTCATTTGCCGAAATGCCAAGTCTTTCGGCAGGCCTACCTACCGTAAGAATCGCCAATAAGCTATGAAATGGCCATACGATTCAAGAACAGAAGTGATTCGGTCCTCTGCTTGTCCATACATGTCCAGCAGAGTCTAGCAACAATGCAGGTACTTTCCTGCTGCCAACTAAATTGAGCCTCCCCGTAAAGTGGCCTTCCAAATTAACGAGGAAATGAGAATAACTATGACATGTAATATGTCGGAGATTGCCCGCACCGTAGCGGCCCTGGTCAGCTCATCAGCAATGGAATTTTCAACGATATCCTTATGTACCAGAAGCCATATAAGAGCTACCTTTGAATGATCGGAAATTTTTGTGAGAAATCCCCCGCATTTATGGACAAGGGCGGACGTTGAAACTACATACGATAGGGACTTAATCCCAGCCTGGCTGTTCAAGTAAATCAAGGCATTTTCAGGAAAAATCCCCGCACTCAACAAAATTGGCACTGCTTTCAAAATGGTTGTGACCTGCGCCTAGAAAACTCTACACTGCAGGCCATGCAGCCTATAAGAAAGTCTACAGCACAGTACACTCTACTATACATCTTTGAGTCATCGATTTAAGCCTCAAGAGTTCCATTGGGAACTTTTGGATCTTTAGACCGAGGGAGCCGCATAATCAGCTGAGACATATTCAAGCCTCTTCCCATAATATCAGCATATCCATTGCCCAGTTAGGACGAGGATTTAACTGCGTTGAGGCTCATGAGCCCTCTATTTCTATAGAAAGTCAGAAGTGAGTCTATTGAGTACAGCAAATAATTCTTTGGTTAAGACGAACAGAGTGCACTTATAATCAGGACAGCGGACTGTCTACCAGTCATCACATTATAATAAAAAAAGGATGGTTCCACCAAGGCCCGATAAAGCCAGTATGTCTAAGATCTCAGTTATTGCTTCGGTCCTTTTGCAGGTGTAAAGCACTGTTGCCGCTCTCTTAACCTCTCAGTTATGCTATCTTTCTATGAGAACTTGAGTAATCAGAATAACCTGTAAATAATTTACCCTCTTGCATAAGGAAAGGATCAATAAGTAAACAATAGGTATCTTATCTTGTCTAATAAATCGTATCAAATCCGATTTGCAAAAATTGATGTTTAAACCACATGATGAGCAGCACTCAGTTGTAAGGTTCAGGGCCTGGCTGCTTCTAAAAGAGAGAGTGTGCAGATCAAAACCCAATATCATAAGTACCATAGTCATAGGCCTTAAAACCACAACGTTGCAATGATATTCCACTGCAAGGTTCAGAGAATACTAGTTGTGGTCTTGCTCAACTACTAGGGAAACTTCAGTAATTTTTTTAGTGAATGGCCAACCAGAGTGAAGTGCATTGTTTACACCGAAACGTGACGTGACGTGACGTGACGTGCCCCTACAACCTACGAATGTAGAAGATTTTTTGTCATGTTTTTGAAGCATGTTTTTGTTTTTGTATACGAACACTTCCTTTCAAATGAGTGTTCACTTTAACCAAATAAGTACTTCCCGACGGATAGGCGTCAACCCCGAGTTTTAATTAATTAATTGGTTATTACAACCTTAGTTTCTTACAGTTTACAGATGACTCTGAACAGCAGATTTTTTTTCCTGGCAATTTTTTATTTACTCTCAGAGTTTTTGCAGGAATCTGCTGAAAGACAGTTGCAGAGTTCGAATTGTTTCGGCTGAGGTTTGAAACAAGGCAGCTTACTACCACCTACTAGACTACGCCGATGAATGTAACCATCAATTGTGTCTACAACAATTTTTGCTTTAAACGGTCATCCAATATTTATTACTTAAACGTTAGTGGAGTCCTAAACCAATTCTTCCGTTCCTTAAACTGTTTCCCTATGAATTTAACACACGTCTTTAAAAGCGAAACACTGACAAACTGCTGCGGCAAAATCACAGTTAAAATCATAAGCACTCGCACTCGTACTTGCACTAGAAATGTGTTATAAATTATGAAATTCCTCAACAAAATGCAGCCGGACAGACAAGCAGACTGAAAGAAGAGACGAACAATACAGCGAACACAACTAAGAAATAAATCAACATGACTTGGTGATGCGGATTTTTTTACAACAACAACGAAAAAGAAAATCTTAAAATGTTTTGCTTTAAAACAACAACTGTCGGCCTGGCGGGCAAAAGCAGGGTGTAGTAACATTTAGTTAAACACAGAGAACAACAAGAACAACAACAACATAAAACTTCCCACTCTCGCACTCTTTAACACTTTGCATGTAAACACTGTCAGTCATAGTAGCAGACAGTTTTATAGTCAGTACTTCACTCAGTGACTGAATTAGTCAGTCAGTGGTTTACAAACACAGTGAGAGTCATACACAGAGTCAGTGAGTCGATGTCAGAGTCAGAGTCAGAAGCTGAGTCAGTTGTTTTATTTTGTCAAGAAAAATTAAGTGCGTATGGCTGTCTAGATGTGCGTAAACAAGTCATGTACTCTGGCATTTCCTTGTATGTTCGCGTGAGTGAGAAAAGGGATGGTTTGCTAAGTAGAGTATGTTTACGACACCAGTAAGTCTTTGCATACACAGTGAAATGTTTCAAGGTGTATGTTTTTGAATGTATTAAATGATACTTCGTGACAAGCAATTTTAGTAACTCAATTCCCATTCCATTAATTGCGCACGAGTAGACACAACATTTTTTATCATTCTTCTCAATTTCTCTACGCCAGACTGTAGATCTAGTCCCGAAGCCTGTGGTGAAATTGTGTGCCATCAATCATCGAGTCTCCGAGGAATAGTGTAAGGCTGAGGTTTTTCTAATTTAAGTATTCAAGAAAAACAAAATTGTTGTCTCCATGGATACTTTTTATATAACCCAATATAACACAATCTAAAGTTAACTTAGGTGACTGACAGTCCCGCAGTGAGGCAAGAGTTATCACTTTAATATCACAATTATTATCCAAGCCAAGGGTTAAATGTTTCCTAAATTCCGCTACTCCAGTTTTCCTTATTTTGGAGGGATCAGCATCCGCCTCTTCATTGAAAGAGGTGGACAGTGAGGTGTGAGATGAGCGATAGTCTCTACCTCTCCCTTAGCTTCTTTGCTTTTGGAGAAGTTTTAAAGGAAATGCCAAGTTTAACGACGTGCCTTATAATAGGACAGTGGCTTGTGAGAACTGCAACAATGTACTGGATAACCATGCGATTTAAGGAACAATAATATCTTTCTCTCAATCAGTTTCCCAGCTTATGAAGAAGCCTTAAAGGGAATGCCAAGTTTATCGACATGCCTTCTAATAGAATAGTGCTCTGTGAGCTCTGCAATAGTGTATTGGATAGCCATGCGATTTAAGGAAATATGGTGTCTTTCACTCCCTCAGCTTCCCTGTTTCTGAAAGTCTTTAAGTAAATGGAAAAAGTCGACATAGTCTAGTAGGTAGTGAGTTGGCTTATTAGATGTAAAGCCAGGGTTCGAGCCCCAGGCCAGACATCAAGACAAAATACAAAAAGTATTTCTTCGGCGACTTCCTCTCAGCAGATCTCTGGCAAAAACTCTGAGTAAATAAAATTGCCATGAAAAATCTGTCGTTCGGAGTCGACTTTAAACTGTAGATTCCACCACTCATGTATGAAATTAACACACACAACATAAGTGGTGTGCGAAACTAGGATGTTGTACAATGGGTCAATTCGACCTCCGGGTACAGTACTTGTATTAATTGACAAGTACACGTCCTCTAACATAACCTAAGTTTATCGGCATGATTACCAATAGAACAGCGATCTGTTAGAACCGCAATAATACATTAGATTGCAATGCGATTTAAGGACAGTCCCCTTTTTATAGATCCTAGCAATATTACACGTACGCTCCTTACTTCACTTCTTACCTTAAAAGTCAACCTAAAATGGCACACTTAACCCTTGGTAGCCAGTGTGGAGCTAGTTCAGTGTCTAGTAAAAAGTGTGCTCTTGCAAGGGACAAGTCCTAGTCTCCACTTTAAAACTGGTGGCTTTGTTTTATAAACACAAATAGTTATGCACACACAAACACATACTAATTCAGTAACACCAAGTTGTAACACATATATTCTCCTCTCTTTCTCTCTCTCACTCTCTCGCTCTGTCATATCCTTAGCATTTTAACCAAAGAGTTGATTTAGGACTTGTTACTGTTATAACTGCCACAGCGCCCGGGTATTTCTTAGTATCGTACGCCATATGTAGTTGTTGTTGTTGCATTTGTTGATTTTATTTTTTTCTGGCTTCTGTTTAAGGATGTAAAAAAAGGATTTTGTCGACACGATGACGATGTTTTTCTTAAATTTTTACACACACTGCTTTAGAGGATAATGTGAGATGAAAAGGGTATTGACTTTGAGAGGGAATAAGTGCGTGCGTGTGCGTTAAAGATAAATAAATACTTCGTGATATGTGATATCTTTTATGCTTGTTTTTTAACAAATTGTTTATCCGCAAATCTTTGGCAAGTGGCTTTAAAGTTGTGCAGATAATTTATTTTAAGAAAGAAATAAAGCGGTCCATACAAGCGATCATATGAGGATAAAGCCTTCAGACTCTTAATAATTCTGCGTGAAATGGAATTTCTTGGAATAAAATGGAGTTCGTATTGTATGAGCTTTGTAATGTAATCCCGTTAGATTAGCCCAATTCAAAATCATATTGGGTAGGCTCAACTGGCAAGGGAAGTGCAGTTTTAGGTTATGTTGTGGAGTATCATTGTTGAAGAATTGTTAGAAAAGTTACAATGATACGCTTGCTCTTAAGAAATTTAGTTAAGCAGGTTCTAATCCGCCCGCCCTGTCTATGGAGGGCAAACAGGTACTGTGCTCATATGGGAATGCCTGATTTGTGGGTTCGAATCCCACCAGAAACTCTCATTCACTCTCAATTAATCTCGATGCACACTACACCCCATTCCCTTCTCTAGTAGCTTACTTTCTGGCAATCCTGGGTAGTATTTTGCATAAATAGGAGCCTCATACTGCGTAATGGTGTCAATAAAAAAATATATACCGGTTCTATCAGACCGAGGTGAAGCCACTTAGTGGACAATATGCAAATAACAGTATGCAAGCACTCAGCCTCCTCATCGCCCACGCATTATCTTCCACTTCAACTGAGGCAGAATTTGCTGCGACCCACAGCTGGCTCTCCTCGGACTTCCTATGGAAACAAGCTGCACGTACGCAGCAATACTGGAAGACCAAGACACATTCGGTTCGACTACATGGTTCCTTACAAATTTCCAATAGATTAGATTTTTATATTTCAACCAAGTTCTTCTAGTCTGCTGGTCCGGAGGTTCCCGGTAAGCCCTTTTAGGTACAAACAAATTGCCTCCAAAAAGCTGGAAAGAGTACATAGATCTTGGCATGTCATTAAGGAATCTGACATTAACCATGTTGGCCATATTTTTCAGTTCACGTTGGAAGCGGAAAAGCGGAATGAAATTTTCCCTGAACTCGAACTCAGCGTGCTTTCTCATTTCGTTTCATTCAATGGAAATTGGGATATTGTCGGAAATCTCATTGGCCAAGTTACAGTGTTCACAATCTCCCACATAGGTGTAGATGTTCCGATTACCTCAGTTAAAGTTGATATTTTCAAGCCGTTTTACAAGGAGGGCACAAGATTTGCTTAAACGTTATCATTGTCACCCTCATTGGACAATCTGAGCGGTCTCTCAGAGTCAAGTTTATCAGAATAATTATCGAATTCTGTAATTGTTTTCGAGTTATCAATACCAATTATTATCACTCCATTCCGAGAGATAGATACCGTAGCCCAATGATCCCACAGGCCCAACGGAAGTTCAGAATTAATGGGTCGGCGTAGCTTCCGTGGGATTATGTCGTGACCAATCTGAGATTACCTCTGGCCCAGAATAATCTCCTAATTGGCCTTAGCAAGACCAAATAGTCAGTGTAATCTAGTGCCTACTACCTTAGACCAGATCAGAGCACTTTTGACAAAATATGGCATCAGTTTGGCATCAAAATATATCTTTCATATGCACGGACCTTTCTCTATTTTTCTATTTTTATCTATTTTTTAATAAGGTAGGACGATGGCAAAGGAATTGAGGGATAGAGTCATCCTTCCTTCAAGTGATAGCATACCCTGCTAAGCAATAGCAGTTATCGACGTTGAAAACATTTTCTGTATTCATGTTCAAAAATGTTTCTCTTTCTAATCACTCCAGCCTTGCCCATCGACATAAAGCTTGATTATTTCTGTCTGCAGGTTCACGCACTCTTATCATCAGCAGAGTTTTACAGAGGGCTTGTCCCCAGCAGCTTTCGATAAAGCTATGCAGAGTAATCGTTAACAGGTATCATCAGTCCATCGTAGGTATACACGATGACGTAATGTTATAGAATTCCAGTTGCACTGCGTAATTTACTTCCCTCTTTGTGTTATGTCCAGAGTATTGAAATGGGCCTCTGCAATGCCTTGCAAGTGTACTCTCCCCATCTTATTACACCTACAAAGCGTCATTGAAATTTAATATCCTAAGTGTCTAGCAATTAATGATTAAATTTGAATGCTAAAGTGACATGTTCAAGGTTAAGCAAATTAACCTCAAACCTAATTACTCCACAGGATAATTTACATGAAAGTTTCCTTTGAAATATTAACAAGAAATCTCCTCCTCTCCCAACAAATATTGGCTTTTAAGATAATCAATGAAATAAATTGTCTGCCCCCAACAGCCTTAAATCCTATTCTACACACAAACTTACTACAGATAAGAGTAGCCATAGCAGCAAAGCAAAGCATTACAGTTATGGCAACGTGCAATACAAGGTTGGCAACATTAGCTATGAAATAGCAACGAAATTATTAATGCTTGGTTGGTTGCTATTGAATAATTTTAAATTCAAATTGGAAACACTTTAAGACATAAACAGACATTATTGGCAACAGGATCAAATGAATGCGAATAGGCAGTGGAAACTCTATAAAACGAATGGGAAAAATTGTTATAAATTCTAAAATGCTAAGATGAATAGGAAAAGAAGCTAAGAAGTTTGAGAACCATTCAGCTCATGTGTCAAACAGTTCCTTCATTTTGAGAGCTTCAGTTGAAGATGTTAGGAAATGGCCAAGACCAAGAACTTCTAACACTTCAAGCAATTGGAATTCCTATGCTCGTTAGCAATCCGGAAATTGTGTGTGTGTTTTTATCATCATAGATCAGCAACATAATTATAAACAATTTCCCTTTTTAACCTTGACCCGAAATTTCCCAGAGAAGCCTAAACACTCATGGATAAAACGTTTGTAAAGGCAGACGTTTGTAAGGAACGTCATTATAACCTGACTGTCCGAATAAATTGCAAGATTTTCGACATGGTCTTGGTGCTCTTGTGAGAAGACTAGATATTCTGAGTCATGACTTTTGTGGGGCAGTAATGACATGAATAGGGTCTATACCCTCACCTATTTCTTCTGGCACCAAACTGGACGGCCCAATAGAGAACAATTCTAGAATAATTGGTATGATCGGGCCCAAGTTTCTAAGTTCACTAAAACCTTGAAATGGCTTGACCTTGACAGAAGCTAATTTACAATCAGTTTATTATCTGCTATTAAATTGGCTTGTTGTGCCAATTTAAGGCGTGAGTGGGCCTCTCAAGCTCTAAGTGAGTGTAAGTTTCAAGTGCAAAGTTTAAGTGAATTTGCGTACTGCGGGAGTCTGATCAACCCATTCGCACATACTGTTGGCTAAACACGTGTCGCTTGACCGTGACAGAAGCTAATACACAATCAGTTTTTTTCTCTGCTATTAAATAAACTCGGTGTGCCAATTTAAGGCTTGAGTGGGCCTCGCAAGCTCTAAGTAAGTGTAAGTTTCAAGTGTAAGGTTTAAGTGAAGTTGCTTATTGGCGGAGCTTGATCAAACTATTCGCATATACTGTTGGCTAAACTTGTGTCGCTGATGAAAATAGGTCCTGGGGGATTACAGCCACCCCGAGCAGTTTTTAAATTGGCAACAGAAAAGAGAAAGAAGCCCAGAGAAAAATAATCCTCTGGCCACTAAACCTGCACATTCACGGAGAAAACAAATTATTGTTTCCCTTCCAATAATGTTCCTACAGCTACTGCAGCGATGTTTGGTGTAGGTGAATCCATTTTTTCCGAGTGAGTACTGATTGAGCAATGATCACCACCAATAGTTTTTAATAAGAGTAACGGGAAAGGTTTACAAGTTTCAGTAAACATCCGAGTTCAGTTCAGAGGATTCGTGAAAGAGCACAGGAGGGGATGTAACCTCACACTGTCCTTCTATTGCAACGTATTCAGTTTTTCCCTTTGATGACAGTCTGGGGTAAGCAAACATCTTTTGAAACCCTTCTAGAGAATTAATTACCTAGTTTTCTCATGACTAGAGAATTCTCTACTTTTTCGAATCCAGATTAAGGAAATTATACTTAAAACTACCAGAAAGATTTAGCTTCTCCTTGCATCGAAGAACTAAGGTCGCGTTGTTATTCGCTACACAGCGGCTGTAATAGTGGCTATCATAGGCTGTGAAAAAGTGGATGAAGTCATCGGCAATCCAAAGAATACTGAAACAAGTCTCCAACATCGAAAATCATCCTGGCTTCGTCTATGAAGACTATAATACCTCTCCGAAGGCTGCAGCGCCACGGTTTCGGCATATTTTCCAATCAGGCAATGGCTAGTGTAGGTGGCAATGCTACAATACGCTACACAGCGGCTGTGATAGCGCCTTGACTATCATAGTCTGGGAAAAATTACAGAGGCCTACGGTAATCCAAAGCAACCTGAGACTTTTACAAATACTAAAAAAAATATCAGTCCCCAGCACTGGAAAACGTCCTAGCTTCGTATCTGAAGTCTTTAGTACGTCTCTCCAGACTGCAGTACCAGAACTCTCAGAAATCCTTCCTCTTCTCCATTATTATCTTCTAGAGAAGACGTTTTGGGATACCCAGTGAAATCCCGATTATGTCTCGCGAGGTCTAGGCCCTTTTCCACCAGAAATGGAATAAGAATTCTTATGTTACTGTCCTCTTCAATGAGAAACAAGCTTTAGGAGCACTATCACTTCAGATTGACTGGCACTTAAGCCGAATTCATTTCAATTTGGATGATCAATGAGTAGCGAAAGTAAAATTAAAGAGGGCAGCATTACTGAGGCAGCTTTTTTAAATTCATTTTAGCTAGATTCTACTGTAAATTTCTATTATATAGAAACCCACATAAAAATACCAACAAACTAATCATTTTTAATATGCAAGCAAAAGAAGAACTGCAGTTTTTTCCCCCTTAAGGAAGCAATCGCCAGCGGCAGCTGCAGTACTCAAACATAACAAATACTACATCAAGGATATAATCTTACAAGGATCATGCATGTCTAAACACCAACACAAAAAGTGTTGGTTACCACAACACAATGATAATGATGATGACGATGACGATGTTGATGATGAGAAGAAAAAAACTTTCTTTTTAGCATAAAACAACAACAACAACAACTTACACTCCTGGCTGCATCCTTCCTAAGTAAGTAAGTGACTGTGTATGTGTGCATTTACAAAAAAAAAAAAACGTCCTGCAGGTTTATGAGGAAAATATTGTGGCAGAAAGAAAAAAGTAAGGAAAACGTATGCAAGTGACAGCATAAAAGCTTCAGATGGCAGCCTAACTCTGGCAAACAGAGTGTAAGTGAGTGAGTAACAGAGTGAGTGCCTAAGTGAGTTGAAGTGAGAATGTGTATGTGCATGTGTATGTGTATGCTGCTGCAAGTAACAAAGCAATTAAATAAATCACACACAATCCTTGTAATTTTCAACATCCTGTGGAAGACTTCGTTTCTACTTCATTTACACATTTCTTGTTCAACCAACCATCATGAACAACGGAAAAAAGTTTTTTCTCTCTCTCTCTCTCTTTCTCAACTACAACAATAAAGAAAAACCTATCATTTCTATTTAATATTATAAAAAAAAAACAATAACAACTACAACTACAATAATAACAAAATAATATACAATATTGCCCCTTTGCAAAGATCTTGAACTGCAGGAACTTTAAAGGAATGAAATGATCAAAAAGCGGAATATTTTCTGAAAACATTTTAATAAGTTTTGCTTGCTGAATTTGTTAAATTGTAGCTGAATTGCATGCTTTTGAATTTTAAAGCGAAGTAGGCATATTCATTAAGCAAATAAATTGTATTCAGCGGAAGAAATTAAGAAAAATTGCAAGTTCTGCCAGCTGAATTATAAAAATTAAGGCAAGTTCTCTTAAAATAAAAGAAATCTTAGAAATATTTCATTGAAAACAAATTATTGTTTTGCTGAAATTGTTAAATCGTAGCTGAATTGTATATTTTTGAGTTTTAAAGCGAAGTAGGTACATTCATTAAGCAAATAAATTGTATTCAGCCGAAGAAATTAAGAAAAAATGCAAGTTCTGCCAGCTGAATTATACAAATTAAGGCAAAAGTTCTTTTATATTAAAGAAATCTTAGAAATATTTCATTTAAAACAAATTATTGTTTTGCTGAATTTGTTAAATTGTAGCTGAATTGTATATTTCTGAAATTTAAAGCGAAGTAGGTATATTCATTAAGGAAATAAATTGTATTCAATGGAAAAAATTAAGAAAAAATGATAGTTCTGCCAACTGAATTATAAAAATTAAGGCAAAAGTTCTTTTAAATTAAAGAAATCTTAGAAATATTTCATTTAAAACAAATTATTGTTTTGTTGAATTTGTTAAATAGTAGCTGAATTGTATATTTTTGAGTTTTAAAGCGAAGTAAGTATATTCATTAAGCAAATAAATTGTATTCAGCCGAAGAAATTAAGAAAAAATGCTAGTTCTGCCAGCTGAATTATAAAAATTAAGGCAAAAGTTCTTTTAAATTACAGAAATCTTCGAAATATTTAATTTAAAAACAAATTTTGTTCTGATGAATTTGTTAAATCGTAGCTGAATTGTATATTTTTGAGTTTTAAAGCGAAGTAGGTATATTCAATAAAGAAATAAATTGTATTCAGCGGAAGATATTAAGAAAAAATGCTGGTTCTGCCAGCTGAATTATAAAAATGAAGGCAAAAGTGCTTTTAAATTAAAGAAATCTTAGAAATATTTCATTTAAAACAAATTATTGTTTTGCTGAATTTGTTAAATTGTAGCTGAATTGTATATTTTTGAGTTTTAAAGCGAAGTAGGCATATTCATTAAAGAAATAATGAATAAATAATGAAAAAATGCTAGTTCTGCCAGCTGAATTATAAAAATGAAGGCAAAAGTGCTTTTAAATTAAAGAAATCTTAGAAATATTTCATTTAAAACAAATTATTGTTTTGCTGAATTTGTTAAATTGTAGCTGAATTGTATATTTTTGAGTTTTAAAGCGAAGTAGGCATATTCATTAAAGAAATAAATTGTATTCAGCGGAAGAAATTATGGAAAAATGCTATTTTTGCCAGCTGAATTATAAAAATTAAGGCATAAGTTGTTTTAAATTAAAGAAATCTTAGAAATATTTCATTTAAAACTAATAATTGTTTTGCTGAATTTGTTAAATCATAGCTGAATTGTATATTTTTGAATTTTAAAGCGAAGTAGGTATATTCATTAAGCAAATTAATTGTATTCAGCGCAAGAAATTAAGAAAAAATGCAAGTTCTGCCAGCTGAATTATAAAAATGAAGGCAAAAGTGCTTTTAAATTAAAGAAATCTTAGAAATATTTCATTTAAAACAAATTATTGTTTTGCTGAATTTGTTAAATTGTAGCTGAATTGTATATTTTTGAGTTTTAAAGCGAAGTAGGCATATTCATTAAAGAAATAATGAATAAATAATGAAAAAATGCTAGTTCTGCCAGCTGAATTATAAAAATGAAGGCAAAAGTGCTTTTAAATTAAAGAAATCTTAGAAATATTTCATTTAAAACAAATTAT
The DNA here is from genome assembly GCA_932273835.1 of Sarcophaga variegata. Lineage (NCBI taxonomy): Eukaryota > Metazoa > Arthropoda > Insecta > Diptera > Sarcophagidae > Sarcophaga > Sarcophaga variegata. The sequence continues at coordinate 9,571,622 of OW026358.1, forward strand.
TGTTTTGCTGAATTTGTTAAATTGTAGCTGAATTGTATATTTTTGAGTTTTAAAGCGAAGTAGGCATATTCATTAAAGAAATAAATTGTATTCAGCGGAAGAAATTATGGAAAAATGCTATTTTTGCCAGCTGAATTATAAAAATTAAGGCATAAGTTGTTTTAAATTAAAGAAATCTTAGAAATATTTCATTTAAAACTAATAATTGTTTTGCTGAATTTGTTAAATCATAGCTGAATTGTATATTTTTGAATTTTAAAGCGAAGTAGGTATATTCATTAAGCAAATTAATTGTATTCAGCGCAAGAAATTAAGAAAAAATGCAAGTTCTGCCAGCTGAATTATAAAAATTAAGGCAAAAGTTCTTTTAAATTAAAGAAATCTTAGAAATATTTCATTTAAAACAAATTATTGTTTTGCTGAATTTGTTAAATTGTAGCTGAATTGTATATTTTTGAATTTTAAAGCGAAGTAGGTATATTCATTAAGGAAATAAATTGTATTCAATGGAAAAAATTAAGAAAAAATGATAGTTCTGCCAACTGAATTATAAAAATGAAGGCAAAAGTGCTTTTAAATTAAAGAAATCTTAGAAATATTTCATTTAAAACAAATTATTGTTTTGCTGAATTTGTTAAATTGTAGCTGAATTGTATATTTTTGAGTTTTAAAGCGAAGTAGGCATATTCATTAAAGAAATAATGAATAAATAATGAAAAAATGCTAGTTCTGCCAGCTGAATTATAAAAATGAAGGCAAAAGTGCTTTTAAATTAAAGAAATCTTAGAAATATTTCATTTAAAACAAATTATTGTTTTGCTGAATTTGTTAAATTGTAGCTGAATTGTATATTTTTGAGTTTTAAAGCGAAGTAGGCATATTCATTAAAGAAATAAATTGTATTCAGCGGAAGAAATTATGGAAAAATGCTATTTTTGCCAGCTGAATTATAAAAATTAAGGCATAAGTTGTTTTAAATTAAAGAAATCTTAGAAATATTTCATTTAAAACTAATAATTGTTTTGCTGAATTTGTTAAATCATAGCTGAATTGTATATTTTTGAATTTTAAAGCGAAGTAGGTATATTCATTAAGCAAATTAATTGTATTCAGCGCAAGAAATTAAGAAAAAATGCAAGTTCTGCCAGCTGAATTATAAAAATTAAGGCAAAAGTTCTTTTAAATTAAAGAAATCTTAGAAATATTTCATTTAAAACAAATTATTGTTTTGCTGAATTTGTTAAATTGTAGCTGAATTGTATATTTTTGAATTTTAAAGCGAAGTAGGTATATTCATTAAGGAAATAAATTGTATTCAATGGAAAAAATTAAGAAAAAATGCAAGTTCTGCCAGCTGAATTATAAAAATTAAGGCAAAAGTTCTTTTAAATTAAAGAAATCTTAGAAATATTTCAGTTAAAATAAATTATTGTTTTGCTGAATTTGTTAAATTGTAGCTGAATTATATGCTTTTGAGTTGAAAAGCGAAGCAGGCATATTCATTAAAGAAATAATGAATAAATAATGAAAAAATGCTAGTTCTGCCAGCTGAATTATAAAAATGAAGGCAAAAGTGCTTTTAAATTAAAGAAATCTTAGAAATATTTCATTTAAAACAAATTTTTGTTTTGCTGAATTTGTTAAATTGTAGCTGAATTGTATATTTTTAAATTCTAAAGCAAAGTAGGAGTATTTATTTATGAAAGCAATCTTATTCAGCTACAGAAATAAAAAAATAAAATTTTTTCTAGCTGAATTATAAATATGTAAACATAAAATGGTCAAAATTAAAAAATCTCCAAAGTACTTACATTTACACATATTTTCGTTTTGCTGAATTTGTTGAACCAAAGCTGAATTGTATATTTTTCAGTTTCACAGCTTAGACCAGATATTTATTAACAAAAGTGATCATATTCAGCTGAAAAAATTAAGAAAAATACAAGTTATTCCAACTGAGTTATAAAAATTTAAATAAAAATTATTGTTTACAAAGGAAAACTAAAAATATTCAATTTAAATTAAATTTTTGTTCTGAAATCTACTTCATGTCTTCAATTAAACAAAAATATTTAAATATTGTATGAGTTTCTTGCAGTTGAAATGAAATGATTTCATTCCTTTAGTTCTCTGCCATCTTCAAACTTCACAAACTAACCCTTTAGCTAGACATCATGTTCCTTTTTGAACCGCAAAATAATGTCTTAATGTTGTTGTTGTTGTTGGCGGAACAATATTTCTTCCTTTTCCTACTTCTTTCATCTTCTTTCTCTGTCTTTCTTCTTTTACAAACTCCTAGAAGTATGCTTCAAGGTGCATTTATGTTATAAATGCATGTTTTTTTTTTTGCTTTATGTTGTGTTGCCTATGTTTAGGTTGCACACACATAAAGCTTAAGTGGCATACAAAACTTTAGTTTGACATTTTTAAAGATGCACCAGAGGAAAAAGAGAACCGTAAAGGAAAACGTAGGAAAAGAAAAAAAGAAAATAAAAACGGGAAAAATGTTAAACACGTGTGTACAATTTTTATAGAAATTTATTGTGTGTTGTAGGAGTTTAGGCGTAATTGTCAGAATGGCATCCATTGTGTAAAAAAAAAGTTTATTGTGGTGGCAAGTGTAGCAGAATAATAGAAAACAAATTTAAGAATAGTTTTTTGAGGAAATAAAAAATAAATAAAATTTATAATGGAGTTTAAATACATAGAATTTGAGAACTTATTTTATCAAAAGCCTTAAAGTAGACTTTAAAATTTGCATTGAAGAAGACGCCTAAAAGTATGTTGATGTTTTAAAATCTAATATCTATGTTAAGTACTTAGAGTGCTTAATTATGGCGTATTTTCCAGCTATTGTTGAAAGCCTTAATGGTTTTTCGCACTTAAAGCCTAAAAGTAAAATAAACAATTTATAAAACAATTTCTTTTAACTGGAATTTTCTTTTCATTGTCTTAGGAATTCTTACTGTTCAACATCTGGCGATAAGCCCCGCTTAGCATAAAGGTTTCAAACTTAACATTCCCATTCCTTTACTTTCCTTAACGATCAGGAAGTACCACAGAGGCATCCCAGTACTTGGGAAAGACACCCTTTAGGTCATATAAGATCCGAGGCGCCACCACAGTTATCCATTTTCGCTTGTCTAAGGAAGCGACTTGGGTGTCTAATCTCTAGATCAATTTAATTTTTCCTTCTCGGGCATAGTGTTGGACGTTTACGCTTCTCTTTCTCTTATCTACCACTCCTCTACTTATAATTTCCCATTGAAACAGTAATGGGTCTTAGACAACCTCGCTTTAGGGTTTAGGGCCCCTTATCGATTTTTATTAGACAGTCTAAGCTTCGCTTCATTCAAACTGGTACTCCTCGTAAAAACTTCATGTTCTCTAAGCTAACCCATTAATTTTTCTATAATAATTGCCAACATTTTACTTTAAATTGCATTTTGAATATTATTTTACATACATTTTGAAATATTTTTACTCAGCACCTAAATGTAGGCTGTAAATTTGTTGAACATATTTTTAATGTTTTCATTAAACTAGGCTTTAACTATGCTTTAGTTTCATTTGGTTTTACCATAAATGATTGAATTTATTTCTCCCTTAATTTTATTTCCTTTTGAATTATACATTATTGTTAAGCCTTAATATATGCGATGAAATTTTTATTTGATTTTGCAAACATTTTGAATTTCATTTCAAAATAATTATAAATTCTATGCAATTTCCAGGCATACATTTACATTTCACAGAGCGTTTTTGGGGGCTTGTATTGTAGTAGATTTTGTGCAAACATTATAATCAGAATAATCAGAAAAATAATATGAATTCACAAATCAGCCTAAATGTATGCTTTGCTGCTTGATGTGCATTTTTAGTAAATATTGTTACAGTGCAAGCAAATATGCTGCTGCATTTTTATTCTTGTTGTTGTAGTTGTTGTTGTTGGTTTGCATTTTATGATTAAATTTACAAATTATAACTAATTGACGTTTGCACGCTCACTCACTTGCACACACTCACACGCACTCGGTTAGGCAATCATAGACACGCCTAGCAAATGACAAATTATGATGAGGTTTTGTGATGCAAAACCAAACAAAATCGCAACAACCAACCAACCCCACAGCCCCATCGAAACCAACTAAACAAATAAGTGTGTAATTTTAGGCAAAAATACAAGCATACTTTTAGGTGTTATTAGGCTAAATTAGCATTTATGATTTAAGTTCTATGACAGCAACAGCAAAAGCAACAACAAAGCTATGATTATGTGGTAATTAAATGAGTAACAGCCGTGCATATGGAAAAATAAAATTTTTGAATTTTTTTCTCACCTAAAAATATGCTACAAATTTTTTAAAGCTTTACTTTATATAAAAATGAAACTTTTTATATTTACTTTTTTGCTTGAATTTATTTAACTAAGACCACAAACCTGACCCATATAATAATAATTCAAAAAGTGTTATATTTTATCTTGTTTTTTATACCATAACCTCAAAAATTCAATTTACATTTTGCTTGTCCCTCACACAACCCCCAACATACCCTAGATACCACGACTTTAACTGAAATAAACATTAAAAACGAGAAATTAAATGATAAAAATTACAATTTCTACATGAAAGTTTTTTTATTTACAGACAACTACTTTAAAGTACCTGACCATAACTATAAAGCAATGACAAAGTACCCGTCTTCTTAAATACGGGTATACTATTTAAGTATACTATACTAAATAAAATAAAAATCGATTTTATATTCTTTGCGTGGAGCATAAGAAAGTCTATTTAAATATTCTTATCATAATACCTCTTAGCAACTAGTTCCCTCACTAGCTACAAGTAGTCAATGAAGTGGTCTATGAAATTTTTTCGATTATTTTGATTACAAATGGACAAAAAGGTTCCTGTGAAACCCTTTTTCGATGTCATTTCTATAGCTAGGAAGATAGGTAGAGCTGGCCGTCTACTCAAAGAAGTTGGATAGAAACTAAGTATGCCATATCGCAGTTTTCTTTTTCCCTAATTCTCGAATTCATTCGGAGCTTCTGATGAAGCAACTCATATCCATGCGCAGCAGTCTGTTTAGATCACCTATATATTATAGCTAGGTAGTGCCGGCCGTCTAGCCAAAGAAATAGGTGTGCCATATATCTAATTTTTCTATTTTTCCATAGTCTCGGAACTATTCGAAGCTTCTTAGGAAGCGATTCAAACTGGCAACGTCCATCATCCAAAAAGTAGACACCAAGAAGCCTTATTTACTCTTTCAAAATAGTGCTGGGCAAGCAATTTTAAAATTGTTCATACTATCACATAATAACTAGTCCCTTAACTAGCCACAAGTAGACAAGGAGGGAGTCACATTCATTTTTTTTAATACTTTGCAATGTCAAAGCGAGCCCTATATAAAGCGCAGCCAATTTCAATGATTTTTTCTATAACAAGTGTATCTATATTCTATTATGGGCTAAAAGCAGTCAATGAGGGCAGAAACCTATTAGACTATTTGGCTTTCTGCTGAAAAGTATGAAAATGGAAAATTAGTGGAACAGGGAAGATAATAATACTGAGATATTCCCCTGTACTTATCAGCAGGAGGCTCAAAAGTATCGTGAGCATTATATTCTCTCTGGTCCGGTATAAAATCGTATTTTTTCTGGCTATTTTGCGGGGAAGTTTCTACTTCAGTCTATATTATAAGTTCGTAAGTAAGATCGTTAATACTGCACAATCACATGAAACTTAGTTTACTTACAGGAAAGCAAAATTGATAGAAGGGGCACTTTATAGTCAAGATATTAAAATCCAGAACTTTCTAAGCATTATTAATAGAGAGAGGGTTCTTAACTATTGCTTTTTACAATAAGGTTTTCACTTCGACTGCATGATGGGTTAGATTGGTATTCAGAGGAAGACGAGCAGGTTTGCCTTTGAAACCCATAGCCCATAGGGCGGTGAGATGTCTCCCCTTTTGTTTTTAGACCTTTTTACAATGCAAGAGCTAGGTTCCAGAGCAATATGATACCCTGATGCTGTTACCAGCCTTTGACTTATTTATCAAGATTCTTGTCATGTTGAGTGACTATCAATGAATCCACTTACACCTTTCTGTCTATTTGTAGTCAATGAAGTGTAGAAATATTAGGCAGTTGAAGTATTCAGATTAAAAACTGATTTAAAGAAATACATTTTCATACTTTTTAGCTAGTTACTCTACTAACCACTTAGTACCAGTTAAGGAGCTACAATGGGATGAATTCCCAAAGCTTTGGATTGAATGTTTAAACCTACACTTTACAAACCCTGAAACACAATGAAAACGATAGATTTCAAGGATGTTTATTTAAACTTTTTAAGCTGGTCGCTTCCACTACGCTGATGCTGTTACCAGCCTTTGACTTATTTATCAAGATTCTTGTCATGTTGAGTGACTATCAATGAATCCACTGACACCTTTCTGTCTATTTGTAGTCAATAAAGTGTAGAAATATTAGGCATTAGGAATATTCAGATTAAAAACTGATTTAAAGAAATACATTTTCATACTTTGTAGCTAGTTACTCTACTAACCACTTAGTACCAGTTAAGGAGCTACAGTGGGACGAATTCCCAAAGCTTTGGATTTAATATTTAAACTTACACTCCGCAAACCCAGAAACGCAATGAAAACGATGGATTTCAAGGATGTTTATTTAAACTTTTTAAACTGGTCGCATCCACTATAATATCTCTCTCTCTTTCTCTCTAACTTATATTTCCCTTTCACCCCCTCAAATTTTATCTACTTTTTCCTGCAGTTTTTTTTTGTTTCACCAAAAAAAGTGTGTTCTTTCTCTCAGTTTCGCTGTGGTGTGGGATATTAAAATAAATTGTTCTTTAGTGAACCATAATAACGACGATAACTACAACTACAGCAATAATAACAACAACAATAATAATAATAATCATGATCATGAAACATGCACAAACATGCTCATCAACATGGCATTTGTTTGTAAATATTTTTGGTATGAAAAGAAAAACTTTATCCCTGCACTTGTGGTAGTGCATAGTTGTACTTGTAGTGTGTAACTGTATAAGTGTACTTGTATGGTGTATAATTATAACTTGAAATTACATTTGTTGCCAACACCAACACTGCTCCAGAAAAAAAAAGCACAAAAATTAAAAAGTTTAAGCATTTAAAATTACTTTGCATGGGAGGGGGCCGGGGCTGGGGGTTGATGATGAGTGCAAGTGGTGCAACACAACGAATATGAAAATAATGGTACCCAGTAACATCATGGCGGCCATATGTAATCGGGAGGGTAACACTTGAAGAAAAGAAGATATTCAACGTTTAACATTTTAGTGGACGTATGACGTAATACGTCTCCATTATGCAATGTACACGTAATCTGTAAAGCGACGGATATTCTCTCTTTACCAAGCTTTACATTGCAATTTTTATTGATGAAAATTCACCAGAAGACAACTCTTTAAAGAAGATCAGGTTCGATAACCGCATCCAGCTAGCCACGGCAAGATGAAGTCTCTCTCCAATTTGTACCAATTATCCTACTAATGCCGTAGGTAGCACAAGTGCTTTACTAGCCCCTTCTGTTAGCATGTTCTTCGATCTTAACTTAGATTTAAGCATCAAAGCTTTTTTAACACTGAGGCCCAAACTATATATCTTATCCCATTTATGCTATGTAGTATGAATTAAGGTACATAGTGCCTTCTCAAAAAAGGCATTGTATCGGTCCAAGTCTATTCAACCAACCAGATACAATGCTTAGGGAGAAACTGATTTCGTTGGATAGTGGACCACAGGCATGCTGCAATGGGGTTGTCATCTGCATAAGCAACTACTTTGTTATCTGAAAATTCAAGCCTAGTAAGACCGATGTTGACTGCCAGTTTCCAAACAATTAGAGAGAGAACTCCACTTTCGTGACACAATGAGAATGAAATGAAACGGAGCACAACGCTAAAAATTCAATTTAACGGAGACAAGGTAAGCATAGAGCGTTAGACTTAAGGAGTTTAAAAGAGGAATTCGATGATTTAGTAGGCAGACGTTTTATCAACCCACTAAAGGTTTGCCAGCGTAGGAATGGCTTTCGAACTTTCTCACATTGGATCTTTCAAACGATCTCTGTGAGTGCACTGATACTAGAAGTCTCTATTGAATCTAAAAGTAAGATTTTGAATATCTTGTTAAGGACACATTATCCTGATTCTCGAATGATTTCAACTGCAAATGAGCAACCAGGTTCCCTGTAATTTTTATCAGGAATGCCGAAAATACCGTGAGCATTAGATTCACTACAAATTTGCTGTTGTCAGCCATTGGCTCATTTAGCCTTACGTAGCTCCGGTCTAAAATCTAGTTTTTTTCCGGCTATTTTGCGGGGAAGTTTCCACTTGAGTCTTTACAAGCTTCTGATCATTTTTGAGGTCAACTTTAGTATGGAATACGAGCCACAAGCATGGCGGTAGTTTTCGACTTCAGTCTCTACAAGGTTAGGTTAGGTTAGAGGTCGTGTACTTTTCAATTAAGACAAGTACAGTACCTGGAGATCGAATTAACCCATTGTACAACGTCCTAGTTTCTCACACCACTTATATTGTGTATGTTAATTTTATACATGAGTGGTGGGACTTACAGTTTAAAGTCGACTCCGAACGACAGATTTTTGAGAAACTTTTTCATGGCAATTTTTTCTTACTCTCAGAGTTTTTGTCAGAAATCTGCTGAGAGGAAGTCGCCGAAGAAATACTTTTCGTATTTTGTCTTGATGTCTGGGCTGGGGCTCGAACCCTGGCTTTACGTCTAATAAGCCAACACACTACCTAATAGACTACGGCGACTTCCTCAGTCTCTACAAACTTTTGATAATTTTTGGCGTTAACTTTAGTATGGAATACAAGCCACAAGCATGGCGATAGGTTGGGGTTCTATTATACTAATGCCAGGTAGGTCTAGTATACCTCTTGGATCAAGCAAATTGATCGTTCTGTTATCCTTGCTATGGAAGGTAATGGAAAGGCTGATAGATATTCATATAAGGGAGGCGTACCTTGCATACGATTCAGTTCGTTTTGTAATGCTTAATTGGCCTCCATCTAGATTACATGCAGGACAACATGCCGCACGCATGCTGCATTTTCGCAATACGACTTAATGTTCTGTCATGCTGTTATCATTACTCACTCCGTGAAGGGCTTGTACCAGAGGTTATCATTTTCTATTCAGCTTTAAAAACATTTCTCTGACAGAGAGGTTCCTCTTTGGAATTCCCTCGATAGTGAAAACACTGGCTCCATTATTAGATCTTTGGATCGGAAGGGGCTAGAGAAGCCAATTATAATTCGGTACAGTTTCATAACTAACAGGAGAATAATTAGCTTTGTTTAGTAACAGACTTGTTGCCAGATGATTGAAATAAGGAAAGGAAAAATTCATTTAAAAAATTTTGTTGCATACTTCTAAGAGATTTCATAAACTAAAGCATACTTTTAGGTTTTCAAACACCAAAACCCCATTTTTATGCATTTTTATAACAATAAATCAAATTTTTGTAATTATTTATGCTAAAAACAAATCGCTTTAGCCACAAAAGAGAGAGAGAGAGAGAGAGAAAGGAGAAGAGGAATATGATTGTAATTGAAATATCATTGTTAATGGGAAACGTGTGTCCTGTGTGCATAAGTTTTACGAGTGAGCTCTGCGCAGTTCATAAGATAATTAGGAAATCCCTTAAAACAAGCAAGAAAGCCTTAAGGGAATTACAGAAATTGCATAAAACTAAAAGCCTACATGTGTCAACACAATATCTCCAGGGACTTGAGCACGCAAAAAGGACAAGCATAACCTTCAATACATAAATACAAAAGCAAAAAAGGAGCTCAGGGGATGTAATGGTAAAATAATAATGCACAGATAGGAAGACAGAAAACCATATAAAAATTATTGTAATTTGATTAGGTGTCAAATATGTTGTATTCTTTACAATAAAAAAGGAAAAAAATTGCATATTTTTAGGTGGAGGTTTTTAAATGACCTCCATGGCATATAACAACCACCCTTACAATGGCCTACTTTAGGGCTGGTTTTTTCAATAACAAAATCTGTTAAATTGCTTTCAAAAAATACCAAAACTTGTACAAAAACTTGAGTGTTTGACTTGATTTCATTAACTCAACGTCATATTGTTTGTGGTTTCAATGTTCATGTCATTAAGGAAATAAAAATGAAACAAACAAAAAAAACTGTCACATAGTTTCCGGCTGATGTTTATAATTATGAAACCGCAAATTTGCGGTGTTTTTAAACATGTACTCCCCAGCTCTCTAAATATCGAAATGGTGTTACTATTCACATTACAAAGTACAAGGTAATCGCTTAACGCTGAAAGGAGATTATTTCGCAAGAATAATTTAAAAAATGCGCCTTAAAATAGACTTCAAATAAGGGCTGAAATGTAACTGAAACATTCGGATTTTCGAGAATATTTGGAGAAATTTTGTTCAGCTGAGAAACTCATTTTTGGCTCAATGGAAATACCAAAGCAAAACCGCTTAAAACTGCAATTAGACTCTGAAGGATGCTTTGTATGGCGCTATGAGCCATACTTCCTCAAAAACTATTATAATTCCATAAGTTGCCAAGTGTTGATTACCAAGTTTTTTGCTCAAAATTAAAGAATTGGACTTGGTTCACAATGAGATGTCAACAAAACTGTGTCACATGCTACACGACACGTGATATCATGAAGCTATTGAGAGGCGAGTCCGGTGAGCAATTATTTTCATGTTTTGAAGAAGTTTATTGGACGCCAAGATTAAGAAATTTGACTTAATTTGTCCGCCAAAGCTTCGTTGCGTAAAGCTTAATTGAAATGTTAAATTTTCCATGACTCTAATGCATAAATCAGACTGAATTTGAACGATGGTATGGCTAATGTTTTCTTTGAGCTTGGCGCTTATTCGCATACACCGGAGGCTTAAGAAAAACACTCACAAGAAAAAGCTTAACAGGGCCAGAATGGGTTTTTCCAGAGTTGTTTTCCTCAAGAGATCGTACCCTCTAATTCCAGTTTTGTTTGAGTTGCTCGGAGAGTCCAGTTGCATTGGGATCTGCATTGAAAGTTTGTTTCGCTGCTATTTGTTTGTGAACTTAGAGATACTCTCTACACTGGGAAACTGGACCTAAATATTTCTCTCCGTCTGATGGACTACTGTGTTTCAGGCGGAGGTGATGGCAATTTACCGGGCCGCTCAGTGGATCCTAGTCAACGATGCTACTTTCACTCGCGTCTCGATCTTTTCTGATAGTCAGGCCGCGATAAGATCTCTATCGGGTTTCGTGATTAGCTCTAGGATCGTTAGGGAATGTCGCCGCTGTCTCGACCTTCTCTCGGGGCGCTTCACCAGTCTCTCTGGTGTGGGTCCCCGGGCACAGTGAAATTCCGGGAAACTGTAGGGCCGACGAGCTCGCCAGAGCTGGTGCGCTCCTTCCGGAATCCTCTTCTGTTGAATTGGGTATGCCACTTGCCTCGGTCAAGCTGACCATTGCGCGGAAGTTCTTTCGGGACGCCAACCTATCCTGGGTCAATGAGGAATCCTGCTCTACCGCTAGACTCACCTAACCCAAGATGGATAGAAGGCGTACCGACCGATCACCGGTCTTGGTCGTGATGTCATCTCGACTACAGTGGCCGTGTTTACAGGTTATTTGACTCCCCATTCCTTGTTAGCCTAACGGAGCTATCATCTATTGACATCAAGGATATAGCTTCGTTTATCAAACTTTCTGGCTGGTTTTCCAGTGCGGGGTAGTCGTGCTTTTGTTGTGCAGCCCTTGTGCTGACCAACTTCTTTCATTTCCCTGATTTTGGTGGAACTTGGTTAGTACAGGGACTGCGTTCACCCGTGGCATCACAACGGGCCGCTATGCGTGCTCAAGTGAGCTTTGTGATAACAGAGCTACCACTCCGACCTAACCTAACCTAGAGATGCTCTCACTAACCTCATCATATGAAATAATAGGTATTATTTTGACTTTATTCACTTAATTGGTTATTACAAACCTATTGTCAGGATTGAAACCTAGCTTCTCATACCACCCATGTTATGAGTGTTAATTTTATTCTTCAGTGGCGGAACCTACAGTTTAACGCAACTTCAAACGACAAATTTTTGGGAAACTTTTCATGACAATTTCATTTACTCTCAGAGTTATTGTCCGAAGATTTTTAGAGAAAGTTTTAGAAAGAATTTTTTTCTTCATGCTTGAGCTAGGGTTTGACCTGTGGGTTTGCGTCTAGGAAGCCAATACACTATCTACCACACTACTGTGACTTTTTATTGTATTTAATGATTTTAAAATATTAGAAAAATTATTGTTACAAGCATTTGTTATAATTTTTATTTGTTTTTAAATTTTTAAAATATTTTTTAATTTGATTTTAATCGCTGCTAATTGTTTATGATCAATTGAATTGTAAACAATTATTTGTTTATTTTTAATCCAATATTTTGTAATATTTTGTTGTAATTATATTTTGTAATGTTTTCATTAATATTTGATTTTTAATATTTACAACATGCTTTTTATTAGTTTTTAACACTTTATTTAACCGCATCGAAAGTATTATTTTCTCATAAATATATCACTTTACTGAACCACAAATTAGCACAACTAAACTCGATTAAATGAATGGAAAAACTACAACAACAAAACATTCAAAACATTAAAGGAAAATTATTACAACAATTTTAATGAAAAGACCACAAAATTGAGATTAAAATTGTTATTAAAAAATCAAAATTAATTTGTAATATTGAAGGGAAATTGAAATTTTTGTTACAGTGTTGCGGTATAAAGGGGATATCGCCCCTTCAGGATTCCTTAATATTTTTTGAATTAATAAAAAAATTTAATTATTTTTGCATGTTTTAAAAATTGTGATTTTGATTTTGTGGCATATGGAAAAAGTCTGAAGACGATAAATTGGAAACATTATTCGATCAAGATTCGTATCAGACGCAATAAAAATTTGGCCAATCGTTATAGCGACGCCTCCATTCTATAATGTTTTTGCATTTTTAAATTCTACGTTCTCTAATCTAAATACTGTCAAAATCTGGTTAAGATGCGCCGCTCCGTTCCGAAGTTATAGGGAAAAATCTACTTAGAATACCCATATAGTCGTATGTCGCATAAAAACTTTGAGAGCTCATAACTCAAAACACACTTTTTCGACTTTATAGAACGGAGGCGTCGATGCTATGTTCAGATATGCACTTTTATTGAGTCAATATTCGGTTAATTAAGTACAATATTTTAAGTGTTCAGACATAATAATATACGCAGTTCAACTGCTTATTCAATATCCGTTTGACAGCTGGTAAATAAAACAGCTGGTTTTTTCAACAACATTGTTTTTTTTGTCATATATCAATAGAAAGTGTTCGGAAAATTGTAATATGCTCACAGAACGTACTTATGACAGTATTGCAGTATTTCAAGTTTTAATCAATATTATAACAATTTATGAATTTATTGAGCAATAATTAATTGATATTTTATCTGAAATATTGAGATCAATAATGCTGTTTATTGTGATTTACTCAATATAAGTGTATATCTGAACATATGTAGTATTAGGCATAATTCAAGCCGCTATTTGAAAGCATTTTGAACTGGCAGGATTCGTTCAAAAGCAAAGAAATATGCATGTCTGGGTGGTATGTGAATCCAGGCTGTGATCCTGAATAAAGGATAATTAATTAAGAAAGTCGCCGTAGTCTAGTAGCTAGTATGTTGGCTTATTAGACGTAAGGCCGCGGTTCAAACCCCAGGTCAAACATCAAACCAAAAATATGAAAAAATATTTTTTCGGCGACTTCCTCTCAGCAGATTTCTGGCAAAAACTCTGTGTAAATAAAATTTTCATGAAAAGTTTCTCAAAAATCTGTCGTTCGGAGTCGACTTTAAACTGTTGGCCACTCATATATAAAATTATATATTAACACACACAACATAAGTGGTGTGAGAAACTAGGTCCATTATCCTGACTGAAGGGTTTTAATGACCAATTATCTATGTATGTATGTATGTAAGTAAGTAAGAAATACTAATTGATCGCTTTGAAAAGAAATCATTTTTCAATCTTATCATCAAATAACAATGACATACAATGTGAAGCACGGGCAAGAAACCAAGTCTATGCTCAAGCAGAATAATTGGTCATTACAAGCCATTAGTCAGGATCAATACCTAGTTTGTACCTCCACTTAGGCAAGTAAAGTTGTAAGTTGACTTCGAACGACAGATTATTGAGGAACTTTTCATGGCAGTATTATTTGAGAGGATGTCGCCGAAACGAATTCTCTTCATACTTTGTTTTGGTCAATAAGTCTGCTGGGGTTTGAACCACGGGCTCGACTCTAATAAGCCAACTACAGTGACTTAAAGTGTTCTACATAATCTCACAAAATAAGCGCGGTTAACGAGTAAAATCTACGGCTAAGCAGAACATCCAACAAGGCAAGGTAATCTTCTGTAATTGATGTTACTAAATACGGGCCAGGCTGTCACGAGAAACCTGAACGGAGAAGAAATAATTCATATGAATAGTAATATGCAAGTAGACGAGGTCAAAAACTATTTGATCGCTTAAAATATTTTTAGATCTGATTGCCACTGGCGACGAAAAATGGGCAACCCCAAGCGCTAGAAATCATACGTGAAGGGTCAAGTCGAATTTTCATTCAGCCAAGGTAGTGCTCTGTATTTGCTAAGATCAGAAGGGTGCGATCCATTAGGACCGGCTAAAATCAAACCAGACTATCGGGAGACGTTAGACAACAACTAATTCGTTTGAACCAATCATTGGCTTGAAAACGCCCTGAATAGTAGTTATACAGGAGGCCATGCCTATCAATCATGACAACACTCGGCCACATATTGCGAAGTCAGTCAAAAACTATTTGATCGCTTTAAAATATTTTTACATTGAATTGCCACTGGTGACCAAAAATGGGTAACCCCAAGAACTAGAAAACATATGTGAAGGGTCAAGTGGAATTTTTATTCAGCCAAGGTTGTGCTCTGTATGCTAGGATCAGAAGGGTGTGAACAGACAGCAATTAATTCGCTTGAATCAAGCATTAGGTGGAAAACGCCCTGGATATGCAATCATACATGAGGCCTTGTCTTTCAATCATGACAACACTCGGCCACATATTGCGACGCCGGTCAGAAACTATTTACAATACAGTAAAAGGGAAGCTTTACCTCCCGTGGCGTATAGCAAACATATTGCACCTTCTGTCTCCGATTTGTTTCCAGCGATGCAGGACGCTCTTACGGGAACAGGCTTCTCTTCAAAGCAGGATATCAAAAATTGGGTCGATTAATTATGGGCCTCAAAAGACGAGCAGTTTGGGACGGAAGACGTAAAAAAAAAGGGAAAACGCCATACCTTGCGATGGACAATACTTTGAAGGAATTATTCCTCTGGCTCGATTCATTATTGGCTTCAAAGGGGGAACGGTTTTCTTGTAACGGAATACCTAAATTGCTAAAAAGATGGGGAAAAGCCAAAGCTTAAAAAAAAGCATTTAGAAGGCGATATTCCTTCAAAAGGCGATTTTAATTAAGTATTTCATTTCCAATCAAATTATATTCTTTTTAGAAATTAAATCAACTGCCTGCCTGTCCTAAAAACATTCCCATTTCCCTTCATTTATTACCCTACATTTGCTTAAAATCTCTATTCATCAGGGCCTTTCCAATAATTTTATTTTAAATTGCACTTCTCATGTTGTTGTTGCTATTGCTGTTGGTAAATATTTAAATATTCCTGTCATAAATAAATAAATTTAAAATCAATTACTTGTACTTGTTCGTTTAATAATAATAATTTCGTTTGTTTTTAAACAAAATTTTTGGAAAATTATTTTCATTTCATGCAATTTAAATGTCCGTCTGCATATGGTATACACAGGCTAGGGAGAGGGGACCAGAAACAGAAGCAGTGGCTGAAGTACAAATTAAAAATTTTTAATGCAATTTACACACACAGTAAAATTAGAAATTATGGAAATGTAATCTTTATTGTTAATAATCGAAATTAAATTATTCATATTACAATAGAGAGAGAGAGAGAGAGATAGAGAGAGAGAGAGAGAGTATCAGAGTTATAGAGGGGCTAAAAGGTTAGGTTATGTTACATTTTCAGCCGTTTAAAATACAGTGAACATACTAAGGATTATGTGTCGAAGTTGTCGTAGTCTAGTAGGCAGTAAGTTGGCTTATTAGACGTGATGCCACGATTCAAAAACCAGTTCAGACGTCTCGATCAAAACGAAATATGAAAAGATATTTTTTAGGTGACTTCCCCTCAGCAGATTTCTGGCAAAAGCTCTGAGAGTAAAATAAAATTGCCATGAAAAGTTTCTCAAAAATCTCTTGTTCGGAATCGACTAAAACTGTCGTAATCCTGACTGAAGGGTTGTAATGACCAATAATGTACTATGAATTCTTCAGGAACTCTATTGCAATGTCGCTTAGCCGTACCGTATGTTCACTTGCATATTCTTGCATATACTTGCAGATGATCTCTAGAACATATCAGCCACGAAATTCACAACGTAACAAACTTTGCGCCATGACTTGGGGCATTGTTTCTACTAGATTAGTCAGCATATACTTGCACGGTGACAGCTGGAGCGTGACAATCACAAAATCCACAACGTGACGAACTTTGCTACATGACTTGGAGCTACACTCGTACAATATACAATTGATCGAGAAACTGAAGGTAAGCGCCCGTAGACAATTGTGTGTGTTTGCCGTATGGGCGGCTCTGGAGCAGTTTGGCAGCTGATTTTAATTATCATCGAAAAATTATATTCAGCGATGACACCCATTTTCGGAAAAATGGATACGAGGCAAACAAAATTATCGAATTTAAGACAATTCGTTAAACTATAAGAGATCCAAGAGTGTCCTGAAAAAGTCACGGTAAGGTGTGGATTTTGCACTGGCAGCACCATTGGTTCGTATTTCTTTGAGAAATACGTTGACCAGACCATAGATGCCAACGGCTAGCACTAGCTAGCAACTGTTTTTAAGCTGAATTAGATGATCTGGATACCAATGGTATGTGGACGGCGCTACGTGTCACACAGCTCAGATTATATTGAATATTTTGCACGAGCAATTTGAGGTTATGGTCATTTCACATGGAAATGATGTGAAGTAGCTACCGAGATCGCGTGATTTTACCGCATTGGACGTTTTCCTGTGCGGGCTTTCTTAAGTCGCAGGTGTATGTGAATAAGTCACAAACCCTAGAGGTCTTTGAGCTGAAGTAGATGGTGTGGATACCAAAGGCATGTGGACGGCGCTACGTGTCCTACAGCTCATATCATATTGAATATTTTGCACGAGCAATTTGAGGTTATGATCATCTCACATGGGGGTGATGTGAAGTAGCTATCGAGATCATGTGATTTTACAGGCGTTGGACTTTTTTCTATGGGGTTTTCTGAAGTCGCAGGTGTATGCGAATAAGTCACAAACCCTAGAGGTCATCAAAGCCACGTTCAGGGTGATTTATGCGTCAGAGACAGGGAAAATTTAACATTTTGGATGTGTCGTTCCAACCAGAGAAGCGGTTGCGGATATATGAAGGATGTTTTATTCCACACAAAATGGCATCAATAGGCGCTACAAACGAATAAAAGATTGCGATGATATCCCACACATACAGCAAATAAAATTGCCATGAAAATTTAGGTTAGGTTAGGTTAAAGGACGAGTACTTGTTAATTAAAACAAGTACCGTACCCGGAGTGGAATTGACCCATGGTACAACGTCCTTAAAGAGGGAAGGATAATAGAGGGATGAAAAAGAGAGGATGTAGGAAAGGGGAGTGCCATGAAAATTTTCTCAAAAATCTGTCGTTTGAAATCGACATTAAACTGTAGATCGCCCTACAACACTCATGTATAAAATTAAGACACACAACATGAGTGGTCTGAAGCGCTCCATGAAAGACTCTTTAGTTATGGTTACGGTAATGTGATTGGATCAAAGTGATTAATTTTGGCTTACTGACTCTAAGTAAAGCCGTCATGCTTCTAGTAGCAGTGGATTTAGGGCTATACCCCCTAACTTCGGTTGGCAAGTATGTACCATCGTGTAAAGAAGACTGTAATTTTTCTTTATCCAGCTTTTATGTTTAAAATTTGTCGCTTTTAAAGAAATCTTTCTATTTAAAACAATATTCTCACCCCCCCCCTTTTTTTTGTTGTTTTTCTCTAAGAAACCTTCTTTTTTACTTTAAGCCTGAGGCTTTTATTAGCTAAAAAAAAAAGAGAAAAACTTTTGTTCTGAAAGTCATTACCACGTCATAAACATGCATTGACCTTTTTTTCTCTCATTTTCTCTCTCTCTCCCTACTTGAAAAAAAAACCGAGAAAAATGAAATGAAAAACGTCAAAATCTAAAAGAAAACCCCGTCTATAGAAGTTTTTCTAAATAGTTTGTTAACGTTACTTTTGCTTTTGTGAACAGAGGTACCTCTCCCCCTCTCCTCACATTTACTAAGGAGGCATCCTCCTTTTTTCCCCCAGCAATTGTTCTTAAGGGACATTCATATACGAGTACATGAGTGGTGGGAAGCTTTCATTGTAAATCTTAAGCTTTAGAGCGGGGTTTTCTTTAAACAAAACGTTTCCGTTGCCATTCTTTTTTTTACAAAATCTCTCTCATTGTCTGCCTCTCTGTGTCTCTCTCTGTCACTGTAATTTACGTTCTTTAGATTGTTTTTGTTGCTGGATTTTCCTGTGCTCGAAAGGACAAAAAAGTAAGGAAAGCAAAAGAAAGGATTCCACTTGTTATTGTTGCAATAAGTAGTGGCTTCGTTTTCCTATTTTTTCTTACAAGCCCTCCCTACATTTACATGCTCAAAATACATATGCAAGTGGGATGTATTGTTAAGAAAGAAAATAGAGTGAGAGAGAGAGAGGGGGGCAAGGGAAGTGAACATTTAGGTGTGTGTGTTTGGGTGTGTGTGGTAGAGTTGCTTTTCCGTTGACAAACGTTTTAAGTGGTTGTGCTAGGATATGCTCGATTTAAGTGTATGCCTCTCTGTGTAATTGTGTGTAAGAGAGATTTGATTGTGTTTATTTCTGCCCCTCCATGTATGCATGTGTAAGCGTCAGAGTATCTGTATTTTCCTTTCTTGACTTCATGTATTGTTTTTGTCATGTCATATGTTTTCTTTGGTAATAAATGTCCTGGCCATACGAATATTTAAATGGTTTGACGTAGGCTCAAATGCTAAAGGGAGAAACATTTTTCCTATATTTTCTAGAGTTTTTTCTATTTCAGGTTACCATATACTCTTCTTACAATGCTCTCCAAAGCTTCCATTCCTTAACATAGAAGGTGACTGTTTTTATCCTGTTTTTCTAGGAATTCTAAGAAAAACTTGCCACAATATCAAGTGCATTGTTATTTTCGTATTTTTCATTTATTATTATTCTTGTTGTAGTTGTTGTTATTGTTTTTGTTATTGTTGTTGTATTCCTTTATTATTATTCTAATAAAGTGTCATTGACTTTGAAGTGTCGTAGAGAGAGAGAGATGAAATTGGCGGCAAGAAACTGAGTTTAAATAGGAAAATTTTCAATTTAAAACGTAAGAGTCTAGACAAACTAAATAATTTTCAATATTAAGCGGCAGATAGGTTAGGTTAGATTAGAGGACGTGTACTTGTCAATTAAGACAAGTACAGTACCCGGAGGTCGAATTGACCCATGTTGTGTGTGCTTATGTTGTGTGTGTTAATTTTTATACCTGAGTGGTGGGACCTACATTTTAAAGTCGACTCTGAACGACAGATTTTTGAGAAACTTTTCATGGCAATTTTATTTACTCTCAGAGTTTTTGCCAGAAATCTGCTGAGAGGAAGTCGCCGCAGAAATACTTTTTGTATTTTGTCTTGATGCCTGGCCTGGGGCTCGAACCCTGGCTTTACGTTTAATAAGCCAACACACTACCTACTAGACTACGGCGAATATTAAGCGGCAGATGTGAAAGGTGGAAAAGGCTGCTGAACACAAATAACGGAACAATCAATTACAATTGCAATAGCGTTTGTAAGTTTAACGACTAGACACATGGTTTACTACTTATCGAGATACTCTTACTCACTTTCAATTGATCAATTACAACCCTGTAGTTAGGATACGAGACACTCTTACTCACTCTCAATTACAACCCTGTAGTCAGGATTACAACCTAGCGTGTTACACAACCCATGTTGTGTGTGTGTTAATTTAATCCCTCATTGTTTAACGTCAATTCCGAAGGATAGATTTTTGGAATAGTTTCCATGGCAATTTTATTTCATTTTTGCCAGCAGACAGCTGAGAGGAAGTCGCCAAAAGAAATGTTTTTTCATATTTTCGTTTTGTTTGAGCCGGGGTTTGAACACTGCACTCACGTATAATAAGTCAAGTGCCTTCTGTAAATAAATAAATAAGCCAACCTAACAAAGAAAACGCAACAAACGTTTGTCACTTTCTCTCAACATAGTGTTCCCTTATGAGTCTTCTAACAGGGACTTCAGAATTTTTACGGTAATCTTGTTGGCGGCCATCATATTGAAGCTGTCATGTGTCAAATTAGTTGTCATTTATTCAATTTGCTTCACCATGGGCGGATATAGCATTAAGCAACACGTCTGAATAATAAAATTGTTTCATTAAAATGGTCCTTCTGTTCGAGCAACGTACTACGAGCTGCGTCCATTTTACGATCGCCATATTGGTCCTACGAAGAGGACTATATGCGGTGGATAAACTCAAGACCAAGGGGTTAGTAAAGAATCGACAACCTCCCGTACATCTACAGACGTAGGTTTAGGTTTAGGTCGGAGTGGTAGCTCTGATATCACAAAGCTCACTTGAGCGCGCATAGCGGGCCGTTGTAATGCCACGGGTGAACGCAGTCCCCGTACTGACCAAGCTCCACCAAAATCAGGGAAGAGAAAGAAGTTGGTCACCGCAAGGGCTGCACAATTTGCAGACGTAAGAAGCAAAGAAAGCGTTGCCACTGTGAGTGAGATTATACTGGAGAATGCAAGAAAGTCGATTTCACATTTCTCACAGGAACACGACCTTTTGCAGACCATAACTTGGAGAATTTTTCATTTAACTGAACCAGAAACTAAAAATGAACGACGATAGCAAAGTGTTTATGTACTGCATGGACTCTGTGGCAGTTGGTAATTAAATCGCATTTTAATCGAAAAATCATGTTCAGCGATGAGATCCATGAGCGTTTAATGGATCCCCAAAAAGTTTCTGTTTGGAGGGGTTTCTGGAGCTGGTTATCACTGTTAACGGCGAGCACTGTAGGCCGCTGATTATAAACTCTTTTTGGCCTGAATTGAACAATCTGGATACTAACGAAAAGTGGTATCAAAAGGTCTACGCTGCTTGCTACACAACTGATGCCGTATTGGATATTTTGAAGAGTAATGTGAGAGCATGATCATCTCACGTGAAAGTGATGTGGACTGGCCACTGAAGTCGTGAGACTTGATCTCTTTTTCTTGAGGGGTTTTCTTATATAGCAGGTGTATGCGACCACTATGGTCCCCAAAGAAGACTTTGAATTAATTCAGCCTGACTTATGCGCCAAAGTCATTGAAATTTAGACATTTCGAATGCTATTCATGTAAAGAAGCCGTGGAAGATATTTTGTTTACGACCAATACTTAGGGGATGGCCCCTACTTATGCAGTTCACTGTGCAGAAACTACGAAAGTAGGTTATGGGAAGGAGAAAAGATTGAATGGTGATTGTGGACACGGGATTTGGATTTCTTTATGTTATAAGTGATATGCAAGACCAGGAAGAGAGTTCCTCAAATCGGATAATGAATGAATTCTGCCTGTAATGCAGTCTGATCCACTAGCTAATCGACCACAATCGGATGTGATCTTCGAGAAAGATGAGTGTTATGTAAGAATATATAATTTTCGGAAACAATTCCCATTACTTCACTGGGGATGGCCCCTACTTATGCAGTTTACTGTGCAGAAACTAGGAAAGTAGGTTATGGGAAACTGATTGTGGACATGGGATTTGGATTTCTTTATAAGTAACAGGCGAGACCTTTGGAGAAAGGGAGTTATACATACGAGTAACTCGGGTAATGGGTAAATTCGGACTGTAATGCAGTGTGATCCACCGGCTAATCGAACACAATCGGACGTGAGCTGCAAGGACGACGAGTGTTCTGTTAGAATAGGATTTTCGGGAACAATTTCCATTATTTCACTGGAATAAAATCCACTGCAGTTGCAATTTGAGTAAGTATCAACATTTTATAAATCCTTAAAATATGCTTTTAACCACAAAGAATTAAGCACAAAGTATTAAAATATTCCATTCTGACTACAATGCTTTACAGCTGTTAATCGATAACTTCTATCCATAACTGCTATTCACATTTCCCCATAGAAAATGTTCTTTTACGGGACGACGTAATCACTTTTAATATCCCTCTAAACGCATAATAATTGTTTAAAATGAAAAATTCCTTTAAAGCATCGCTAAACTTAAAGGAATTTCCTAAGCCAACATTATGTTTGATCAAACTTTATAGAGTTGGAAACGAACATCTTGCTATTACCGTTTTGGTATGCAATGGAAACTGAACTTGAGTTAATATTTCCACGCGCCTTAATACATGCTTTCATATTCGCTTGTAACGAAAGCAACATGTTGTTTTCCAAACACTCAAGCGAAATGTACATATTTTTTACTCAATTTCTAACACTCACTCACTTGCTCTCACGCTCCCATTTTAAATGAATCGTGGTATGAACAGCACATGCTCTCTTTTTATTTTGTTTCTGGATGATGCTTAAGCAACATTTGTTGCTAAACTCTTGGCAACATAGTCCGGCATGATATAAAGGAATTTCATACAATTTTTTGCAGCATATTTTAAGGATGACATCATAGCATTGGAGGTTTCCGTATTTCCATTTCTCACCCTTTTTGGCGTGCTATTTTGTATTTCAAAAATAATTTTTATGCCTCGTTTAGCAGCAGCCTTTAGAAAAATGTTTGCCTGACAGACAAAAGGGGTTAAAGTTCATTGTTTTAGCAACTTTGGTGGCGTCGTTTGTTTTGTTCTTACAGAAGAAAAATTGTAATGAAACCTTAAAGCCTTAAATTTCTAAACCTTCACGTTTTTATTCGGTTTTTATGGCGTCCTTGTTAAGCTTACAAGGTTGATATTATTTTGGCCGAAAGCATACAGCAATTGCATATGCTAAGGGTTAAGGTAAAACAGAATACAAAGACCCGTACAAGGCTACTGTTTAAATAGTTTTTGTGGGATTTAAAATATTATTTTGTTTTATTATCTGTAATCTAAACTACTTGTCAAGAGATTAGTTGGTGGTTTTATTGGCGTATATTTTTTTATGCTGATTCAACAATAAATCTTTTTACAACTAAAATGAGAGGCATACTTTTAGGGTTATTTATCTATTTAAAATTGTGTAGGTTTTAAGGCGCCAAGCAGACATTATTTAAAATGTCATTGTGGTAAAGGATATTGATTTTGTTTCTACATAATAATGTAAAGAAAATTTGATTTAAGCTTTAATTATGATAACATTTTTCAGTTAAGGAACTGGTATACTGTGGATTTTAGGATTCTGGAATCAGGAATTAGGATTTAGGAATCATTTGCGGTAATGTTAGAAAATATTATGATGACATCAAAAATAGAGGAAATTTAGGTATTGGTATGAAATTCTTGAAGTATGATAGGAAGCCTAAAATGACTAAGGTATTCAACTCCTTCTGCTTTGTGTAAGTAATAGGTCAGAGACTTTCGCCTCATGATCTATGCATTACCTTAGCAAGACAAAACTAATGAGAATGGCTTACACTAAATAACACGATACAAAAGGTGCTTTCCTTACATAATTGGGCATTACAGCCCTTTAGTTAGGATTACAACTTAGCTTCTCGCATCACCCTTGTTGTGTCTGTTCAGACTACATATTTCTGAGAAACTTTTCATGGCAATTTTGATTCACTCTCAGAGTTTTTGCCAGAACATTGGTGGTAGTAAGTCGCCAAAACAAATATTCTTTCATGTTTCGTTTTGTTCGTGAAGGCTCAGCTGGGGTTTTAACCAAGCCAACACACTACCTTGTTGACTCCAGTAACTTCAATACAGCAGCCTAACTTTAAGACGTCGATGCTTTAATCAAGCATGCCTGCTAAGTCACGTACTAATCGGGTGAGATGTCGATATCTACTGAAGTATCTACAAAGGTGTGGTGTATAAAACAATGCGTTCAGACCATATCCCTGTAAAACTGCAGAATCTGAAGCCTGTCAATACAATTAAAAAACGGCGGTTACAAGTCCATACAACAAACCAAAAACCAATCCAGTACATCGTCCTGGGAAAAAATTTTGCATGAAAAGGAGATATATAGGCGGTAGAGCAGTAGAACTCTGAAAGCTTTCGCCATTACTGGATGCGTTCGAACATCCTGGTTCCGTATTTAAGCTAGGTATTCTCGATTGTTTTAATTGCTGACAGCAGCAAGGTTTGTACAATATTGCTATACTGTTATCTATAAGATGAGGATTACCTTCTAGCCTTTGCCGGAGGATACTTTCCTAGTCGGATACGCAGACGACACTGCGGCAGTCATTAGAGGTAGAAACACAGAAGTAGTTCAACGCAGACTACGACAAGTCATGATGCGCACTAAAAACTGGCTGGAAGCTCACGGCCTGCAGTTGGTCATGCATAAAACGGAGCTGCTGTTACTAACAATACGACATATTACGACCGAGATCGAAATAAATATAGACGACTTGGTTATCCCTACCAAGGGATCGATTAAATACCTGGGGATTAGACTGGACTCGAAACTGACCTATTCAGAGCAGACAGAGTATGCAACAGCGGAAGCAGCTAAAATAACAATACAGCTGAGTAGACTGATGGCAAATACTGGAGGGCCACTCCCAAGTAGAAGGAAGTTACTCATGGAGGCTGGAAATAGTATACTCCTTTATGGCTCTGAAATCTGGGTTTCTACTTTGAAAACTCGAACCAAAGCTAAAAAACTGCTATCGGCGGAGAGAATAGCAGCTTTTAGGGTCACATCCTCGTATCGCACGGTATCAACACAAGCTGCGTTAATAATAGCTAGAATGGTTCCCATAGACCTTCAAGCAATTGAGCGCCAGATGATTTTCAACGCTAGACAGAGCACGACTCAGTCGCAGAGCATAGAAACGATACAGCACGAAGTCTTCTTAAAATGGCAATATCACTGGGAAAATGAACGGCATGGTAGGTGGACATATAAACTGATTCCAGAATTGCAAGTATGGAAAAACAGAAAAATCGGCGAAGTAGACTACTATATAACCCAGATGTTAACCGGTCATGGATATTTCAGAGAGTACTTGCATCGCATGGAGAAATGTCGCTCACCATTCTGCATCCACGAGGAGGAGGAAATGTTAGACAATTCCGAACACACTTTCCTCGACTGCAGTCGCTGGGCGAAAAGACGTCAGGATCTCGAGGCTGAAATCGTCATTATTTGTGCTACAAGCGTCGTGCTGAAAATGACAAACAGCAGAGAAAACTAGAACGCAGTAAAACAATTTGCGCACTATGTCCTGCGAAGGAAAAAATATTACCTAGACGCAGTAGAATAAGAAAAGAGCGGAGCCTGGACGCAGGCTGACAATGATGGAACTGGCACAGGTGCCAAAAAGGAGTCCACCTCGAAGTAATACAACCGTGGTTCCGAGGTGGAATGATAGCCCGGTGAGGAGACAAGGCGGGTTTTTAGTCGGTATACCCAGTGGGAGAGTCCGACATACCATGTATGGTGACGACTTTCTTGAATGCATAAAGCATTTTCCCTCCTTCCAGAGAAAAAAAATTTCTAGCCTTAAATCGTGTGGTCATCCATCGCTAAATTGCAGTTCTCAAATGCCACTCTATTATCGAAAGCCGAAGGAGGGAAAAGACACCATCTTTCTCTTTTTTTGGTTAAAGTGCCGTGAATTTTTTCTTCAAATTTTACTAACGATTTGCTTTCCTATGTGGAATGTTTGCTCCCCGAAAGTGATATTAATTATGGCATCACAATGAGCCCAAACTCTGGACCTTCAGAAAGTGTTTCCAATATAGACAGTCAGTTAGGTTAGGTTAGGTTAGAGGGCGTGTACTTGTCAATTAAGACAAGTACAGTACCCGGAGGTCGAATTGGCCCATTGTACAACGTCCTAGTTTCTCACACCGCTTATGTTGTGTGTGTTAATTTTATACATGAGTGGAGGGACCTACAGTTTAAAGTCGACTCTGGACGATAGATTTTTGAGAAATTTTTTCATGGCAATTTTATTTACTCAGAGTTTTTGCCAGAAATCTGCTGAGAGGAAGTCAAGTCGCCGAAGAAATACTTTTTGTATTTTGTTTTGATGTCTGGTCTGGGGCTCGAAACCTGGCTTTATGTCTCATAAGCCAACACACACTACCTACTAGACTACGGCGTCTTCTAAAAGTTAGGTTAGTTCGCGACGATTTGCTTTCCTATGGGGAATGTTATGTTCCTGAGAGAGATATTAATTACGGCAGCTTCAGAAAGGGTTCACAACTTAGCCAGACAGTTAGGTTAGTATGTGAAATTGTGAAAGGTTATGATATCGTTTGTTCATTCATATTTACAAATTAACAGGATTTTGTTTACCTATGACTGTATGATCTCCTCTCTTGCTCTTCAAAAATGATGGAAATTTTCTCTCTCAACTTCATAAAATAATTCCTAATTCCTAATTAATCTCGTACTATTTTTTAAAGCACTAAAGCTTCTCAAAATCCTCCTTCTTTTTTGCTACCCACTAACGAACCACAGAATTCCCTTAATCGACAACAAAACCCTTCTCCTTCAGATTAACAGTAGAAAACGAAAATCTGTTTAACAAAACTCGTCATATTCAAGCATTTAATAGAGAACACATGTAAATTGATCTCTCTCTCTCTCTGGTATTTGCTTAAAAGAATATTTTGTAAGAAAAACAGCAACAACAACAACAACAAAACAATAACAACAACTGATTGAAAACGAAGGTATACAAGAATAATACATTTCCTAGGCACGCACTACTGTTTAATAATGAAATAAAACATTCCGGCAACAACAACAACAACAATAATTAGCATTAATAAGAACAATCAAGAGAAATATTACAGAAATACTTGAAACATGCATGTATGCACACATCCAAGCACGCATTCACAAGTCAAATTAGGCATTGTGTGGTAGATGTTGTTATTATTGTTGTTTTGATACATTCTCTTGCTCTCTCTCTCTCACTAGTATTAATTCATTCTCTTATTCAATGATTTCTATGCTCTCGATGCTAAATAACAAGTATCATTGCTTGCATATATGTATGTACTCGTACATACATATGCTTGTAGGCATGATGAGTTTAAAGTAGAAAAAATAGTTAACTGAGGTGTATGAGTATTTAAAATGTACGTGTACGCATACGAATATTATTCATACGTCGTGTAGTGCTCTGTTGTGTTTACAGGCATTACTGCATTGTTAATGCAATTACTTGCCTTCGCACTCTCACTGCTTACCACCACCACCACCGCAATACTTATTATTGAAGTTGAAGTTTTTCTTCTTACGTGCACAGACACATACATACATACATTTACAATACATTTAAGCCTATGCTTTACATGTTTTGGTTTGATTTTTTGTAAGGCAATATGCATAATACGTTGCATATTTGAAGGGGATTTACATAAGTGTTCATTTTACGATTTGTATTGTATTGTATTTATGAGGGATCACAGAGAGAATTTGTGATATATATATATATGCATAGATTTGCATCATATTATCAGGTTAATTGTTGTTTTAACAAAATTTAAAACAACACAAATATATTTTGTGTAAATTTGCTACAATAATTTCGAATTAAAATTTTTATTTGAAGAAAATATTTAGAATTTTAAAAATCTTATAGGGTGGGCCATCTATCGATTTAATTTTGAACTTATGGCATTCTATTCTGTCACAAAATTCAGTATATTATGTCAACTGAACGTAATGAATTGATTTACGATTGAGCAACGTTGGGATTTATTGAAATAGATGGGCCAATGAGCAACCGCTCGATGATGTTGATTAAAAAAAAAAAAACATTTATTTTGAATGAAGCTCATTTTCATCTTGGTGGGTACGTTCGAACGTCCCCGACCTCACACTAACCCACCCTCACCCGACCGCGGAGGGCTCGTCCCCATTACGTAGGGACACGTACACACTACAGTACGGTCTCTAGCGGGTAAGGGAAAAGTAATGGGAACGAGAATATAAATCAGCTACAGAACTTTATAAGCAAAATTGTCGTATTCGGGGCTCAGAAAACCCACTCGTGGTATTGTAGAAGCCAATACACCCATTTTATTGAAATAGATGGGCCATCTGCTCGATGATGTCGATTTAAAAAAAATTATTTTTAATGAAGCTCATTTTCATTTTCGTGGGTACGTCCATAAACAAAATTGTCGTAGTCGGGGCTCTGATAACCCGCATGTGGTCTTGTAGAAGCCAATACACCCATTACGAGTGACTCTTTGGTGCGGCTTGTGGAGTGGAGGCATCACTGGCGTATCGTACCATGATAACGCCTCTTGCACCATGATAACCGATTCTTTTGTGCCCGCTCTTCATGATATTTATGTGAACGATATTTAGTAACAACTGGATACTGCAACTTGTCATCCTCTCTCATGCCACGTGTAATTAGCCGAAGTGGTGATGTCAATTGGCCGCCAAGAAGCTGCGATTTGACACCGTTGGATTATTTTTGTGTGGGGCGCTGTTAAAGATAAGTGTTATGCCAAGAAACCCCAGATAATTGATCATTTAAAGACCAACATTACATTCGTGATCTCATTGCCGAGATACGACCCCATGTACTCGAAAAAGTGCACGAAAATTGGTCCGATTGAATCCGGTACTGAGAGATCAGCTGCGGCAAACATATGTATGAAATAACACGAGTACTTTATGTTAGGTTAGGTTAGAGGACGTGTACTTGTCAATTAAGACAAGTACAGTACCCAGAGTTCGAATTGACCCATTGTACAACGTCCTTAAAGAGGGAAGGATAATAGAGGGAATAGGATAAGATGGAGAGGAAAGTACACGAGTACATTACAGTAGAAAAATAAATTTAGAAAAATTTCAAACCAACCTAAACAAAAACATTCCTCTACCTCTCCACTTTAAATTAAATCCTCTTTAATTAAAATTTCTTTAAGTCCTTTGCTAATTTTTTTATGCTCTTAAAAATAGTTTTTTTTTATTTTCATTTCATCTGTCGCGTTCCGTTTTCTTAATTTGTTCATCATAAATTTTCAAGTGTCATCATTATTGTTGTGGGTTTCAATTTCCATTCCCGTTTTTCCATATCTAAGCGCCTCTTCTCTTTGTTTCTTTGTAATGAAATACAGAAGAATAATTTTGCAAAAATCCGCTAAGAAAAGTGGAAAAGAATCTCGAGTTTATTTTGTAAATTTTCTTTTCCACGAAAAGAGAAAAAATGGAAAAAATTAAAATCCTGCTAAATACTGCGGTATTTAAGCGGTATAGGAGCAGAGAAAAAATATGACAAGTTTGTGGTCAAGTTGGTAACACAAGAAAAGTAAATTAGAAGAAATGGATGGCGGAACCGTCGCCGTAGTCTTATAGGTAGTGTGTTGGTTTATAAGAAATGGGGTCACGGTTCAAACCCCAGGTCGGAAAATCTTCAACAAATCGAAACGCAGAACAAATTTCTGCGGCGACTTCCTCTCCGCAATTTCTGGCAAAAACTCTGAGAGTAAGTAAAATTGCCATGAAAAGTTTCTCAAAAATCCGTTGTTCGGAGCCGACTTCAAACTGTAGCTCCCACCACTCATTAACACACCAAAATTAAAGCATACTGTTGGATCATTTCAACTTTTATACTATTTTTGTATATATTCTTTGAATAATAACAATAATTAATAATAATAATGAAATAATAATAATAATCAATTCGCTATAAATTAGTACCGCCCTAATATTAAGTAGATGTAAGGTCAATAAACACATAGCAATAAGTAATTAGAATAAGCAACGGAGTTGCTGAATTGAAGTCAACGGTTAGAATTAAGTAAATACATATTAGGATTAAGAAAATATTATGGAAATAAATTAGTTGAATATTATCCTACTACTCGTTCGGTCCTTTTATTTCGGAAAAAGTTTGGTCTTCGCGGTCATTGTTTTAAGTGCCCAATTTTAAATAATTGAACTATAATCTGCTTGGTTCAATAATTTCTTAAAAACTATTAAGAAAAAACACATACAACATAAGTGATCTGAGAAACTAGGGCGTAATCCTGACTGAAGGGTCGTAATGACCAATTATGTGTGTATGTGTGTATATGTATATAAAATGGCATTCCTTTCATTTTATTTGTAAATAATCTTCCAATGCTAGGTTAGAAGATGCGGTTGTTACTCGAAATCTAGCCTTCTGGCTTTAAGCGACGTATTCTGAATCATTCAATGAAATTATTGTCGAAGACTTTTCTTCCTTCAATGAGTTCATTACACTGTTCTACACGATTTCATTCAATTCTATCAGGTATTTCACATTCAACCGACATTTGATCGGCTTTTTCTAGAGTCAATCGACATAGTTTGTAAACATTTACGACCCTGATTACCAAACGCGGTACATGCATTATGCTGTATCCACTTTCTCAAACACCGAATCCGTAAGTATACATAGTGAAAAACAAATATTACCTCCAAGAAGCTTAAGAATTTCGAATTCGGGGCACAAAAGCATTACAACTGATGGCACTGGGGCATTACAAAGCATTACCACTGTGTGATCCAAAGTCTTGATTTCGGTGATGGAGGAGAGAAACATTAATTTGACTTGGTCAAAGCTCTGAATTAGATTCGATGTAGTGAAGGACAGTTAACGACAAAAACTTTTTGAAAAACCTCTAAAAACGGAATGGAAGAGAGAATTTTATTGCCGGAAACACTAAAGTAGGCCCATGTACTGTAGCAGAAATAGTAATAAAAACCGAGAAACAGTTTACATAACATAAAAAGCCCGCCAAGTACCAGATTAGGGAAGTGTACTTGTCAATTTAGACAAGTACAGTACCCGGAGGTCGATTTGACCCATTGCACAAAGTACCAAGTGGTAGGAAAAATTGGTAGTAAGGCTGACGGCTATAGAGCGCAACAACGCCAAACAGTTGCTAAAGAGGAACATCGGTGTTGTTGCCAAGACCGGAGAAGGCGGGCACAGTGCAGCATTACTTTGAAACTCCATAACAAAGCTAATAAAACAGATGCTCAGAAGTAACAAAGAGAAATGAGATGAAGCAGCTGATGAAAGAGATGAAGAGAAGCATTGTATTTGAACCATTATCAGTCGATCAAGCTCACCAGGGTCAAAAAGAAAAAATGGAAGCATCAGATTCAGCGTTAGCAGGAATTGACAAGAGGAGCTTGACTCGAGGAGCACATTACAAAATGGATATCTGGATTAATGTCAACACAACGCCATAAAGCGATCCATGTCGGCAAGCCATTTTTCAATTTCTTCTCTTCAGCCAAACACTTCTTCCATTCTTAGGTACTCTATCAAGCTTTTTTGTGTGACTTTGGGTTGTTGCCTGGTGGGTGGTGTGTTGGCTTGCTGGATAAGAACTCAGGGGTTAAAAGCTTAGCTCTGACTTCTTGAAAAAATGTTCCCTTCTGGTGAGTCTACTATTCGCATTATTCTGGTCTTGACTAATCTCTCTTTTTCTACATGCTGGTGTAGGGTATCATAAAATACAGACTGAAGGACGTCTACAATTTTGTTTTCCCCCATTTAAATCGCATTTAAGATTCTCTTCTCTTCGGAAGAATGAAAATGATAAAAATTGTTACAAAAACAACAACAATAATAACAGGAGGAATAGTAAATAGGACATAAAGAAACAATAACGGAGGGACACAATTGTAAATAACGCCAAAAGCTTTATGGATCCAAAGAGGCTGATTTTTTTCCTATTTTTCTTTTTTCGTTGTCCTTCTTGTAGTGTTTACCACATGAATATGAAAATAAAATTCCAAATACTGTACCAAAAAACTTAAAGCCTCTCTATACACAAGGCAACCAACATAGGAAAAACGAATAAAAATGTAAATCCATCGACAAAAAACCAGTGGTGGTGGATACTTGTTGTTATTGCTGTTGTTTGCGCCTAAAAATATAATTTATGCGACAAAAAGAAAAGAATTTTTTTTGGGGGGACCACTCCGTCCTCTCATGGCCACAGCAAGTCCTTAAGGACGAAAGGGAGGCTGGGGTTTTTTGCACGTTGTTTTGCAAAACAATGGCAAAGCAAATCTGTGGGACAAGATTTTAAATACTAACAAATAAACTCTCTCTCTCTCTCTCTTGCTCTTCTCTTAGTCCTCTTTCTTTCTCTCTCTGACACGCACACACTGACACACAATTTGTAAATGCAAAAATTAAGATTTATGATGACGACTAAAGCCAAGTGAGCCAAAAGCCGACAGCTACCGCGGAGAGGAATAGAGGAAGAGACAATTTGTTACACACACAGACACATACAAACAAAATTTTCTATCAAATTTTTCTTTTCCTATGCCCGTTGCCTAATTCTTCTATATTTTTCATCCTGTTTTCAGTTGTTATTGTTATTGTTCCTCTTCATCCTGTTTTATTTCGTTTTGTTTCGTTTCGCTTCCCTTCGCTTTTTTATTTGGTAAGTTTTTTAACGCCCAAATGATTACAAATGATTTTAAAGACTTGTGTTGACAAGTCAAGTGTTTTTTTTTCTTTTAGTTTTCTAACCTCACTTGCCCTGACGTAATACAGTCCCCTCCCTCTCTCTCTCCTTATCGAATTGAATATTTTATGGCATGGAATTTATAATGAACGCGTATTCGTATTGCCTTTCTATTCCCATTTAAATGCCAAACAAAACTAGACATTCATTGCAAATGAAGTCGCATAGAAGTCCATAAGACTTCAAATCATCTTTCAAATGTCTTCTCGTTTTGTTTAGGGACTTAACGGTTATAAAAAGGACAATAAAACAAGAGTGTGTCATGATTAAATTTTATTTCAAATTTTATTATAATTTAAGCATGAATTACTCCCCACACTCCGCCTCTCTATACATGCCCTACAAGCAGTTTAGGTCCTTAGGGTTTCGGCTATCAGTTGATTTAAGATGTGCATCTTCTGCATGTGGTCCTAGATATAGGGCAAGCAGTTTGGTCTCCAGGTGGACTCGCTTTTGGTCATTTGTGTCATTTGTATCGCAAGTCACTGGCTTCAAGTACCACCCTAGACTTAGCGGCGTTACAGTTTAATTTCCCCTGTACGATTCAATAGCAATGTTGTTGTTGCTGTAGCAGAAGGTAGGTACCTGTCCCCTCGATGGAGTCATGAGCGGACACACTTAGGCCGCACACAGGGCCCATTGTGATACCACAGTTCCTCATTTCCGATGAAGCGACTCAGGCTGCCAATATTCATACATGACAGTTCATTCATATCCTCAATGTAGTAAGCACCCAGGTACCTCTTTCTCCTCCGACTAAGTGCCGGACATGTGCACAATATGTGAAGAATAGTCTCATCTTCCTCTTCATCTCCACAGCTTCTGTAGAAATCATTTGCAAGGTGTCTAAGATCAATACGCCTCGCATGCGCTCCTATAATGCAATGCCCCGTAATAACCCCAATAACAGTGCTGAGCCTACTTCTTTGGTGTTTAAGCAGTCTCCGTGCGCCTCCTATCCAGCTTCGGCCAGATCTTTTGAGCCACTCTGCCCTTATTCAAAGTTGCCCACATTCTGTTGACGAGATCTACGGTTGCATTGTCAATTATAAGTTTGCAGGTAACCAAAGGGATCCCAAACGTAGAGAATTCATCAGAGAGTTCGACGGTCGTGTGCCTTCTGGCCAGTTCATCCGCTCTGTAGTTGCCAGGAATATCATTATGTCCCGGCACCCATGTGATACAAACATCATATCGGTTCGCCACCTCATTGAGATATCTGCGACAGTTGTACACTGTCTTGGAGTTTATTACACTGGAATCCAATGCCTTGATAGCCGCTTGGCTATCGCAAAGTATGATGATTTTACGTCCGTGAACATTTTTTCCATAATAATTTTCACCGCAGCCTGAATTGCTGACACCTCCGCCTGAAAGACGCTGCAATGATCTGGTAGCCTTATAGACTTGGATATTCCGATTGATTCCGAATAGATACCAATTCCAACGGCTCCTTCCAGTTTGGAGCCATCAGTGTAAATTTGTGCGGAGTCCCTTGGGAGGTTCACTGAACCACTCCTCCAGTCCTCCCTTTTCGGAATGGAAGTCCCAAAGTTCAGTCATATCGCGGTGTCATGTAATCATTGCTTCCGACAATATCAATTTCTCCCAGTAGCTTTGTATGGTCAATGCCCGATGCATGCCATTGGCCAGTAGCCCAGAGGCGCCTGCTAACCTTTGCCGCCACGCTCCTGCAGGTCAAGCGGCAGAAGGTATAAGATTATCTCCAGAGCGATCGTAGGAGTAGTGCGCAGAGCACTACTCTGCAGCAGAACAAACAAACAAAATTTGAGATGTTACAACTACGGGTCTAACTAGCGCAAAGCAAGGGGTGTGACGGAACAGTGTACCATGTGACGAGGCCTTTGAAGGCACACAAGGCATCAATTTATGTGGCTGGGAATAAAACTCTCCCAATTGCTATCAAGGATATCAGAACATCCATCTAGAGTTCCAAGTGGCCTAGAAGATTGGCTATTAATAACCGTAATCACAGCTCCTTTGGTACTTTACTGTATCTGTAGCCCTTTATGGCTTCGATGACCGCCGACTGAACAAAGTCTCAGTTTTTGCCAGAAATCTGCTGAGAGGAAGTAGCCGAAGAAATACTTTTTGTATTTTGTTTTGATATCTGGCCTGGGGCTCGAACCCTGCCTTTACGTCTAATAAGCTAACGCACTACCTACTAGACTACGGTGACTTCAAACTTGGCTTAGCACTTAATATTGAGAACCGAACGACCTCAGGCAAAATTAAATCTTGGATGTACACATTAAAACGGAGCAGGTCCCGCCACAAGCGTGGAGGGAATCTTTCATCACACTTAGGTGATATCCCTCCAATTATTTCCTGATCAACAAAACGTTATGTTAACTAAGTGACTCACTCTCTTCATTCTGGCACTTTCTCGATTGTGAGTGGTATGCAACATTCGCCGTTGTTTGTCGCCGAGGAAAGGTGTCCACATAAAAGGGCTGAAGCGGGATCGCCCAATGATCTTGCGGGATGCAAATAAAGCCTCAATGCCGTCGGACTTTTTTGGCAGAGCTTTTGAACACTGTTCCGTGTACTCCCTTTCTGGTTTACATATCTTGCATGCGAGGAATGAAGGTTATTGAGTACGTTCCTAAGAATTTTGGCTTTCCACATTGTCAGGAGGTGAATACACCATTTCTAGACTTAGGGGGAATGGACGTTTTGACATATTCGATCCCGGCTAAGGTCCAAACGCCCATAGAGAGATCTTTACTAGCATTAACTGCAAAGAACTTACAGAGGAGGTCCAGTGTACCGACGTAGATGTGATGCACAGTGCCAATACCAATCATAATAATGAAGGTGAACCTTTGTATCAGCCTTTTCAATTGTATCTGCAAATGGCTTTGCACCATACCAGATCAAAGGAAGTCCTAGGTGAATATAAGCTTAACAATGCTAGGCAAACACTATACAGAAAGCGATCACTGTTGGTTATGCGATGTTTGGTTAGATCTGGCGCATGTCGCTGTCAGCCTTATTAAAGTACTGTCTATCGATGTAGCTGTGAAAGACAGTGCTCCATTAATAATAATGTTATCGGATTTTAGTATTCAGCTTATTAAGTTGAGGTTAGTAGCTCTGGCATTCATAGATCAATACACTGACTACTGCTGTACAGATCGAATAATAAGTTTCTTCGCAATAAAAGCTCAATATTGGTGAGCTATTCAAGGTTCTTCACGTTCTATACAAATAGCAAACGCTATCGGTGATGCTGATTTGGCAAGGTCTGACGTACGTAACTGTTGGCTTCTTACTGACTTAATTGATCATTACAACCGTTTAGTCTGGATTACAACCTAGCTTTTCATACCACCCATATTGTGGTGTGTTAATTTGTATCCATGAGTGGCGGGACCAACAGTTTAAGATTGACTCCGAACGACGGAGTTTTTAAGAATGTTTTCATGGCAATTTTATTTCACTCTCTGAGTTATTATCAGAAGACTGTTCGAAGATGAAGTCGCCGAAATATTTCGTGCATTTCTCGTTAGAGCAGAAGTTTAAACTCACGAGTTCTCATCTAGTAAGTCCACAGCAACTTCAAGACCTGTTTGCGTTTCATTTTTTTTTATTAAAGTCTCGAATTGAAACGTTCCTTTAAAGATCCTTATGCCCTTACTGCATTACTTATTGTTTTTCTAAAGGGTGTTTTTTTATAGAGGTATAGAACTTTAAGTTGGCATTACTTTTCAAGATGGCGACCGATTTAACAACTGTCAAGTGATTTATTCTCAGTTTGGTTTGGCAATTCATCATGAATAGACTCACGCCTGAACAACGCTTGAAAATAGTGCAATTTTATTTCGAAAATAATGGTTCTGTGCGGAAAACGTATCGCGCACTACGTCCATTTTATCGTCGACAAAATCGTCCATCAGAGCAGTTAATTCGATTAACCATGGAACGTTTTCGCACCACGTTTACTCTTATTGATAACTCGCATCCCCAGAGACGCTGTACGGTGCGTACAGAAGAAGCTATTGCTGCTGTAGAGCATTGCATTGAGGAAGACCCGAATGAGTCCATCCGCCATTGAGCACTGGAATTGGATCTGTGTTCATCTACTTTATTGAAGATTTTGCGGAAGGATCTTGGTTTGCGTGCTTACAAAATCCAACTCGTGCAAGATTTGAAGCCAAACGATCATCAAGTAAGGTGTAGATTCGTCGAATGGGCCCAAAACGAGATTACCGTTGTTCCCGATTTTCATAAGCGAATTTTGTTTAGCAATGAAGCGCACTTCTGGTTGAATGGCTACGTCAACAAACAAAACAGCCGCATTTGGAGTGAAGGTAATCCTCAAGTGTATGTGGAAACACCGTTACATCCAGAAAAACTGACTGTTTGGTGCGCTTTATGGGCTGGTGGAATCATTGGTCCGTACTTTTTCAAAAAAAATGGTGGCCAGAACGTTACAGTCAATGGTGATCGGTATAGAGCCATGATTACTAACTTTTTCATTCCTGAATTGAATAACCATGATGTCCAGGAGATGTGGTTTCAACAAGACGGCGCAACATGTCACACAGCTCGTGCCACAATAGATTTATTGAAAGACACGTTTGGTGACCGCCTAATTTCACGTTTTGGACCTGTGAAATGGCCGCTAGACTACTTTCTGTGGGGCTATGTAAAGTCATTGGTATATGCGGTAAAGCCACAAACGCTTGACCATTTGGAAGACAACATTCGCCGTATTATTGCCGATATACGGCCACAAATGTTGGAAAAAGTCATCGAAAATTGGACGTCCAGATTGGACTACATGTTTTATTGCAACTTAAAGTTCTATACCCCTATAAAAAACACCCTTTATTTAAAATTTCCTCTGTAAATTCCTTAGTTTCCAAAAAAAAAAAATGCAGAGAGAAAGAAAACCCTCTAGGGTCCTTCGAAAATAATTTCCGTAACTTATTTGAAAATAACGAACCCAAAAAAAACTTCATACAACATGTAGCATATTAATGTAATGCTTTCGTTTTTAATCTTTTCTCTTCATTTTTCTATTTTTTTTATAGAGAGACTAGCATACAACAAAATGAACACAAAATGAAATAAAATTACATGTTAGAATATCATATACGCCCTCTGTGTAACACACCCCCTTTCTGTGTGACATGTTGAATGTGGAAACAAAGTCAGGCGGCGTATTGGAGAGAACAAATGACATAAAAATCTACTCTAGAGTTGCTTACATATAAATTTTAACATTTTGTGAGTTAAGGATACAATACAACAACAACAACAGCTACTCCACCTCTTTGGCTTTAACTAATCCAAAGCAATTCTAAGAGGAGAAGAAAAAAACAAGTCAAATTTATAAAATGATAACCAAAAAAAAACCCCCCATGTTAGGTTATGTCATCATAAGCATGTATATATGTACGTACATATGTGTAACAGAAAATGTGACAGGAACATACAAAAAAAAAAAAAAACGGAAACATCCCCAGTTAAGGGACAAACTCACTCATACCCATAGCAATTGCTTGTTGGGTATTCCTGGGTGCTTTTGTTTTCTCAAAGTCACTGAGAAGACAAGTTTTTTTTTTTAAATTTAATTTCATACACTTTTATCTCTGATAATGTGTCAAATAAATTCATTTAAAAAGCATACTCTCCCTTCTCTCTTTTCCTTTCTCTCTCTTGCTTATACAATTTTATTCTTAAAGCTTTAATATCTCCTCTCTCTCTCTCTCCTCTCTCTCTTTCCTCTCTATCTGTGCATGGGTATTTGTATTTCAATATTTATGACTTACACTTCAATAACAGTTATAAATATGACAAATTTTTAATAACAGTATATGTATTTGCTCTCTCCTCTCTCTCTCTCTCTCTCTGACATTTCCTTGCCCTTTCCCTTTCCCTCTCACACTCATTTATTTAAAGTTTGTTACTCTCTCTGTTGAATGCCTTTAGAATTTTGCAATTTATTTACAAATTATTTCTATTTTTATGCACATCATGATAGAAAATTTTGATTTTCTGATAAGAAAAATTGAAAGATGGCGGGAGAATGGGGCGTTAAAGGGGGCAAAGCAAATATAGAAAAGGGAAGTATAGCTCAAACGCTATGTCGTGGCTTAAAAGCTTCCTATTTTTAAATTAAAATTAGAAACTAATGGTGAGTGATATACCGAAGTCGCCTTAGTCTACTAGGTAATGCGGCCACGGGTCAAACCCCGGGTCAGACATTTCCAAAATCGAAATATGAAAAAATATTTCTTCGGCAGATTTCTGGCAAAAACGCTGAGTGTAAATAAAATTGCCATGAGAAGTTTCTCAAAAAATCTGCCGTTCGGAGTCGACTTTAAAATGTAAAGGGCGTAAGAAGCGAGGTCGTAATTCTAACTGAAGGATTGTAGTGACCAATTATGTATGTATGTGAGATATGATCGACATTTAATTTAATCGTTTGAAAGACCTATTGATGCCGCTATATGCAGCGCACGGAAATGTCAAAATTTCCATAACAAATCAGGTTGTATTTGATCGTTGACATGAGTTACATTGGCTGCCGTCGCCGTAGTCTAGTAGGTAGTGTGTTGGCTTATTAGACGCAAAGCCAAGGTTCGAGCCACAGGCCAGAAGTAAAAAAGTATTTCTTCGGCGACTTCCTCTCAGCAGAATTCTGGCAATAACTCCGAGAGTAAATAAAATTGCCATGAAAAAGTTTCCCAAAAATCTGTCGTTCGGAGTCGACTTTAAACTGCAGGTCCCACCACTCATGTATAAAATTAACACACACAACATAAGTGGTGTGAGAAACTAGGACGTTGTACAATGGGTCAATTCGGCCTCCGAGTACTGTACTTGTCTTAATTGACAAGTATACGTCCTCTAACCTAACCGAACCTACATTGGCTGCACCTGCGACTTAAGAAAACGAGGAGATGAGATGACCATGCCCTTATATCGCTCGTGCGAAATATTCAACGCGACATGTGCTGTGTGACATGAGCTGTATGACATTTAGCGCCGTCCTATTAAGAACACATATACGTTGGCTTCTAGATCATCCAATTCATGCCCACTGATGTTGGTAGTTATGTGACTTAGTTCATGCCAACAAATGTTGCCATTGACTGTGACGTCGTTCTCAAACAAATATGGACCCAATCAGCCTAATAAAATACATGGCAAACAGTAATTTTTTTCGAAATGCATTGGGTGATCTCATATTGACTGGTATCAACCCAAATTCTAAATTTTTTTTGTTCACATATCAATTCATCCAGAAAGGGGGGGGGGTTTGATCCCTGAAGATGATTTTTAGACGAGAATTTGGGACAGTTGCCAACTGCTCCAGAACCCCATTTAGTGAAGACACATCGATGTTTATGGTCTATCCGTACATGAAGATTTGGCGAAACATACTGAAGGAATGGCAACTAATTTGACGGATGTATCTTCAACAAGATGGCCGTTATCAACTGTCAAAGATGAAGGAGCCTATATAAAGGCAAATAAAGAAGATGCTGCAAAAGTAATTGGAAGACATGCCGATAGGCTCGACATTTTGTAGAAAAACTTCTGGAAGATCTGTGGATCCAATAAGAAGACTGAGATTATCTTTTACCTCATGTGTCACTGCCCAGGTCTTGCCATGCAAAGCCCTATATACGGCAATATAATGGAAATGACAGTTCCCTTTAGGTTGCCAGGTTAATAATCCCCCTTAAGCCGTTCAAATTAATTTGTCTTAAATTCCCTTTGTTCTGCGTAAGAGGATACCTTCCCCTTTTTTATTTAAAATTGAAATCTTACGTTATGAGTTTGTGTATTAAAGGAATTTATTTTAATGCAAATCATTTTACACTGTGGTTGATTATGCGTTTATGAAGATTTTCTCTCTCTCTCCTCTCACCCCTCTAT
Organism: Sarcophaga variegata; assembly: GCA_932273835.1. Classification (NCBI taxonomy): domain Eukaryota; kingdom Metazoa; phylum Arthropoda; class Insecta; order Diptera; family Sarcophagidae; genus Sarcophaga; species Sarcophaga variegata. The sequence goes on from OW026358.1 coordinate 9,612,576, forward strand.
CTATCACACCATTCTCTTTTACACATACACATACACACAACATGAGATAATTTAATACACGTAAACACATTTGACTTGAAAAGAGTGAAAATTAAGTATGTATTGAGAAAGTAATTGCAGGAGTGATGGGTGGTACACTCTCTACTTCCATTAAAGGATGTAAAGCAATAATTTTCTCTCTCTCTCTCTGTCTCTCTATTCCCCTTAATGTGCTCTTTGTTGTTGTTAATTTAAAAAAAGAAAAAACTTTGTTGGATTTTATTAAATTGATATTAATGAGAACAGAATGATATCGCTGAGGCAAAGGCGTACAACAGAGTCTCTAATAAAGCCAAAGATAATGAGAACAATAATGATAACGATGATGCTGATGACATTATTACTGACAACGTTGACAATGACACTGATTATGACGCTATTGACGGCAATAAATGATAAAAAAAATTTCTCTTTAAAATCAGAAAATCTTAAAATACAACATAGAAGAATGAAAAAAAGAGATTTGAAATCTCTTTTAAGTCAGTCGCTATTGATATGTACGTAATCAGTGCCTTACAATCATTGCCAGCAGACAGTCATTCATGCATGACACACTAAAACAGTTCCAAAAGGGTGAGCAAAAAAAGAAGCAAGAAAAGGCTCATAAAACTGCACAATCAAATCAATAATTTGAATAATAAAAATTTAATTTATTTTCATTGTATTTATAACACTTAAGGAACTAGATAAGGAGCAATATTTAGACATTTATTTTTATTAATAATGTCTCTTATGGAAAGGATAAGATAAGGGGGAGTAGTCAAGGGGAACACAAGCCACATAGAAGAATAAAATAAATTCAAATTAGTCATAATGTTTATCTTGATTTTCGGCATAATATTTTAAATTATATGCCGGAAAAAATAGGCCGAATAATGTGTTTAATAATGCAAGCAATACAGGCAAGAGCACTAAAAGAGCATAAGAAAATAAAGAGAATTAATTCTCAATCAACAATTTTCCATCGAAAATTTATCGATAACAACAATTTTCTATAGAAATTATTTCGATAACAACAATTATCTATAGAAATTGTTTCGATAACAATAATTTTCTATAGAAATTATTTCGATAACAAGAATTTTCTATAGAAATTAATACAATAACAATAATTTTCTATAGAAATTGTTTCGATAACAATAATCTTCTATAGAAATTGTTTCCATAACAACAAATTTTCTATAGAAATTGTTTCGATAACAACAATTCTATGCAGAAATTGTTCCGATAACAACAATTCTCTATAGAAATTTTTTCGATAACAACAATTCTCTATAGAAATTTTTTCGATAACAATTCTCTATAGAAATTTTTTCGATAGCAATAATTTTCTATAGAAATTATTTCGATAACAATAATTTTCTATAGAAATTATTTCGATAACAATAATTTTCTATAGAAATTATTTCGATAACAATAATTTTCTATAGAAATTATTTCGATAACAATAATTTTCTATAGAAATTATTTCGATAACAATAATTTTCTATAGAAATTATTTCGATAACAATAATTTTCTATAGAAATTATTTCGATAACAATAATTTTCTATAGAAATTATTTCGATAACAATAATTTTCTATAGAAATTATTTCGATAACAATAATTTTCAACAGAAGTTATTTGGATAACAATAATTTTCTATAGAAATTAATTTGATAACAATAATTTTCCATAGAAATGGTTTCGATAACAATAATTTTCTATTGAAAATATTTCGATAACAATTTTCTATAGAACTTTTTTCGATAACAACAATTTCCTATAGGAATTGTTTCGATAACAACAATTTCCTATAGGAATTAATAATTAATAACAATTTTCTAAAGAAATTGTTTCGATAACAATAATTTTCTATCGAAATTGTTTCGATAACAACAATTCTCTATAGATATTATTTCGATAACAATAATTTTCTATTGAAATTGTTTCGATAACAACAATTCTCTATAGAAATTATTTCGATAACAATAATTTTCTTTAGAAATTATTTCGATAACAACAATTTTTTATAGAAATTATTTCGATAGCAACAATTTTCTAAAGAAATTGTTTCGATAATAACAATTTTCTACAGAAATTATTTCGATAACAATAATTTTCTATAGAAATTATTTCGATAACAATAATTTTCGATAGAAATTATTTCGATAACAATAATTTTCTATAGAAATTATTTCGATAACAATAATTTTCTATAGAAATTATTTCGATAACAATAATTTTCTATAGAAATTATTTCGATAGCAATAATTTTCTATAGGAATTATTTCGATAACAATAATTTTCTATAGGAATTGTTTCGATAACAACAATCTTATATAGGAATTGTTTCAATAATAACAATTGTTTATAGAAATTGTTTCGATAATAACAATTTTTTATAGAAATTGTTTCGATAATAACAATTTTATACAAAAATGGTTTCGATAACAAAAATTTACTACAAAAATGGTTTCGATAGCAACAATTTTCTATAGAAATGGTTTCGATAACAATTTTCTATTGAAAATATTTCGATAACTGCAATTTTCTATAACAAATCAATCGATAACAACAAGTTTCTATAACAAATAAATCGATAACAATTTTCTATAACAAATCAATCGATAACAACAATTTTCTATAACAAATCAATCGATAAAAAAAATTTTTTTGAAAATTATTCGATACCATCAATTTTCTATAAAAAAAATTAATCGATAACGATATTTTCGATATAAAAAATATTATTGAATTGATACTTTTTCTTTACAGAGAGAGAACACAAATTTTTATACGACAGACTGCAATTTTTAATTAATTAATGTCCCCAGAATGTGATTAAATTCGTAATGTATTTACATCACAGAAGATCACTTCAATTGAATCAAAATCAAATGAAAAAAATCTTTTTCCTTCCTTTAAAACTATAATTGGTAAGCATCAGTATTTCCACTAAAATTTCATTAACAATTTAAAAAACAATTAAAATTACTTTCTGGCTCAAGGGAAAATAAATTTCTTTTAAATAACACAGACAGACAGACAGACAAAAAAATTGTCTACAAAAGATTGCCACCAACAAGAAGAAAAAATCCGGGTTCCATTTATAATTTTTTTAACAAGGCGAGGAATTTTGGCGCCTTTTCACAGGCTAGAAAAAGCAAAAAAAAGGGCAAGAAATAAAGGAAAACAAAACATTACAAAAGGCCAGTGATAATGGCAAGAAAAAAGGACATTCTGTTGGTCATTTTCTTTTGTAATGCTGAGAATAAATAATGACAATTTAATTGTCTGGCAGGAAGCGTCGATAAGAAAAAGTCCTTCAAGGCACTTTTAAGGAAAATAATTTAAATTCTTGTTAATTAGTTTTTAATGAATGGAAGAAAATTTTTAACGCCTGTGTGAATACATTTAATCGAAAATTTTTGTTTAATTGAATAGAATTTTTGGAGTAAACAAATTAAATTAAATAAGAAAACTGAGAGGTGTTTAATATAAGGATTCTTAGGACTTACCATCAACATTTTTTTATCTTCTTTTAGGGGCAAAGTAGCTGTAACATATTGCATACAGGAACATATTGCATACAGGAACATATTGCATACAGCAACATATTGCATACAGGAACATATTGCATACAGAAACCCATCATATATCGATCACTTCATTATAAATTTTTTCTACACATTAGCAACCAGGCTATGAAACAATCCTCTGGTTTAAATCGATATTAAGCCACATTTTTTCATTCCCAAAGGAGTTTCTGTAAGAAATAATTCGTTACGGAGAATTAAATTTAATAACAATTATTTCTATTGAAAATTTTTCGATAACAATAATTTTCTACAAATAACAACAAAAACAATAATAATAATTAACAATAATTTTCTGTGGAAAATTTTTCGATAAGAAATAATTTTCCAAGAATATTTTTCGATAACAATAATTTTCTATGGAAAATTTTTCGATAACAATTTTCCATAGAATATTTTTCGATAATTTTTTTTCTATATGGAAAAATTGTCGATAACAAATAATTTTCTATGGGAAATTTTTCGATAACAAATAACTTTCTAGGGAAAACTTCTACAGAAAACTTCTACAGAAAACTTTTCGATAACAATAATTTTCTGTAGAAAACTTCCATAACATTAATTTTCTATTGAAAATTTTTCGATAACACTCATTTTTTTATTGAAAATTTTTCGATAACAACAATTTTCTACTGCTAATTTTTCAATAACATTAATTTTTTATCTATAACATTCTGTTGATAAAATTTTTCGATAACAATACTTTTCTATAGAAAATTTTGCGATAACAATAATTTTCAATATATTTTCTACATACTTTTCAGTAACAATAAAAAAAATTTCGATAACTTGAACTTTCTTTAGGAAATCTCCAAAACTTGAAGTTTCTATAGGAAACTTATCAACGACTGGATTTTTTATGTAAAGTTTATCGATTTCTATATTAGGCTTCAACTCTAATACATAATTGGTCATTACAACCCTTTAATCAGGATTACGACCTAGCTTCTCACACCACTTATGTTGTGTATGTTAAATTTTGATACATGAGTGGTGGGACCTACAGTTTAAATTCTGAGCACATTTTGTCAGAGTCCAATATGTAGTGACGACGGGAATGATTCATTCATTCCTGCAATCTGTGAGGCAATAATGCATACTCGAAGAAAACACCTGGAACTTGTCGGGGAAATAACCTTGGAGGAGGAGGGTTACTCCCTCTAACGTATAAGGGAGTGCGTTAGGTTAGAATTGCCATAAGGGAAGAACTCTAGAACCTTATAATTTCAAATTTATAACACGATATGGAATTCATTATGCAGGGAAGGCACGGTGAACATACATACATACATAATTGGCCATTACAACCCTTCAGTTAGGATTACGACCTAGTTTCTCACACCACTTATGTTGTGTGTGTGTGTTAATTTTATGCATGAGTGGTGGGACCTACAGTTTAAAGTCGACTCCGAACGACAGATTTTTGAGAAATTTTTCATGGCAATTTTTATTTGCTCTCAGAGTTGTTGCCAGAAATCTGCTGAGAGGAAGTCGCCGAAGAAATGTTTTCATATTTTCTGACCTGGGCTGACGAATCAGTCTTAGATCCTTTGGGCTCGTATGGAAATGCCTACGTTCTTTAAGTATAAAGAGGATGATTTAGCCCGGATATGATCTCGTGGCGAAAAATCGCACGAGGAGGAGCATAAATTCCTGATATACCAACAGTGAACATACGCAAAATTAAACGTCGATTTGAAAATTGAAGTGGTTGTCCTTGAAAACGCCCAAAAAATTGAATAAAATGTTGTCCATACTGATTTAGTCCCCCATATATTAGTGCACTCACTTGTTTGTCTCCATGTACAAGAAGAAATATAATCTCTTTCTATAAAATATTATAGAAAGTAAATATTAGTGAATGCATTGCCTTTAAGTCTTTTACACCTGAGCCTTTAATTAACACATACTTTTAGGGGTTAAAGCCAAGTAAATGAATAATAATTACGAATACACATGAGTACACTTGCAGTGAATGTGTTGGAAATTAGAAATTAAATTTTAAGAGACAGAAAGAGAGAGAGAGGAGAGAATTATTAATTTGTTTGCTTACAAAATTTATAAATTATTTAAGAAAAGTTAAAGCATACATTAGGGAGATTTTAGTTGCAAAGTGATAACAAAATTTCGATAAATTTGGGTTTTTCATATTAAAATAAATAAACACAGACATACACATACACAAACCCATATACATATATTCACATACATATACATTATTTTGCTACATTTTCAGACACATTAAAACCCATCATCATGGCCAGGACTCTATTAAATATATTACACAGAGGGGCAGTACAGAAACGTTTACCTTTTGAGTTTTCTTTAAAGAGACAAGAGAGAGAAGAGGATAAAATGTGAGAGAGATAGAGAGACAGACAAATTGAGAACATGTTTAAACAAGACATTTTAAGTTTTTCTATTTTTTCTCTTTATGTTTTCGATTACATTCCGTATTAAAACAATGTCTCAATAAAGAACACAATAAAGACTTAATAAAGCCATGGGGAGCTACAAAAGCTGTAGTAAACAACGACTGTTAAGAGCCTTAAAAGGCCATAAAAATTATGAATTTTTTTTATTAACTGAAGCTTTTAAAACCGTTTAAAAAACCTCATTTAAAACAATTAATTTTTCCAACTAATTTGAGGCTAAAATAGTTCGGCTTTCGGCAAGTATTCCTGTAATGGCCTGGAATACCTTGTAAACTGAGTAATTGTTTGTGTAAGTATTTCAGTATAGGTGTGTTTTTATAGTAGTTTTGTAGGTCTGTGTGTGAGTATGTGTGTGTGTATCTGTAAGGATGTTCTCTAAACAAATGTGTTGATGTTAAGCTGGCAAATATTTAAAATCCCTTCAAAACATATGAGGCCAAACCTAATACAACCAAAGGAAAATTTATTTTATTTTTTGCATTGAAAAAGTATACGAGGGTAGAAAGTGAAAGAAAAGTGAGGTTAAGTCAAACTGATTAAATAAAACAAATGGTAATCACGTACCTAAAATAAGTTATTGAACTGAACTCCATATGCATATCCACATGCCATCCCATCTGATCCAGATCTGTTGTTAAAATGATGATGACTTATTTTTTTAAACTCAAATATCCATCAGTGGAATTGAGATCCATAACATCAATTCTTTATATCCTGACAATAGCTCATAATTGATAATGCGATCGTCGATTCCGTCAACGACAGGTGGGCAGCCTCGGACACGGGTAGAACGGCTCGTAAAATCTTGCCAAGGCTGGATGAGGGGCGCACAATGAGTCTACTTAAACTCCAAAGAGGCGCGCTCAGTGTAGTTGTCGGTGTCATTACAGGGCATTGCATTATGGATACGCATGCGAGGCGCTTTGGTCTTGGACAACTTGCTAACGACTTCTGCAGAAGCTGAAGAGGAGACTGTCCCTCATCTGCTGGGTACATGGCCGACTCTTTGCCAAAGGAAAAGAATGATCTGGAGGAACTGTCAAGGACTGACATTGGCAGCCTGAATCGCTTCATCAGGAGCTCCGAGTGGTTTCGAGACTAGGTGATAACGGATAACTGTGGTAGGACAATGCGGCCTAAGTGAGTCCATCCAAAAAATTTTCTTGGATGGGCAGCCACCTCTACCTAACTACCTATATCCTGGCAATACTGAGACACGGAGTTTAATAGCATCCAGCTCACGAGATCACAGCCATTGATGTTTCAAATGTTCTGTAGGTTGTCCTTTTCGAACAACCCCCGTACATTTAAGAAATTGCGCAGAGCACATGCATATTTTGTTAACCCTTTACCAAAAAATAATGCACTATGGGCACAACGTATCTAAAATAAGGAGAAATTTTAATTTTTCATCGCAGGTTTGATAATAAGCAACCTGCAGATGCCTTCTAAAAACTAGGCACCCCTTGCTTAAACGTTATTTTCTATCAATCCTGGAAGTGTCATATGAAAGAGCAATCCTTGAGCTGTTAAAATCAGTCAACATCTTTTGATTTCGTTGAGCTCATCTGTACGTTCTGTTACACGCTGGAAAATCTTTCAAACTGCGGAAAATACAGCATTTGCGGAAAGTCATGTTGAGCCACTTTTATACCCGTACATCTGTGAATCATCCCTTGCTTGTGGAATTATACGATGAGCACACTCTATCAAAAACTCAGTGTATCGAGAAGGTTACGCATTTCAGAAATTGTGATTTTGACATCAAAAACAAAGAGCGTAAGAACATAAATTAGAAAAATTACTCAAGCAAGCCTCAAGCTGGTGGAATTATACGATGAGCACACTTTATCAACAACTCAGTGTATCGAGAAGGTTATGCATTTAAAAAATTGTGATTTTAACATCAAAAAGAAAGAGCATAAGACCATAAATTAGAAAAATTACTCGATCAAGCCTCAATCAATCATTAGGCGTAACTCAAGGTACACACTTCAAGCAATAGAATTCACTCAAAAGCAAGGCAATTGAGTGTCACATGAATTGAAGCCGAGGGACATTGAAATACGATTTTCGTGTCTTTCAAACTGCGGAACAAACAGCACTTGCAGGAAGTCATTTTGAGCCTCTTTTATGCGGAGAAAACTGCACGTGTGAGATTACGTTTCGGAATGGAATTATACGGTGAGCACACTCTATCAAAAGCACAGTGTACCGAGCGATTTGCGCATTTCAAAAATTTTGATTTTGACATCAAAGATATTGAGCGTCCGTAACTGTAAAAAAAAGTTTCAAGAGCATTAATTAGAAATAATTACTCGATCAAGCCTCAAGTCAAACGCAAGAGGAGCGAGCACAATCATTAAGACGTAACTCAAGTAGCCACTTCAAAGCATTTAAAATCAACAGAAGCAAGGAAATTGAGTGCCACATGAACTGAAGCCGAGAAGGACTTCATTAAGATCATCCAATTCATGCCAACAGACGTTGGTAGTCATGTGACGTAGTTCATGCCAACAAATGTTGGTAATCAACGGACAATAATGCTCGCCATTGACTACGACATTGACGTTCTCAAAGAAATATAAACCCAATCAGCCTAATAAAATCCATGGCAAACAGGGATTTTTTCGGAATGCATTTGGTGACAATTGATCTCATATTGACTGGTATCGGCTCAAAATCCAAAATTTATTGATTCGCGTATCTATTCATCCAGAAAGCGGACTGATCCCTGAAGATGATTTTTTGACGAGAATTTGCGTCAGTTACCAACTGCTTCAGAACCAGGAAGGAGAACCAGAACGGGAAGGACGATGAAATACAATTTTTCATGACTGAAATGCTGATCGATTGCTTTAAAAAGAAATTATTTAAACAGTGAATTATCACGGGTAAGGTAAAATGGATTCATTCGGCAGCCCCAAACGCAATGAACAGCGCAAGTAACGAGCTAAATCTAAGGTCAAGCAAACTATCCACTGCGTCAGGGTAATGTTCTATATTTGGGTGGAACCAAAAAGATGTGATCTCCTATGAACCGCAATAACCTGACCGAACTATCAAGGGGGACCTTTTCAAACAATAATCAATTCGTTTGAAGCCAATGCTTGGCTGAAAAACTTGAATATGCAACAAGGCACGAGGCCCTAATTTTCCAACATAACAACGCTCAGCTTCATATTGCGGCGCTGGTCAAAATCTCTTTGGAAAACAGTGGTTTGGGAGTTTTACAACACTCGCAGGGAAGTCCAGTCCTTGCTCCTTCTAGCCACCATATTGTTTTAATTGATGGAAAACGTTCTCACTGGAATCCGTTTCACTTCAGAGCAGGCTATCAAAAATTGTCTCGATTCATACTTGGCCTTAAAATACAAGAAGTTTTTTTTGGATGAAATCCACAAAGTTCTATAAAGATGGGGGAAAAGTCCTATCTTCCTATGCACAATACTTTGAATGACTATTGCTGAATGACAAGCTGATGCAAGTGGTGATATGAGCCTCGATTTGCTTGAGATGACATGGATTCACGATATCGAAGGGGGGGTTTTTGGCCATACCATGGGATCTAGAAGTCGCCATGGTCTAGTAGCTTATTAGTCGAAAAGCCAGGGTTCGAGCCCCAAGCCAGACATTAAAACAAAATACATAAAGTATTTCTTCGGCGACTTCCCCTCAGCAGATTTCTGGCAAAAACTGAGAGTAAATAAAAATTGCCCTGAAAACGTTTCTCAAAAATCTGTCGTTCGGAGTCGACTTTAAACTGTAGGTTCCACCACGCATGTATAAAAGTTAACGTACACAACATAAGTGGTGTGAGAAACTAGGTCGTAATCCTGACTGAAGGGTTGTAATGACCTATTATGTTTACCTCCAGACCCATCAGGGCAGATGCCCGTTTTATTGCATTGAAGGTAGCGTTGACTAAATACGGGCGCTGGTTAAATAAAAACCACCAGTTCAAGCCACTGTTCTCTAACCCCCACAAGCACCTTCAAATATTTACTGTTACGATTTGTAACAGACTTGTATACATATGTACATGCTGCTATCCCTTATAGATTTTTCTTCGTATTTCTCTTCTCTCCCTGTCTCTTTCTCTATCACTATAGGGAGATACGCTGATAAACTGTGCATGTGTAGTATATTGTTTCCATTACAACACCATCTCTTTTAAAGGATTTTCTGTGCTTGAACAGGGATCAAATGGTAGAATCCTGTTGCATTTTTACGCCAAGCATTGCATTTGAAACACTTCGTCTTTGTTTAGTAGACCAGCGTTGTTGTTGTTGTTGGTTGTCCGTGTGTAATTTTAAGCCAAAGCCAAATCCTTTGAAAATTATTACAACAGTACGTAAGGACCCAAGGAAATAACAAAAAAAGAAGAAAAAAGCAATAACAACAAAGAAAACCGAAACTCTTCTATTTCAATAGAAACTATCATTCCCTACTAGGGCAGAGGAGAAACTAGAAAAATCAAATATTTACTCAAGAAAAGACAGCAGAAAAATAGAAAGAAAAAAAATCCAAAAAAAATTTAAAATTGAGGTCAACTTTGAAGTGTTGAGAGAACGCTAAAGGAGAAAAAGCCTGCCGAAATTGAAAATCCAGTGAAAATGCAGAAAAGAGTTGAAAAAGAAAAATTAAACATAAGAAGACAAGGTGTGTTGTTGGACTTCATACTTAGTCCACCATAAACTACACATACACACACATAAAAGCCTCGAAATATAATCAGGTTGTAAATCAAACATTATGGGTATTCACTGATGCGAGAAATACTTTTGATAACTATTGGCAAGCCATCTTCAGCCAGCTAAGCTGCATTAACAGCGCATTAACAGTGTCGTTAACAGTGCTGTGAAAGAAAAAATACGCGAACAGAACACAAAGCAAATTTTTAATGTCTGTGTGAATCCATTTAATCGAAAATTTTTGTTTAATTGAATAGAATTTTTAGAGTAAACAATTTAAATTAAATAAAAAAAAACTGAGATGTGTTTAATATAAGGATTCTTAGGACTTACCATCAACATTTTTTTATCTTCTTTTAGGGGCAAAGTTGCTATAACATATTGCATACAGGAACCCATTGCATACAGGAACATATTGCATACAGGAACCCATCACATATCAGTCACTTCATTATAAGTTTTTTTCTAAACATTAGCAACCAGGCTATGGAACAGTCCTCTGGTTGAATTCCATAATAAGGCACATTTTTGCATTCCCAAAGGAGTTTCTATAAGAAATAATTCGTTACAGAGAATTCAATTTAATAACAATTATTTCTGTAGAAAATTTTTCGATAACATTAATTTTCTAAAAACAATTTTTAGATAACAACAATTTTCTACAAATAACAACAAAAACAATAATAATAATAATTAACTAGAATTTTCTATAGAATATTTATCGATAACAATAATTTTCTATATAGAAAATTTTTCGATAACAATAATTTTGTAAAAGAAAAAATTTTTAGATAACAAGAATTTTCTACAAATAACAACAAAAACAACAATAATAATAATTAATAATTTTTTATAGAATATTTATCAATAACAATAGTTTTCTATATGGAAAATTTTTCGATAACAATAATTTTATATGGCAAATTTTCGATAACAAATAATTTTCTATGGAAAACTTTTCTACAGAAAACTTTTCGATAACAATAATTTTCTGTGGTAAACTTTTCTACAGAAAACTTTTCAATAATAATAATTTTCTGTAGAAGATTAGTTCCATAACATTAGTTTTCTATTGAAAATTTTTCGATAACACTAATTTTTTATTGAAAATTTTTCGATAATAACAATTTTCTGTTGAAAATTTTTCGATAACCATAATTTTCTATATGGAAAATTTTTCGATAACTATAACTTTCTATGAAAAATTTTTCGATAACAATAATTTTCTGTAGAAAACTTCCATAACATTAGTTTTCTATTGAAAATTATTCGATAATACTAATTTTTTATTGAAAATTTTTCAATAGATGATTGTTGTTATCGAAAAATTTCCAATAGATAATTGTTGTTATCGAAAAATTTTCAATAACATTAATTTTTTTATAGATAACATTCTGTTTCAATATATTTTCTACATACTTTTCAGTAACAATAAAAAATATTTCGATAACTTGAACTTTCTATAGGAAATCTCCAAAACTTTAATTTTCTGCCGAGAACTTATTGAAGACTGGATTTTTTATGTAAAGTTTATCGAGTTCTATATTAGGATTCAACTCTAATACATAATTCGTCATTACAATCCTTCAGTTAGGCTTACGACCTAGCTTCTCACACGACTTATGTTGTGTGTGTTAATTTTATACATGAGTGGCGAGACCTACAATTTAAAATCGACTCCGAACGACAGATTTTTGAGAATGGCATGGCAATTTTATTTGCGAACAGAACACCCGACTTGAGACGAAGATACCAGGATTTAATAGAACAGTTTGCGGACGGTATCTAAGGTACCTACAGAAGGAACAAACTCCTGAGAAAGCTAATAAGACGACAAAATAACTCAGAATCAAAGAAGGAAACAATATACCATCTCACAGATGCCCCAAAAAAAACAGAAATGAGGAGGAAGACAGTTCTACCAGGAACAATACAGAGGTGATCCAAATGGAAGTATTGCTGAGGGCTACCCTGAACAATACTTGAAAACCTCGGGCATAAATACATTACTATGTGTGGGGTTTTACGTGGGTACCTATCCATGTGGACCTAATCCCACGGTGTTCTTCGCACAGGGTGAAAAATAATGCGTCTACCAATGCCCCCACATACTGCAATCACTGGCTGCAACCCTGTATGTGGGTAGCAATTTGAAGTCATGTTGTGTTGGACATGACTTCCCTCTTGTTTAGGGGTCGGAGACCATCTAAACTCCTTCAATGCGTTAAGAGTGTAACGTCACACCGTACTGACACACTTCCCGTGATTTGGGTCTAAACCACAGCCACCACGTCGCTTCCACAAGGGGGCCTCACCATTGCCGGGCAGGGACAAGTCTCTGGGGCTCCCGGCACCCGTGGTACCAGATTAAGACCTCTGGTCAGGCTTCGCAGCCAAGTAAGACCAGACTGCCGCCAGTTGAAACCCAACTAGTTCCTGACTGGTAGCAGCACCCTTAGTCGCCTTGTACGACAAGTATGGTGATCACTGTGGTAGTATTCTATTCCCGCTACCACACGGGAAGGGCATAACTACATTAGAGGAGACAGTAATTTGTGAGTTGGTGAAGCGATAAATATTAGGATTTGACGTGATTCTGGTCAGCTGCAATGACAAATGAGAAAATAGGCGCCATCAACTATTCCAAAGAGCATGAGGGAAACCACAGAGCATGCCTTAGTTCTAGTGAATGTTTTGAAGATTGCGTGTGCAGCATCATGTGATGCAGCACAGACACTAACAACGAAGATAAGCACATTTTGGAATATTTAATAGCTTCCAGCCTAAAAATGTTAAGTTAGGGCAAGCGGCCTAATTCTGTTACTCCTATTAGAAGAGCACAACTCTGGCTGGTCCTAACACTGAAGAGTATCAAACGATAATCTTTCCATCCAAAGTTTACCGCAGCAAAACGTACAAACGACTGGACATTGTTGTCGTAAGGAGGTACCTCAATACTACGGCTATACGATCTATTGAACTTCCTTGAAACTTTATAACGAATCTCTATAGTCTCATCCAAGCCTATTGAGCTGACAAGCTTTATGAGGATGCTCGGAGCCAACAATAACAACTCCCTGTCTAGCGTCCGATATTCACGTAGATGTTTTTTCATCTATTAGAAGTCCAAGTATATTGGCCAGCCTGTTAACCGGTCCCTGTAGTTTCAAAGAACACTTGTTTAGACTAGGGATCGCATTAAGATCAAAACACAGATTCTATGACGGGGAGAATGAACCATTGAAACACTTTCCTAGAATATGTACGGCGTTTATACATCTCAGACGATAACACCTGTGCGCCAAGGCAATAGTATTAGGAGAGACGTTATAGGGATATGCTATTTAGATTGAGGAGGGCATTACAATAAATCTGATGACCACAGTACTCTGGTACCTCTATACAACAATAATAACTAATGCTTTCTCATAAAAAAGGTGAGAATCAACGATTAGCAAGGTTCCCCACCACTACACCAAGTACTAGGAGAAAGTAGATTTTAGGCAACAATAACTGACAGCCCGATTATCCGAAGACCTGCTACAGCAAACTAATCATCTGCTTAACTGGACGTACAAAAAGATTAACGAAACGGAAACAAGGCAGAAATGCTTTGTGGAAGCCAGATCCCAGCCAGTCCCAAGAGGGGTAATGGAAAAAAATACTTCCTTATTAACTGTGATTACCTTTAATGTTCAAATAATTGTTGAAAATTTTGTTTTCTTATAACACAGCAAATAAATTCTCTCTCTCTATCGCTCTCTCTCTCTCTCTCTCATTTTGTTTCAAAAGTTATTTTCGAAATGCCTTAACATATGCTTTAGCATGTTAGTGAAATAATAAGAAAAACAATCATTCTGTGGCCAGAAAAAAAGAAACTCGTTGACTCTCTTAAGACTCAATTTTCTTTATTATAATCAGATTTCTTAGTTTCTTTTTACTTCTTGTTACATGGCAGCAAATACTCTACAGCTAGGCTTAGCCTAGACACTAGCCTAGTCTAGACACTTATAGAAAATCTCTTATACTGTAGTATAGAATTGCATTTTTAAACTCTTATACAAACTCTTATACAACAAAAGGTGAAAATTTGAATCACGAGGTCTAAGGCTTGAAAATATTATAAATCGCTGGTTATTATACAAAATGCTACGTCCATCTCTCTTGGATGTACTTGGGATGATTCTAAACGAATGATTTGAGATTTAAGTTCAGTTCAATAAGTCACGGAATAGGCTCTGGAGCAGCTGTGAACTAAAACTGATTTTAATCACAAGATCAACTTCAGCGAATAGATGCACGACTGAATGAATGGAGGGTAGGTGAACACACAAAATTTTCGAATTTGGGAAGATACCAAACCCCATGACGTCTAAGAGCATTTGATGTATCCCGACGTTGTTGCAGATTGGTGTGGATTATGGAATTGCGGCGTCAGCGGTCCATATTTCTCTAAGAACGACGTTTGCCACATCATCACTGTCAACGGTGAGAACTGTTTTGGGATTGACTTGGATGATCTGGTACCAACAACATGCAGTGTCAAGAGGACAGTGCTACGTGCCACTCAGGATAGGTTAGAGGACGTGTACTTGTCAATTAAGACAAGTACAGTACCCGGAGATCGAATTGACCCATTGTACAACGTCCTAGTTTCTCACACCCCTTATGTTGTATGTGTTATTTTTATAAATGAGTGGTGGGACCAACAGTTTAAAGTCGACTCCGAACGATAGATTTTTGAAAAACTTTTTCACGGCTATTTTATTTACTCAGAGTTTTTTCCAGCCATCTGCTGAGAGGAAGTCGCCGAAGAAAATACTTTTTGTATTTTGTCTTGATGTCCGGCCTGGGGCTCGAACCCTGGCTTTACGTCTAACAAGCCAACACACTACTTACTAGACTACGGCGACTTCAAAACTCAACTCATGTCACATTGGATAATCGGTACAAAGGATTTAAGGGCATAGTCATCCCATGTAGAGATGATGTGGACAGACCAGCGAGGCAACGGCATTAATTTGTCCTTCAAACGAATAAAAAACGAATGAACGGATGAATGATGCCTCACACACTTACATTAGGGTTACGTAAGATGGCGGAAAGAAGAAAGAGCTCCCATTTAGTTCAGAATTTAGGTCCATACCACAATTAATATTGAAACCGGAGACCAAACATTTCCTAAAGGAAGCCAACCAGAATCCAAAATAAATCTTGCTATTGCAGCAATTTTTATATTAGAGTACTCGGTCAAGGATGTCAAAAAGTAAGAGGTTGAAACTCGCCTTCTTTTTATGACAAGAGCACAGCACTGACAAATGAGATTAAGGACAGTCTGTTCCTCCTTCTCAGACCTAAAGCTCTTGCTGGAGACTTTTATTAGAATGCATCGTCGGAAAGCCTACTAAAAGAACAGTGGACCATAAGAACCGCTACTGAGCGATGGATTGCTAAGCGATTAAAGGATAGAAGCGAGTGTCTAGCATTATTGAGTGTAGCAACTTTAACACGTCGGAGATTGCGAGCTCCCTACCGCCTCCCTTTGTTGAGATTACGTCCGCCTTTGGCCATTAATGTTGAAGATTTCACAGATTTATTGTAACTTTATTCAGCTTGTCATTAAGTTGTGTAGCTGATTTATGTTCACGTTGCCATTACTTTCCCCTTACCCGCTACAGTCCGGACTGTAGTGTGTACGTGTCCCTACGTAATGGGGACGAGCCCTCCGCGGTCGGGTGAACACTTTGTTTTATTCAAATTTTAAGAGGCGAAAGCTTAATGAAAGACCTAATATAAGAGTGTAGCTTCCTAACCGTTCGTTATGTATTCTAAAGTTTTTCGTACTTTTTTCCTTTGGGTTCTTATCTTAACTGAAGAAAAAAAATCACTTCTTGATAATAAGTCTCTATGCCGCCTTGTTATCTTAGAAACATCACTTCAAATTCTTTTTGTGCAACTTTTTTGGATTTCTTTCTGTCTTGTTTCAACCAAAAAAAAAAATCCTAATAATGGAAATATTTTCTGGGAATCCTTTTGTTTTCTCTCCCAAGGATTTCATATGAAATTTTTTTTGCAGCTGCATTTAGGCCACATTGAAGTTTATTATCCTGTGTGTGTGTGTGTGTAACCGCATTTACACATACATATACTAAGTACAGTTGCTCATATATGCCCGTCCGCCCATGATGCAAGACGTTAGAGTAACATTTCAACAAGTTTTTCAAATTGAGTTGCTTAACTTCACTCTTTTTTTTGTGCATTTTTTGACTACAGCTTGTCTAAATCACAAAAAGGAGGAGAGTAAAAGAGAGAGAGAGAGTGCCAGAGAGCAAGAGAGAGGAGAGGAGAGGAAGGGGAAAAAGAATAAACTTTTGTGAATTAAACAGAATGAAATGTAGTTTTCCCAAGATTTATAATATTTTTGTTACGTCCCCTCCTCCTTCCTATCGTTATCCTGTTTAAGGGCTTAAGAGGCCAACACCACCTCCTCCTTATGCTAGTTTTTGTTAGATTTTTGCTTGATTTTTCACAGTGATTTATTTTGAGTTTTTCCTGTGCATTTATTTATGCATTTGCCTTGGGTTTATTAAACTGAAAATAAGATGAAAAAAAATTCTCCATTCTTTAGGATTTATTAGCTGCACGTTTACAAATTGCTACGAAATTACGAGATTTATTATCCCTGAAGTCAGGTGTTAAATGTGAAATGGAATGCCAGAAATTTATTTGAAAATTATGTGTGTTTGATCCCAATAATGGATTCATGAGAACAGAAACAGATTTGATGAGTGTTATTGTGGGAAATAATAAGATTAAGGAGTTGTAAGAATACATATAATGAGATGTTGTGGAGATAATTTAAACTTTTATACTTGAAACTTTTATACTTGAAACTCTTATACAAAACTCTTATACAAATTCTTATAAAAACTCGTATACAAAACTCTTATATAAACTCCTATACTTGAAACTCTTACACAAAACTCTTGTACAAACTCTTATACTTGAAATTCTTATATAAACTCCTATACTTGAAATTCTTATATAAACTCCTATACTTGAAACTCCTACACAAAACTCTTGTACAAACTCTTATACTTGAAATTCTTATATAAACTCCTATACTTGAAATTCTTATATAAACTCTTATATAAACTCCTATACTTGAAACTCTTACACAAAACTCTTGTACAAACTCCTATACTTGAAATTCTTATATAAACTCTTATACAAAACTCTTATATAAACTACTATACTTGAAACTCTTACACAAAACTCTTATACAAACTCTTATACTTGAAATTCTTATATAAACTATTATATAAACTCTTATACCTGAAACTCTTACACAAAACTCTTATATACTCTTATACTTGAAATTCTTATATAAACTCTTATATAAACTCCTATACTTGAAACTATTATTCAAAACTCTTATACAAACTCTTATACTTGAAACTCTTATACAGGAAACTCTTATGCAAAACTTTTATATAAACTCCTATTCTTGAAACTTTTACACAAAACTCTTATAAAAACTCTTACACTTAAAACTCTTATACAAAAATTCAAAACTGTTAAAAATATTACTTTCAAGTCTTACGAATTAAGTTCTTTTAAACTATTACGCAGATTTACAACTACATTTATCTTCCTTCTTTTACTTCTTTTGGCAGAATAAGGCGTTCACAAAGCATCTCCATCTTATACGATTTGATCTCTATTACAAGGATTTGTAAGCCCACCAGTCTTTCCTCTTTCCTATTGAGATCACAACGGGACTCATTAATCTACTCAGTCTACTTAAAAACTTGGGTGGTAATCTCGTATGCAAAAGACAAGATGCCTTCCAACACTTACACAACAAACGGAACTCCATTGAAACCATTTCACATACCCTAACTTATATGTTAGGGAAGTAGTGGCACAAAGGCATTGTGCTACATTCCTGAATATATGGTCAAGGGAATATGAAACTTGAGCTCATAACCTGCTCACATTGTAGGTAGATTTACTTACTACACTTAATTTAGTTTCGCTCACTACCCACATTCTATGTGCGTTAATTTTTTACCTCTAAATGGCGGAACCTACATTTTAAAAATCGGTTTCGAGCTACAGATTTTTGTGAAGCTTTTCATGGCAATTTTATTTTATTCTCTATTGTTTTTTGGCCAGAAGACTCATGAGAGGAAGTCGCCGAGCCGAAGAAAAAACTTGTTTTGATCGAGAGGTTTGAGCTGCGGTTTGAACACGCGTGCTCTCATTTAGAAGGCCAGCACAATAACTACTAGACTGCGATGACTAGTGTAGAAGAGTAAAGTTTTTGCCAGAAGACTGAAAAGAGAAAGTCGCCAAAGAAATATTCTTTCGTATTTCGTTTTGATCGAGATGTCTGAGCTGCGGTTTGAACACACGAATCTTGATTTAGTAAGCCAGCACGCTGCCTACTAGACCACGGCGACTAGTGTAGAAGACTTAAGTTTTTGTAGGAAGACTGATATGTGAGGAAGCCACCGAAGAAATATTCTTTCGTATTTCGTTTTAATCGAGATGTCTGAGCTGTGGTTTACATAGCACACTAAGGCGATTAGTGTAGAACACTGCTGGTTAAATGCACGAACTCTCAGATAGTAAGCCAACACACTACCTACGAGATTACGGCGACTAGTGTCAGTAAGTAACGTTGACAGGAAGATGAAAATCTACCCGACTACAGGGAAACTTATTTGTCACTGAAAAGTATTAAAGGAGATCTAAACAATGGTGAGCCCCTCCCTCTTCTATAGAATCTTGTGATGTATGGCTGTTGGGGCGAACGCCTTTGCAGATGCCGTTATTCTTAGAATTTTGGACAGATTTTTAGATCCTTCTAAAGGCTGCAGGCAACTTAGGTTAGGTTAGGTTAGGTTAGGTTAGAGGACGTGTACTTGTCAATTAAGGCAAGTACAGTACCCGGAGGTCGAATTGACCTATTGTACAACATCCTAGTTTCTCACACCACTTATG
This sequence comes from Sarcophaga variegata, assembly GCA_932273835.1. Lineage (NCBI taxonomy): Eukaryota > Metazoa > Arthropoda > Insecta > Diptera > Sarcophagidae > Sarcophaga > Sarcophaga variegata. The sequence continues at coordinate 9,632,331 of OW026358.1, forward strand.
TTGTGTGTGTTAATTTTATACATGAGTGGTGGGACCTACAGTTTAAAGTCGACTCCGAGCGACAGATTTTTTTGAGAAACTTTTTCATGGTAATTTTATTTACTCTCAGAGTTTTTGTCAGAAATCTACTGAGAGGAAGTGTTTTTGTATATTGTCTTTGATGTCTGGCCTGGGGCTCGAACCCTGGCTTTGCGTCTAATAAGCCAACACACTACCTACTAGACTACGGAGACTTCAAAAGAAGGCAACTTGCTCTGAAAAGAGTTAAAGAAAGTTATTACTTCAGGACAGATGTCAAGAGGTTTTTGGATGACAGAACGTTTGAAAATGTGGGCATGGTTGCCAACGTACCACTAAGGGAACTGGCCGGTTTCATCCGAAGCTCGGAGTGATTCAAATCCACCACTAACGGGTCATGACAAGGGGGCTTACCTCACATTGGGTAACACAATAGGTCATATGGGCCGACGAGTGAATTTGCTTGTGAACGGCAAGCTACCCGGAAACCTAACCTAAAAAAACCTATTATTTGTCATGGAATATACGAGTTGCTACCAGAAAATCACTTTTTATGTCATTTAGGCTGTAAGGCGAGAATCTTAAAGTTAATAATGAGGCTCACTTCCTGATGCTTGTTTTAAAAATATTTTTAAGCTTAGAAAAGTACAAATTAACTTAAAAAGAGGCGTGGCATGCAGTCTTTGAACAGAATTCTAACTTCCTGACTTGTGGCAAATTTTTATTAAAGAAACAAATTTTCAACTCTTATAACGCAACAGCTGCCATTATATTGTAATAAAAGGAATAAAGGAAAGAAAATAAAAGAAAAATATGATGAAAATATGAATTTTTTTTATTTCTTCATATTCAGCTCCAGGGAAAACCATTTTTTTAAAGAAATTTTTTTTATTTACCTTGTATGGCTTGATGTCATTTCAATACGAACGAACTACTTATGTATGGGAGGGATAGGAGGAAAAAACTGCCAGTAAAACTTTATAATTTTCATTTATTTGTACAGGTGGGTTGACAGATAAATGGACTGAATCTTTTCCATACAAAATCCTTCTTTGTTTGTTCAGTTTTCCTTCTTTTGTTGCTGTTCCTCAAAAAAATATTTTAAACTTGGCCTGAGTTTTCTTTTCTTATGCTGACATCATAATGGAAAGTTGTTTTGAAACTTAAAAAAAAAACTATTTTTCGTACGCAAAATTATTTTAAGTATGACCGTACCATTGCATAGTTGCGGAGTGTAATAATTTGGGGACTTTTTGACAGGTAAAGCAGGAGTTTTTTTTTGTCAAGTGGTCACTAAGTAAATACGAAATAAAATAAGGAAAAGGAAAAGACGAGGAAAATTAAATAAATATTCCAAGTAAATAAAAATAAGTATTTACTCTAAACAATACGGCATAAAGGTTTACAAAAAAAAAGTCAAAAGTGGGGTAAAAATCCTCAAGCAACCAACACTGAGGGAATTTTCATGCCCGAATACCGAAACAAGTAACATCAGGAGCGGCACAAGGATCTATCCTCGGCCCCGATGTGTGGAACGTTAGCTATGACGGAATTCTGAGGGAGGATATGCCGGACGGAATTTTCTTGGTTGGATACGCAGACGATATCGCAGCTATTATCACGGCCAGAAACACGGAAGAGGCACAACGAAAATTAAGACGCGGTATGCTAAGGACAAAAGCATGGTTGGATTCCCACGGCCTAGACCTGGCCATGCATAAAACGGAATTGCTGCTAATCACTTGTCGTCGTATCCCCTTGCATTTGGACATGAGCATTGGAAACGAGGCAATTAGGACCGAGAGCTCGGTGAAATTCCTGGGAATAAGGCTGGACCCCAGACTGACATTCTCGTATCAGATTCAGTACTCGGCTAACAGGGCCCAGAAGATCGTTGGACAGCTCTGCAGATTAATGGCGAATATTGGAGGACCGCTACCGGCGAGAAGGAGACTCCTGATGGATGTTGGAAACAGCATTATGCTTTATGGGAGCGAAATTTGGGCCGAAACACTAGATGTTAAGAAGAGGACAAACTCACTTGTATCGGTACAGAGAACGGCTGCATTGCGTGCCGCTTCGGCGTACCGTACAGTGTCCGCTCCGGCCGTACTGGTGATAGCGGGTATAATCCCTGTGGATCTGCTGGCGGCAGAGCGGATGGAGATTTATAAGGCGAAATCGGCTGGAAATCATATAACCGGTTACTGCAGGGAAAACACCATTTCAAGATGGCAACAACGATGGAACGAGGAAGATAGAGGAATATGGACCGCAAGACTTATCCCGGACATAAGGCCATGGATCGGTCGGAAATTTGGAGAGATAAACTACTACGTTACACAGATACTATCGGGTCACGCATATTTTAGGAATTATCTGCACAGAATGGGCAAGGCCGCCTCCCCTTACTGTCTGTACGAGGAAGGGGAGGTAAGATTGATCACAGAGGACTCCCCAAATGGGCTCTTGAGCAGTTGAGGCAATTGACCCCATTTTTCATTGAAAAATCATCTTCAGCAATGAGGCCTATGTCTGGATGAATGAATTCGTAAACTTCTTCTCGAGAGGAAATATTCAATTATTCCCACTTCTGGACAACTGTTCCCAGTCTTAAAAATTCCTGAACACATACAATAGACGTGAAAATAAAAATTTTATGACAACTTTAAGCTTAAAATAAAAAAATAACGAAATTACAAAAACTGTTCCCAGCCTTAAAAGACACTGCAACTACTCTCTCCACTTAAATACAAAATATAAACACCCGCCACCCACATAATTCTACACCGAAATATGGCTTTGAAAGCAAAAATACTCATCTCTTCCCATTTCGCAAAAACTGTTTCCAGTCTATAAAATAACCGATAATTAATTTTTGTAAAGAAAATATTAGTTTCATATGAATTTATTTCTAAAAATCAGAAAATTCAAACCGTTTCCATCGTACGAAAACTGTTCCCAGTAAAAAATGAATCTCTAAATTGTAGCCAAATTCACAAATAAAGTGATTTGAAGCTAAATGTGCTATTTTTAATGAGAAAATTGATTTTATTTATAAAAAATTCAACTGTTCTCACTTTTCAAAAACTATTCCCAGTCATACAAATATTACGAAATTTATCTTTCATCAAAAACTGAAGTAATTAAGCTTAAAAAACTGTATTTTAAGCGAGAAAAATCATTTTGTAGGTATAAATGCAACTGTTCCCATTTTTCAAAAACTGTTCCCAGTTATAGGAGTCTTATGAAATTCTTCTTTTATCTAAAATTGAAGTAGCTAAGCTTTAAAAACTATATTTTAAGCGGGAAAAATCATTTTGTAGGTATAAATGTAACTGTTCCCATTTTTCAAAAACTGTTCCCAGCCATCTGAATCTTACGAAATTCTTTTTCGATCTAAAATTAAAGTATTTAAGCTTTAAAAATTATATTTCAAGCGAGAAAATACATTTTGTGGGTATAAATGCAACTCTTCCCACTTTTAAAAAAACTGTTCCTAGTCATATGAATATTATGAAATTCTTTTTCGATTTAAAATTAAAGTAGATAAGCTTTAAAAACTATATTTTAAGCGAGAAAATACATTTTGTAGGTATAAACGCAACTGTTCCCATTTTTCAAAAACTGTTCCTAGTCATATGAATCTTATGAAATGCTTTTTCGATCTAAAATTGAAATAGCTAAACTTTAAAATATATTGTAAACAAGAAAACAAATTTTGTAGGTATAAATGCAAATATTCCCACTTTTAAAAAACTGTTCCCAGTCATAAAAATCCTATTAAATTCTCTGCCTAAAAATAAAGCTTCTAAACTGTTAAACTGATATCTTTAGTGAAAATATTGATTTTTTTACACAAAAATCCAACTGTTCCCACTTTTGAAAAACTGTTCGTAGTCACAAAATTCATGAACTACTTCTTATATTTAAAAATATAAGCTATTAACCTGAGAATATCGGTTTTAATACAGAAAAATCGAACTGTTCCCAGTTTTCAAAAACTGTTCCCAGTTGTATAAATCGTTGAAATACAATTTTGGTAGTAAAAAAAACATCTAAATTTCATTTTAAAATTCATTTCGTATGTATATATGCAACTGTTCCCACTTTTCAAAAACTGTTCCCAGTCAAAAAATCCTATTAAATTCATTCTCTACCTAAAAATAAAAAAGCTTCTAAACTGTTAAACTGCTATCTTTAGTGAAAATATTGATTTTTTTATGGAAAAATCCAACTGTTCCCACTTTTGAAAAACTGTTCCTAGTCCTAAAATTCAATAAATTCTTCTTATATCTAAAAATATAGCATATAAACTGTTAGCCTGAGAATTTTGATTTTCATACAGAAAAATTTAACTGTTCCCAGTTTTCAAAAACTGTTCCCAGTTGTATAAATCGTTGAAATACGATTTTGGTAGTAAAAAAACATCTAAATTTCTTTTTAAAATTCATTTTGTATGTATAAATGCAACTGTTCCCACTTTTCAAAAACTGTTCCTAGTTATAAAAATCCTATTAAATTCTTTCTCTACCTAAAAATAAAGCTTCTAAACTGTTAAACTGCTATTTTTATTGAGAATATTGATTTTTTATGGAAAAATCCAACTGTTCCCTCTAACCAAAAACTGTTCCTAGTCATAAAATTCATGAAATTCTTCTTCTATTTAAAAATAGAGCATATAAACTGTTAGCCTGATATTTTTAATGAGAATATTAATTTTCCTACGGAAAAATCGAACTGTTCCCAGTTTTCAAAAACTGTTCCCAGTTGTATAAATTGTTGAAATACAATTTTGGTGGTAATAAAAAAACATTTAAAATTTAAAAAGAATATTTTTGATCTATACCTAGGCCTCCAAGTACTATAAAACTGACCACTGTCTTAAAACTGCTTGTCTCTTGGCTTGCAAAAACCCCCCGAAACTCAAACACTTTAAAACCCCTTCCTTATTTAAGGCTTTACCATCTTTCCATCCTTTTTTTTCGACAACTTTCTTACAACATTCATAAAATATTTGACCATTGACTGCAACCACTGGCAATTACTGGCACAAAATCTACAAAAGCGTAGGAAAAAAAGTCACGGAATTTAAAGCAAGAAAGGCAGGGAGAGAGAAGTAAAAAAAACGTTTACAAAATAGTGAAAAATAATGAAAATGCACAACATGGTACTCTTGTAAACAGGAAATGAAGGAGAGAGAGGAGGATGAGCGAGAGAAAGAGGAAGAAAAGTAATGTCTGCTGTTAAACACCACAGGGTTCAATTTCAATTTAAAACATGATGTCGATGTCTTCATTCTTAGCAATTCTTTTTCATTTTATTTGATTCCATTGCTCTCTTTTTGTCCACATCTTCTTGATGTAAAGGAGCAGCAGCAGAAACAGAAGGAGAAGAGCAACTGTTGGATACAATTTTTCATAAATTCAGGTTTTTGTTATGGCTGGACAGATCGTTACAAGAAATAAATGCTCATGATTGTTGGTAAATATTTCTCTTCTCCTTTTTCCTTTTTTTTCTCTCTCTCTTTATGGGTATGGGCATGGGTATGGGTATGTGTGTATATGAATTATTTCAGTTAGCATAGGACACGTAAAGGTTTTTGTAGCTCAGTGTATGTGTGTTTGTATTAGTATAGAATACTTTTTTTTACCGTTTTCTATAGTTTTTCCTGAGCATAAACTGTAGTTGCATGTGAGAGTTACTGCTGCTGCTGCTGTTTTCTCATTTTAAAGTACAAGTTTTTTCTTCTATTGCCGTGGTCGTTTTTTATTTTGGTGCTGTTGTTGTTGTTGCTTTTGCTGTTGTTATATATTGCAACCGCATGTTGTCAATAGTTGCCACCATTTATTGTGGCAGCACACATTTGGCCAATATCAATAACAAATTTTTACTAACCATTATTGTTTTGTTGTTCTTTTTTGTTTGTTTCTCTCTGAATTGTTTTTACGTTAGAAAATGTACCATTTTTTGTGCTTTCATTGTGCTACTTTTTTCTGGTGAGACAGGATACTTTTTTATCCCCCTTTCTTTCAAAAGCAAATTCCATAAATTAAAGAACGCCATATTTCAATTAGAGGAAGGAAAAATAGTATTTTTGCTGAAGGCTTTCTAAGGAAATAAAAAACGGAATATTTTTCAAAATAACGCCTTAAACATTAAAGTAGTAAAAGGGTAAAAGGGGGTAAAATTTTGTACCAAAGACAGAACCTCCCACACAAAGATTCCTTAATAAAAATGTACATAAGTTCCAAAAAGAAATATGGCTTAAATAAAATTTATTTTAAATTCTTTACAGAAATTAACTGAAACACAACGCTTTTTAAACAAAAAAGTACCAAACGTTGGCCAAAAAGTACCATGTTTAAACTAGTAAAAATTTAAATTTATGAAAAAGTGAAAATAATTAACAGAAAAATGGTTTCATTAAGATTTTTTTTTGGAGCTAAGATACTAAAAACAAAAGTACCTGACTGTACATGAAATCTACAAAAAAGTACCAAAACTACTTTACCAGCTTAGAATCAATTATGAATACTCTTACACTTCTATGGTAGATAGAGAACGATCTGGTCATTTAGAAGTTATATGACAACGAACCTTACATAAAAATAGTAAAAAAAAGTGAAAAAAGGGTAAAATTTTGTACCAAAAAAAGAGAAACTTTAAAAAGATCTTTTAAGAAAAATGCGAGTCCAAAGAGTAGCACGGCTTAAACAAAAATTGTTTTAAATTCTTTACAGAAATTAACTGAAAAACAAAGCCGTTAAACAAAAAGTACCAAGCGATGTACAAAAAGTACCAAATGAAGTACAATAAATACCAACATATTTAAACTAGTAAAACTTTATGAAAAAATGAGTATAATAAAACTAATTGAGTGAGGAAAATGGTTTCTTTAAGACATTTTTTGGAGTTGAGGTACTCAAAGCAAAAGTACGTGATTGTAAATGAAATTTACAAAAAAGTACCAAAACTCTTTTACCACCTTAGAATCAATTATGAATACTCTTACACTTGTACGTTAGATAGAGAACGATCTGGTCGTTTATAAGTTATAGAACAACGGACCTTAACGCCTTAAACATAAAAATAGTAAAAATGTAAAAGGGGGTAAAATTTTGTACCAAAAAAAAGAAACTTTAAAAAGATCTTTTAAGAAAAATACGAGTCCAAAGAGGAACAGGGCTTAAATAAAATTTGTTTTAAATTCTTTACAGATATTAACTGAAAAACAAAGCTGTTTAAACAAAAAGTACCAAGCGATGTACAAAAAGTACCAAACGAGTTACAAAATGTACCAACATGTTTAAACTAGTGAAACTTTATGAAAAAATGAGAGTAATAAAACTAATTGAGTGAGGAAAATGGTTACAGAAAAATGGTTTTCTTAAGACTTTTTGGAGTTGAGGTACTCAAAGCAAAAGTACATGATTACGTTACAAAAAAAGTACCAAAACTCCTTTACCACCTTTGAATCAACTATGTATACTTGATACTTGAGATTCAGACAGAGAATAATCTGGTTGTTTACAAGTTAAAAATCGTCATTCCTTCATACAGCATTTTACATGACAACTTGGATATTCTCGGACTTAAGAACTGAGAACCAAATGGACCACATTACGCTTAGCTTAAACGACGTGGAACTTTTTCATTGTGCGCAGCTAAAAAGGCGCAGAGATGGCAAGTAATCATTATTAGATGCGCATAAAGCTATTAACGGTAAGAACAACCGTTAGTAGAGATGGCATTGCGCTCGTAAAAATGCTTATAAGTCCTTTGCATATACCGAGACCTTGAAAAGTACTTTCTATGGCATAAAAGCGATTTCGCGGAGTAGAAAAGAGTAAACCCCTCATTTGAAATTCTGGGCTACAGAAAATAAGTGGACGGAAAATGGAATTCAAATGAAACACGGGAGATGATTGAGTAGTGAAGACATTAACACGGAATTAATACGAATGAGAATTCGCGGTTTGAAACTACATTTATAGGCACGCCACAGCTTAATTGACAGGCAGATAAGGAGTACAAGTTAGACTCCATAAGCAGAAGACTAAAGCACTTTCAAGCTGTACATGTACAATAAAAAGACGACGAAGAGCCATAACACATCACAAAGACTCCCTAGGGGCGGAGCAAATGGCGAAATAGTGACAAAGGAGAAAGAGAAGGTAGTGGTTAGTCTAACTATTAACGTATTTGTTGGCAGTGAATGGTCTACCTGTAGGTAAGGATTGTGCACGTGTCTCACAAGGCATTTGCTTGTTCCATCTTTGAGCGTATATTTTATCCCATCGGAAATCTTAAGAGTAAAAACTCCCAGGTGTAGATGGAATACCTAGTGAGCTATTAATGTCGGATCTGCTTGCCAGTACATTATTATTAACCCTTTGACGGACACTGACGTCTACAGACGTCTTAACAAGGGTTTCTGGGGGTACATGACGTGTATACACGTCATAAATTGTTTACCTTGCCAAATAACGGAGATACAGCAAGTGTCCCACGGGAAGGCCTCCTAATACTTTGGTGTCCGTCAAAGGGTTAAAAAGTTTATTGGTCTAGCCGTTTCTTCGAACATATCTGATAGCGTTAGGCAGTTATCGAGAATGGAGCAGCATAGATTGAGTTCATATTCATATATATTCTTCCATTGCGCCTATCATGCACTGATTTCAGTGAATTAACGTATTGGAATTAGCGTAGTGGAGGCCACGCTAGTTTAATAACTTCGAACTACGGTAGTCCAACCAGAGGCTTTGCAGAAAACGCCTTAAATTTTCAGTAAAATTTCCTATATTTAAAAATCATTTACTTTCCGAAAGTAGACCACAGTGCGATATTGAAAATAATAAACACTCTTGTAATTATTCACAATGGAATTTATTTTAAATGTTGAATTTTAAATTTTATTTCCAAACAGCCCACTGTGCAAACAAACTCTTTAAGAATGAGCAGCATAAAAAAGAACACGCTTTTTGCTCGTAATTTCTTGTTAATGTTTGTATAAAAAAAAAGAACCTTACAAATATTTTCTTTTTATTCATATATACGAGGGTAGAAGCAGAGCTCTCAAATTATTTCTATTATAAAGAATATCAATATTGCTACAGCAATAATTGTTGGCATGACTGCAATAGCCATGGTTATATTTGCCTACTAATTGCTACCACCCCTCGTTGATAATTGCTTGTGTAGTTTTTTGCAGTAGCTTAAGTGTTGTTAACTACAAGCTTTTCTTATTATTTCTTTACATTCAATATTATTTCGTTTTTCCCTCTTTTTTTTTGTTCTTTTTTCTGAATTTTATTCGCATTTTTATAACAATTCATGGCAGATGCCTTTTTTCGCTGCATTTTCTTGGTTTTTGTAGATTTTGTAAACCAATACCAAGCAAAAAAGCCACAGCTGATTGAATATGACATCAATAGCTGTGCATTTAAGCAGCGTAGTAAAGGCGTGAAATGTTTTGTGGGGGAAAATTCCAAATTATAGAGCAACCAACACGATTCTATAGAAAATTGATGTTATCGAAAGATTTTCTAATTCTTGTTATCGAAAAATTTTTTACAGAAAATTCTTGTTATCAAAACATTTTCTATAAGAAATTGTTATGATCGAAACATTTTCTATAGGAAATTATTATTATCGAAACATTTTCTACAAAAAATAATTGTTATCGAAACATTTTCTATAAAAACTATTGTTATCGAAAGATTTTCTATAGAAAATTGTTGTTATCGAAACATATGCTATGGAAAATTCTTGTTATCGAAAAATTTTGTACAGAAAATTCTTGTTATCGAAAGATTTTCTACAGAAAATTCTTGTTATCGAAACATTTTCTATAAGAAATTGTTATGATCGAAATATTTTCTATAGGAAATTATTATTATCGAAACATTTTCTACAAAAAATAATTGTTATCGAAACATTTTCTATAGAAATTGTTGTTATCGAAAGGTTTTCTATAGAAAATTCTTATTATCGAAAGGTTTTCTATAGAAAATTCTTATTATCGAAAGGTTTTCTATAGCAAATTCTTATTATCGAAAGCTTTGCTACAGAAAATTCTTGTTATCGAAAAAATTTCTGTAGAAAATTATTGTTATCGAAACATTTTCTATAAGAAATTGTTATGATCGAAACATTTTCTATAGGAAATTATTATTATCGAAACATTTTCTACAAAAAATAATTGTTATCGAAACATTTTCTATAAAAATAGTTTTTATCGAAAGGTTTTCTATAGAAAATTCTTATTATCAAAGGTTTTCTATAGAAAATTCTAATTATCGAAAGCTTTGCTACAGAAAATTCTAATTATCGAAAGCTTTGCTACAGAAAATTCTTGTTATCGAAAGATTTTCTATAGAAAATTCTTGTTATCGAAAGATTTTCTATAGAAAATTCTTGTTATCGAAAGATTTTTTTATAGAAAATTCTTGTTATCGAAAAATATTGTATAGAAAATTGTTGTTATCGATAAATTTTCTATAGAAAATTGTTGTTATCGAAAAAATTTCTGTAGAAAATTGTTATCGAAACATTTTCTATAGAGAATTCTTGTTATGGAAAGACTTTCTACAGAAAATTCTTGTTATTGAAAATTTTTCAATAGAAAATTATTGTTATCGAAACATTTTCTACAGAAAATTCTTGTTATCGAGATTTGCTATAGAAAATTCTTGTTATCGAGATTTTCTAAAGAAAATTATTGTTATCGAAAGATTTTCTACAGAAAATTGTTGTAATCGAAAGATTTTCTATAGAAAATTGTTTATCAAATGATTCCTTTAGTTTTCTGACATTCTCTTAGCTCTGCTTATTGGAAATACGCGCAAACATGTTCAATATTTGAAAACAATTTCCGCATTTCATTTATGTTTTCGCCTTTTTTATGTGGCACAATTTTAATACATTTCAAAAATGATTTTCAGAAAAAATAATGCCAGCGATATGAGAACAAGAATTATTTGAAAATAAAATTATAACAACCAGGATTATTATTGTATTGGCAGAGGATCAAAAGTCAAAAGGGAAATAAACGGTTTGAATATGTTATTTCGTGTAAATGATGCGGGGCTTAAACAAATTTAAGTGTTGTGATATGATGAAAATTAATGCGAGTAGCTCAGTATATGTCATCGGGGCCTATTTGCGGGTTATTAAATTGTTGAAATATTCTATCAATTGACAACCAATATTATGGAATCTTTTTACATGATCATGTTGCGTGCGATAATTTCATTCAGGAGTAGAGCGATTTATAGTTTCACATCAACTCAGAAAGAGTTAATGGGAATTAATTACGTGGGAAATATTCAATATATCAGACCAGAGATTAGATTCCTCAAGTTCTCCTTCAGTAAACTAGATATCCTAACCAAGATCCAAAAATAATGTTTTGCCATCTAAAGAATTCTTTAGAAAATTTATCGATAACAAACCTTTTTTATACAAAATGTTTTTGTAACGACAATTGTCTATACAAAATGTTCCGATAGTGACAATTTTCCATAGAAAATGTTTTGATAATGACAATTTTCCATAGAAAATATATCGATATAAAGAATATGTATCGATAAGGAGAAGTTTCTATAGAAAATGTATCGATAAAGAGAAGTTACTATAGAAAATGTATCAATAAAGAAAATTTGCTATAGAAAATGTATCGATAAAGAGAATTTTCTATAAAAAATGTATCGATAAAGAGAATTTTCTATAAAAAAATGTATCGATAAAGAGAATTTTCTATAGAATATGTCTTGATAACAACCACTTGCTATAGAAATTTTGCGATGACAACAATTTTCTACAGAATAATTTTCGACAACAACAATTTTCCATAGAAAATGTTTCGATAACAACAATTTTCCATAGAAAATGTTTCAATAACAACAATTTTCCATAGCAAATGTTTCGATAACAACAATTTTCCATAGAAAATGTTTCGATAACAACAATTTTTTATAGAAAATGTTTCATAACAACAATTTTTTATAGAAAATGTTTCGATAACAACAATTTTCTATAGAGAACTTTTCCTACGCCCTCTTTTTAAAAACTTTAAATAAAATTCGTTTAAGATGTGTAGTCTAATCTTTACAAATTTGACGCATTAAGTCTTGGAATGATTGTGTCTACCTTAATATTATTTTGGAAACCATGTTATTAATATTTCTCTAGGAATGATTTTTTTTCGTTTTATGATTGTTTTATCGAAAATCAACTACCATATATCATCAACTATCATTAATTTTTTATCAGTAGTATCGGTGTGTTAAAATCATAAAAAAAACCAATCTCCCAGTAATATTCGTTATATACCCGGGGTTAAACCATTAATTACAATAAATAATCGAATCGCATTTCATTTTATTTTATTTTGTAAATATGGCAGGGGATTCGTATGAATTAAATTCAAATAATATTTTCCATATTCAATATTCATTCAATTCAATTCGTTGATATTTTTTCTTTAAAATATTTTCATAAAAATTCATTCTATTTGTCGCTGCCATTGTAGAAGAAATCGTGGTTAAAAATATACCCTCGAACTCTATAGGAGAGGGGGTTGAAATATTTTTGTCACATAAATTTCGTTGGCACCAAAAAAAAAACTAGAGACAGGCATTGTTCTTCAGAGAATATTGTTCAATCATGTGTATAAATGAGTTTACGTATACATATCGTATAATATGGAAGGCTAGGTGATAAGTTCGCAGTAGAACAACATACGTACGATACATTTTATGAAATTTTTCTACACATAACTTTTGTTATCGAAATATTTACTACATAAGTTACTGTTATCGATATATTTTCCATAGAAAGTAATTGTTATCTAAAACTTTTCTATAGAAAACTATTCTTATCAAAGACTTTTCTATAGATATTTGTCGTTATTGAAAAATTTTCTATAGAAAATTGTTGTTATCGAAACATTTTCTATAGAAAATTGTTGTTATCGAAACATTTTCTATAGAAAATTGTTGTTATCGAAACATTTTCTATAGAAAATTGTTGTTATCGAAACATTTTCTATAGAAAATTGTTGTTATCGAAACAATTTCTATAGAAAATTGTTGTTATCGAAACAATTTCTATAGAAAATTGTTGTTATCGAAACAATTTCTATAGAAAATTGTTGTTATCGAAACAATTTCTTTAGAAAATTGTTGTTATCGAAACAATTTCTTTAGAAAATTGTTGTTATCGAAACAATTTCTATAGAAAATTGTTGTTATCGAAACATTTTCTATAGAAAATTGTTGTTATCGAAACATTTTCTATAGAAAATTGTTGTTATCGAAACATTTTCTGTAGAAAATTGTTGTTATCGAAACATTTTCTATAGAAAATTGTTGTCATCGAAACATTATCTATAGAAAATTGTTGTTATTGAAACATTTTCTATAGAAAATTGTTGTTATTGAAACATTTTCTATAGGTAATTGTTGTTATCGACACATTTTCTATAGAAAATTGTTGTTATCGAAACATTTTCTATAGAAATTTGTTGTTATCGAAACATTTTCTATAGAAAATTATTGTTATTGTTGAATTGTTGTAATCGAAAAAGCTCTATTAAAAAAAAAATTTACAGAAAAACTTTTTTATCCATAAAATTCCCACCCTGCCCTCCTGTTTATATCGTATATACCGTACCAAAATGTTTGCATTTCAAATGCATGCGAATGTGCCTGTAACCAGAAAAATAGAAAAATGAAATTGAGAAAAAATCATAAACGAATAACTGTATTTGGAAACAATTGTTACTGTTATATTGTATAAATTCTGTTTCCTATTATTCCTCTACTTGTTATTACTACTATCCTCTATAACTCAATACCCTTCTGCACTCCGTTTACCTCTTTACCCTTTCCTTCATTCATTTGTATTCAACGTGATACTTTTTGTGTCGTTATCAACCAATTTTTAATTCATTTTTACCAAAACGTCAGAATAAAAAAAAAACGTTGATGGGTAGAGGGAGATGAGGTATGCAAAGCAGTAGAATAGTAACCAGAGGACCCACTTGATACAATTTTTATTTAAAAGATTTGCAATTTGATTCTGGCCATTTTTATTGTAATATAAGCACAATAACAGAAATGCACCACAAAACTAACGAAATATTGGGTATTAAAAGGAGAAAAAAAAAAGAACAGAAGAAAAGGTTTAAAAATGTTGTGGATATTGAAATAAATTGAAATGTTTGATGATTGACCAATAAAAAAAACATTTTTTCAGAGGATGACAAAAAAGAAAGAAGGAAAGTTTGCAGCCAAAAGGGAAACTGTTAAGCGTTTCATGAAAATGTTTAAATTATTGGTGGATTAAAGAAATATAAAAATGTTATCCTTTAAAGTTGCCTTAAAATAGGCTTTAAAAAGCTTATTTACCTTAAAACAGAGGAACACACGACATGTGTCTGTCATACCACGAATATGTAACGCAATTTGGATTAGAATCGTATTTGGCTTCTGAACATGAAGAGGGTCTTTTATCATTTATTAAAGAAAATGTTTGTTATCGAAAACATTTCTACCAAAAATTATTGTTATCGAAAACTTCTTTATAGAAAATGTTTGATATCGAAAACCTTCTATAAAAAATTATTGTTATCGAAAACTTTTCTATAAAAAATGTTTGTTATCGAAAACTGTCTATAAAAAATGTTTGTTATCGAAAACTTTTCTATAAAAAATGTTTGTTATCGAAAACTTTTCTATAGAAAATGTTTGTTATCGAAATCTTTTCTATAGAAAATGTTTGTTATCGAAAACTTTTCTATAGAAAATATTTGTTATCGAAAACTTTTCTATAGAAGATCGTTGTATCGAAAACTTTTCCAATTAAAATCTTTGTTATCGAAAACTTTTCCAATTAAAATCTTTCTTATCTAAAACTTTTCCAATTAAAATCTTTGTTATCGGAAACTTTTCTATAGAAAATGTTTGTTATCGAAAACTTTTCTATAGAAAATCTTTGTTATCGAAAACTTTTCTATAGAAAATCTTTGTTATCGAAAACTTTTCTATAGAAAATCTTTGTTATCGAAAACTTTTCCAATTAAAATCTTTGTTATCGAAAACTTTTCCAATTAAAATCTTTCTTATCTAAAACTTTTCCAATTAAAATCTTTGTTATCGGAAACTTTTCTATAGAAAATGTTTGTTATCGAAAACTTTTCTATAGAAAATCTTTGTTATCGAAAACTTTTCTATAGAAAATCTTTGTTATCGAAAACTTTTCTATAGAAAATCTTTGTTATCGAAAACTTTTCTATAGAAAATCTTTGTTATCGAAAACTTTTCCAATGAAAATGTTTGTTATCGAAAACTTTTCTATAAAAAATGTTTGTTATCGAAAACTTTTCTATAGAAAACCATTGTTATCGAAAACTTTTCTATAGAAAATGTTTGTTATCCAAAACTTTTATATAAAAAATTGTTGTAATCAAGAACTTTTCAATAAAAAATTGTGGTAACCGAAAAATTTTCAATAGCAAACTTTTGTAATCGCAGAATTTTCAGTAGAACATGGTAATTATCGAAAAATATAAAGAGCCCTAGCATATCAAGACAAAAGATCTGTTATATGGGGGGCTATGAATTTTTTTGAGATATTTTTAATATTGAATGCGGACAGAATTTCTGCACAAAAACAAATTTAACTTCACCTTAAACTATGTTAATGATTGCAGGCGTTAGTCATTAGTAACTGAACTTAAATAGACCCCATATGTAGTAACATACCTACTGATTTAAAAAGAAGGGAGATCGTCTCGTATCTAAATTCTACACTTTAATTCCCCAAAAATATTTCTTTTATTAAATGCTTTAATAAATTCAATTTTTCTATTTTTTCTTGCTCCTAAATTTATATTATAATACTTAAATCCCTTAAACTATACTACATTATTTATTTAAAATTGTGTTGTTTCTTTTTAGGAATTTTTCTTGTTTTCTTTACTTATTATTACTGCTTGCCCGTGTATCTTTTAGCTGCCAACCAGATGGATGCCACCGAAACCTACTCTAAGCCCGGCTAACAAAACCTTAAACTATACTGACAACACAACGACAACAGCAACAGTAAAGGCTAAACAAAAGGTACGGTAATAGAACTAAACATTTAAACAAGACCATGGTGCCAACTTTAAATATTAGCTTTAAAGAAAAAATACAAAAAAAAAGAAAAAAGAAGGAACGAAAATGAAAAAGAAGAACATTTAAACGGTTTGAAAACGCAAATGGTACTTTCAAGTGGGCTATGGACTATAGAACAGGTTATAGGAGCCTTAAAAGTATGCTACAATTTTTTTCTTCACAATTTTAAAAGGGGATACGTCCGTGACCAACAGTAATAAGGACCAGAGCCATGAAGACTAAGTATGAAAGTAGAAAAAGGGTGATACGAGACTCATTAGCGATCAATGTGATCTAACAAATCCAATGGAGAACAGGCCACTGCTTAACTGCCCTCTGGATCGACCCACTAAACTCTCTGATTTATGGATGTAGTTTGAAATGAGACACAACATTCTGAGGGATATTTAAGGCTGGATGACAGGCCGTATGACAATATTTTGTACAGAGGAGAATGGATCATCAACATTAATGCATCTCAGATGAAAACCCATTGACGGAATCAAGAACTTGGCAGGGAGTTAGCTTTACTGGGGTATATGAATAAGTAGATGCCAGATTGTGGGACAAAATTTTGTAATAAGGAGGATAAATCATCAAAACAAACCTGTGCGGCATTAATGCATCTCAGACGGAAACCCTTGGGTGCGTAACAAGTACTAGATAGGGAGTTAGCTTTACTGACAACCAACGACATCCGGAAGTTTTTCAGGATAACAGAAGGGGAAGAGACCGATCATAAGGCCGCTGTAATCCAGATCTTCTATAGGCCAATAGCAATGACAAGTCATAATGCCATGACCAACACGGAAATCTGCAGTCAGCCTGAATTTCTGAGTCTTAACTCTGACACCACACTTATCAAAGACATCCAGGATCGAAAGAAATGTTCTTTGTAGTGCTGAAAAAAGGTTTGGTCAACGGTATTTTCCATTCTACAGCTCACTTCATGCTCAGGTGTAATATAATGCTGCGACTTAATTCTCTTATACAAAAAAAGTGGAGTCACATTGTTTTTTTTTGTATTCTGTTGCACTGTGTAATAATTTGTGCTACTGTTGTTGTTGTTGCAAAAGATTAGTCGGGCTTTATATTTTCAAATATTTTTTCGGGGTTTTCTTCTTCCTTTTGGCACAACAACAAACACAGTTAAAATAAATGTTTAACATGAAACAACATAAACGAGACCAGGATGAGGACAAGGACAATGACAACGGCAATGACAACGTCAAAACAGGAGGACTTAGGTAACCGAAGAAAAAAGCACAAAAAAGCGTTGTAGTTAAATAAACATAAAGAGAGAGAGCGAGAGATAGAGTAGGATGATAAAAGATTACATGAGAGTTAAAAAATTATGGCACCATAAGGAAAATGTCCTCCCCCTCTAAAAAAGAAAAAATTTAAACAATATTAAGAATAAAAGATAAAATGAAGTATTATTTAAATCTAATGCCTGAAGGTATGCAATAGTTTATTTGAGCATATAAAAGTATGCTATAATTTAAATAATAAATTCAGTTTTTTGTTGATCCTTATAGGGACTAAGAGGCCAAAAATATTTATGCTACAGGAATACATCAAAATCACTTACTGCTTGAAGTATAAATGACGGTCAGTCCACTAACATATGTATACTGGTATGGAGCAAAAGTGAATTCATCAAAATTAGAAGTTCATGATTCATAGCATTCACATATTTACGCCTGCATGGGATCTGAACCCATATCTGATCAGAGTAGCATTCGTTGATACCATATAGGCCGAGTCTTGCAGAGACTGAGAAGTTCATAGGTACTGCTCTCCTTAGTGGTCTGAATATATAGGAATCTCCTCAATCTATATCACTTTATTTGAAGGTTAGGATGAAACTTTGCGGCATTTTTAAATTCTTATCCATCAGATCGGCCAATACATCGCGTTAGTTTCTGCACTACGAACTTGTTCAATATGGGAATTGAGACAAAAAATTGGCAGACGAAGAGCTTTCGCAATGCTGGTGGGTCCAAAATCTTTCAATGGAATAGGAAAAGAAGTTTGGAAGGATATACTCAAATGATAGAGCGACGAAAACCCTTTGTAAACCAGACGCTTTCGAAACGATCTAAACTCGTGATAGGTAACTATTGGCAGGGGACTTGAATTTCACATCTGACCATCCAGAAACACTTTGAAACAAGTAATCAGCCCTCTGACCGGATTTTGTCGACTCCAAGAATATTTGTTAAGAACTGGTACCGCCTTAAACCCAAAACGTATATCCCAGTTGAGAAGAACGAATTACAAAAATACATACTTAAGACCTGTATGGCGTTAAAAAGCTTGTTGCAGCACAGATTGGTTCTCTAGATCAATCATAGCACTAATCTGCCTTAGCAAGCACTAGCATAAGTGAATAGATTATCTTCATTGGTAACGAATGAACGCAATTAGGGGGTCATTATCTGAAAATAGCTCAAATAGAAATGGTCCAGATACAGTGATAAGCATGCATCTAAATGAACTGTCTTACAGCGGCGCTGGAAGCTCTGTTGAATTTAAATTCGTTCCACATGGAGGTGAATACCAAAGCTTTGGAAAGATCCACTAAAAGATTTCGTGACCTAATGAATCAAGTGGGTAACAGCTCCCTCCTTAATTGTCCCCTGGGCAGAACCAGTAGACTCTATTATTTTGGTAGAAATTTCACAATGAGACTCGTTAACAAAACTGTTTTGTAGCAAGATCCACCATCAGATTTCGTGACCTAATGAATCAAGTGGGTAACAGCTCCCTCCTTAATTGTCCTCTGGACAGAACCAATAGACTCTGTTATTTTGGTAGAAATTTCACAATGAGACTCGTTAACAAAATTGTTTTGGAGCAATCTGGAATCTGCATACCCTTTTAAAAGAGTGGAACCATTTCATGGCATACAAATGGGTCAAGTACAGATCTTGGGATAGGAGCGTGTGTTTTTCAAACCAAAATGAAATGAGGAAACTCGCTGGCATATTCCATGCAAAAGTATGTGCTGCCAGACCGCCGCCGGAGTACTCAGTTCTTATGAGGTTAAATCGAAGAAAAAATTATGGTCTGGAAAATAGGGGTACCTTCTGCAGAAGGAGATGTAATGATCAGGGAGATGAGCTTGCGTGGGAAAGTATTTCTCCACCGCGAATGAGACCAGAACCTTTCTGTAGAATGAAGACAGATGTTTGGCAAAGAATGTTCAGCGAAGTTTGTCAGGACAATAGGATTTGAGAAGTAGGGATGCCCTTTATGGTTTAAGGGGTGTACAATTGATCAACTGATCGCAGTACTATAACACCTCTACAGAACAATATTAAAAATGTGTACTATTATTGGTACTTTCCTGATACTGACTACTTATGGTACGTTTTTTAAATATTATTTTTTATTAAGCAGTGTTGCATTAAGTAGTACTTTGGTACTTGCTTGGTACTTTTTTTGTACTAAATTGGGCTGGTACTTTTTTGTACTAAATAAAGTTGGTACTTTTTGAGTTTTCTTCACTAAATAACGTTGGTACTTTTTTTACGACTTTTTGGTCGTACATCTTGATTTTATTTTGCGTTAAGCAGTACCTTGGTACTTAGTTGGTCCTTTTTTGTACTAAATAGCTTTGGTACTTTTTTGGTACTAAATAATGCTGGGACTTTTTTGTATTAAACAGTGCAGGCACTTTTTATTTTTTAAATCAACGTTCTTACCTTTTTTTTAATGGTGTTGGTACTTTTTATTTTTTATTCTTCCTTTCTCTTAAAAGTAATAAAAATTTGTTAAGCAGTCGTGAAAGAAAATCAATTATTTTTTAAAAATAATTGAATTATTCAACCCCCAGCCTGCCATTAAGTTTTGCAAATAAAGAAAATATTCTTTCATTATAATTTAGTGCGACATTAATACCACCCCCAGGAAAAAAAATTGTTTTGCACTTAGAAAATAAAAAGAAATTTCTTCCCGCTGTTTTAAGCTTTTATTTTTACAAAAAAAAAAACAACAAAAATCGCAACCCTGTTGACTCTGACACACTATGGGTATGCGGTGAAAAGTGATTTTGTTATCGAAAAAAGGGGAAGAGAAAGGGGAAAAGAATCCAATACTGCCAATAATACAGCACGTAATTAATTCAATTTCCCTATTAACAACGAATGAACGAACAGACGAACGTCTGACTCTTTATCAATTTTCAATTGAACATTGAATGCCAATAACGATGACAATAATGCCACACACAATTTATCAAACTGTCATTACATTTCCGTTTGTATAAATTTCCGGCCTATTAAATAGCCCACAGGCTATATTCCCTCTCTCTTTCTCTCTCTCTCGTTAAAAATAAAATCACAGAAATTCTTAAACACAAAAATATTTCGTAATGATGGGGGAAAAAATTAAATTTTAATCACAAAAATGTGATTAACAGGCAATTTTGGTAGTTTAATAAGAAAACGGATAAATACGGACGAGTCATTAAAGATTCATAATGCTAATTAAGCGTTTTTAAATTGCTTTTATTTTTAATCAAAATCTTTACTGAACCAAACATTTTTTAGCAGCTCTATGAAGTCAGTTGTCTTTTAAGGATGCAGAATGCAGCTGGTTGTAGCCACTAGACAATCCAGAACTTTGTCAGTCGATTTCTGTGAATAAACTCAACCGATTTTTCTAGCCGAACACTCTGAACACAAATCCGCGTCACCTCTACTTCGGATTGCGATGGGTCGAGCATATCCTATTCAAACCAATTTTTGACATAAAAAGCAGTGAAACCTCCTAGATAGTCGCCCAAGAGGTTGCCAAAGATAATTAGTTTTATCCTTCCGCTGAACGAATATGGACCATCAAATGCGTTTTCGCTTCGCTAAGTGGGCCTGCGATCGACTTAGAGAAGATGCCGATTTTGGCAAAAAAAAAAATCATCTTTTCAGATGAAGCTCATTTTGATCTTGGCGGGTATGTAAACAAGCAAAATTGTCGCATTTGGGGCACAAAAAACTCAACGCGCACGCATACATTGAAAAGCCGACGCACCCAAAACGAGTCACTGTTTGGTGCGGATTTTGGTCCAGAGGCATAATTTGGCCATTTTTCTTTGAAAATGAGCAAGGAGTGGCGGTTACAGTCAATGGCGATCGTTATCGGGCCATGTTGAACGAATTTTTGTTCACAAAAATTGAAGAGGATATTGGCAACATTTGGTTTCAACAGGACGGCGCTACGTGCCACTCAGCCGAAGCTACACTCGATGTTTTGCGCCCTGTCTTTGAAGATCGCATTATCAACCGCAGAGCTGATGTCGTTTGGCCATCTCGGAGCTGCGATTTGACACCGTTGGACTATTATTTGTGGGGTGCCGTCAAAGATAAGTGTTACGCCGACAAGCCAGAGTCAATTGACGCTTTAAAGGACAATATTCGTGAAGCCATTGGTGAAATACAGCTGCACACAATCGATAATGTGCTCAAAAATTGGACCGATCGTGTATGCTACTGCATGGCCAGCCGAGGCAGCCATTTGAATGAAATTATTTTCCATTATTAACCGGAAGGATTGTACTTTCAAATAAAAAAAGAAATTTGAGAAAATAAAATATATATTTTTTTTAAAGCATTTTCAAAAAAAAAGTTGTAATCTCAGAACTACCCAGAACTTTCTCAGTTGAATTTTGGAACGAACTCGGCTGATATTTCTATGTGAACAGACCGAAATCGGTCAAGCATATCCTACCCAAAACATGTATCGACACAAAAAACTCTGCAACATCCTAAATAGTCGCCAAAGAGGTAGTCAAAGCCACACCTGTCGCTGCCAGATGGAATAAGCTGAAGCTACTTGTAGAATATAAAAGGAAATAGAACTGAATTATTGAGGCCCGTAACTCTGCTATGGTTAAAGGTATTTGAAGAAACTACAGATAGAACCAATGCTCTGCACATGACATAATCAACCATTCTCGGAGAAATTTCTTTTCACTATGAATGCCATTTAGAATTGCCAAAGCGGTATGAGATTCCAATCATGCTGCATGACTAGCTAAAGTTAGATAAGAGCAGCGCATGAACAGAGTCATAACTAGAAATTTTTTTTAATCAAAAAGTAACAGCTACATGCAAAGCATTACATCGCAAACGATAACATCTGGACTTGTATCACGCAGTTGCATTTACTGACTTGTTTGGAATAGACTTAAGCAAGCTCAACGGCTTTATAATGAGCTCCGATTGGATCTTGACATAGGAGAAGAGATTCATTGAGAGGTTAAGTCGTAGAAATATATTTCAAAGCCATCTTGATGCTAAATTTGGTACAAATTCTGCAATTTTTGAACTAAAAAACAATCTAGTTGTAGTTGCTTACACCGTTTCTTCTGACAACTACAACAAATGAGAATATGTGTATGCTAACGATCTCATCTAAGTTATTAAAGACACAAAAAATTCATTATTACAACAAACGGAGGATTTAAAGAGACAATTGTGAATCGCATTAGCAGGTCCGGAGAAGCCTACGCCCAATTAATCTCAGTATGGAATTCACGACCTAACTCTGTGCTCATTAAACTACAGATTTTTAGCGGTACTAGTGTTTTTTGTGGCTCAGAATCAGAAATATAGCTCTACGTGACCTCAAGACTAGACCAACACAACCAACCTCTATCGCCATACCTCAACTATGGGCACTAAATAGGCAGAAATATCTCGATACGAAGACGGACATGGAGAAGAAAACGCAATTGAATCAGACATGACCACTGTCCCATACAATCGAAAGTGCAATCTCCACAGCATCAAAGAGGCGCAGTGAAATGAACTGTTGCAACCGAATAGAAAGGAATAGAACACAATTACTGAGGTCGCCATAGTCTAGGGTATTGTGTTGGCTTATTAGACGTGAGACCACAGTTCAAATCCTAGGTCAGATAACTAAAATATATAAGAAAAAAATATTTCTTCGGCGACTTCCCCTCAGCAGATTTCTGGCAAAAACTGTGAGAATAAAAATAAAATTGTCATGTAAAGTTTCTCAAAAATCTGTCATTTGGAGTCCACTTTAACCTGTAGGTCCCGCCACTCATGCATAAAAATTAACACACACAATATAAGTGGTGTGAAAAGCTAGGTTGTAATTCTAATTGAAAGGTTGTATAACCAATTATGTATGTATGTATGTACATATGTGAAGTCGCCGTAGTCTAGTAGGTAGTGTGTTGGCTTATTAGACGGAAAGCCAGGGTTCGAGCCCCAGGCCAGACATCAAAACAAAATACAAAAAGTATTTCTTCTGCGACTTCCTCTCAGCAGATTTCTGGCAAAAACTCTGAGAACAAAAATAAAATTGTAATGAAAAGTTTCTTTATAATCTGTCGTTAGGAGTCGACTTTGAATAAGTGGTGTGAGAAGCTAGGTTGTAATCCTGACTGAAAGGTTGTAATAACCAATTATCTATGTATGTATGTATGTATAAAAACCTATATTACTCACAAAGACGATATGAATTTGTATATCACAATTGGTATTACAGGAGCCTTCCCCATAGTGGTATTCCGAAAAATTGCAGAGCGTATGAATTGGTCAGACAGGGCACAATCATTTGTTCTACATTATGAATACCACTGACAAGGTTAGAACCGATTGCACTTACACTACATGGGTAGCGCCGCTTAAACGCCGGAAGGAAAGTCTGCTCAAACTCCTCGCTCTAGGACATACTCAGCAATATTTTACGGACAATAGAAGTACTTGGGCTTCAACCATACATGGATTAACTAGCTACACTTTCTTCCCAAAATAGGGAGCAGAATTTATTGAGGTTTTGTGATAAAACCATATTTCAAAATTGTCTAAAAATAAGGGCAGTTGGTTACCCTCTAAATGAGCTCTTAAGTTATTAAAGACACAAACCTTATATAAAAGATAAGTATGCCTGCTCTACACTCAACAATTTAATTTTAATTTAATTTTCCCAATAAAAAATGTTTTTAAATAAATTATTCGTTTTCCTAACACAATTTTAAATCAATTAAAATAGAAAAAAAGATAAAATTTAATTATTTTAGATTTTATATGTATGTTTTCACCCCACTCCAACACAGACTTTTTGTTATTGGATAAGAATAATATTCCAATTATTTCAAAATAAAATTTTTCTATTAAAAAATGAAAAGAAAATCAGAAAATAATTCTACTTTTCCTCGTAATGATTCTCTATCAATAAATAATTTTTTCATTTTTTTCCTTTTTTTCAATAAATTGTAGAAGATTTTCTTTTAAACAAAATCCTCTCTTGATTCCATTTCATATTCGAATTTGTATTTCTCTTCGAAATTGTCATGATTTTTCTATTTTTATTTGTTTAAATTCTCATCAATAGACTTAAGAATTGTTTTTCTTTCAATACAGGATTTAAAAGCTGATACAGTGGGGTGAAATGCAAAAAAGGAGGATTAAAAAGGAAACAATAATGCTTACTTACCGTATGTAACTGCTTTAACTACGAGTTAGTTGAATTACGGCTTGTCTAAGTACTTTCTTCAAGGTTTTTCAGTTTGTCACTTCCATTAATCAAACGTCCTCTGATATTTACAATAATGACGCATTGTATAGCTTTTCTGTAGCAGACGACTGTTTTTGTAGTTGTGGTTAAATAACATAGCTTTGTAGTCGAGGCTTCATAAGGGGTGATTTTTTAGCTATTATCTTGCAACGCTTGCAAATCATTGAATTTTATTATCAAAATGCGTGCTCTGTTAAGAAAGTTCATCGCGCGCTTCTTCCATTTTATGGTCAGTTTAATCGACCCACTATTCGGGCTATTGTGACTAAATTTCGCACCAAATTTACATTGTTGGACATTAAACCCCAAACACGCTTACGTAGAGTGCGAACTGAAGAAAATATCTCAGCTGTATCGGCCAGTGTTAATGATGACCAACAATTATCGATTCGTCGCCGTTCGCAGCAATTGGGCTTCTGTTACTCAACAACGTGGAAAATTTTGCGGATTTAGGTGTGAAGCCTTTCAAAATACAGCTGGTGCAAGAATTGAAGCCGAACGACCTACCGCAACGCAGAATTTTTGCTGAATGGGCTCTTGGAAAGTTGGCCGAAGATCCAGTTCTTTATCGAAAAATTGTGTTCGGCGACGAAGCTCATTTTTGGCTCAATGGATACGTAAAATAAGCAGAATTGTCGCTTTTGGAGTGAAGATCGGCCAGAAGCATTGCAAAAGCATCCAGAAAAAGTCACAGTTTGGTGCGGTTTATGGGCTGGTGGCATTATTGGACCGTACTTCTTCAAAGATGCTGCGAATCGTAACGTAACTGTGAATGGTGAGCGCTACCGTGAGATGATATCTAACTTTCTATTGCCCAAAATGCAAGAGCTTGACTTGCATGACATGTGGTTTCAACAGGACGGTGCCAGCCACATGCCACACAGCACGCGTAACAATGGACTTATTGAGAGGCGAGTTCGGTGAACATTATATTTCACGTTCGGGACCGGTCAATTGGCCGCCCAGATCGTGCGATTTAACGTCTTCAGACTATTTTTTGTGGGGCTATGTTTAAGCTCATGTCTATACAGACAAGCCCGCTTCAATTGACTCATTGGAAGACAACATTGAAGCATTTATTCGTGAGATACCGACCGAAATGTTGGAAAGAGTATGCCAAAATTGGACTAAGCGGATGGGCCATTTGAGGTGCAGTCGCGGTCAACATTTGCATGAAATAATCTTCAAACATTAAATTATATGGACCGTACTATCGATTCAAATAAAGATTTCATGCATTTTTCTGAATTTTATGTGTTTTTTTTAAAAAAATTCCTATAGCTCTTAAAAAATCACCCATTAGAACACCTCAACAACAGCTGCCATAGCAGCGAATACTGTAATGTTTTCAGACGGCGTATTCCGCTGCAATTGTCTTGTAATACTCCTCATCGTACAATTGGTTTCGTTGTCTTAGGTTCGTAGTTCAATACCAATAGCTCCTGGAAGTAGTAACACAGCTAATCAGCCTCGATTGGCAAACTAGAACGAGAGGAAAAGAGAAATAATTTCAGTCATGACCATGAGAAAAGCAAGCAAGTAGCATAACAGTATGATTAGTATTCTAAAATCTTATAAAGGGGTCGCCTCTCAGCGAGGCCCTAGTTTTCCAATTGAAGAAGACGTTAGAATGGAATAGGAGAATATGACAACTTTGTTGAAATTAGAGCTCCCCTGAGCACACATAGCATCAAACTTGATCGCAATGTCATCTCAATCACACTGGCCATGTGGCCCGCCCGTCAAACGACTTTTGCCGAGGTTGTGAATCTGCTGAAGGTTGTGGCTCCACTTTCTTTGCCAATGTCTATCTCTCGCGAGGAACAGATTTAGGTAATTTGGCTCTCCATTCCTCTCCATTGAGATTAAGGATACAGCTTGGTTTATTAAACTTCCAAGCTGGTTTCCAGCATAGGGAAGTCGTGCTTTAGTGTGCAGCCTCTGCGCTGACCAACTCCTTCGATGAATTTGGTGGATTTCAGACAATACAGTGACTACACTAACTTGTGGCATAACAGCGGGTAGCTATGCGTGCTCAAGTGTGGAGCTATAGCCTATAAGTAATGAAGAACCGATAAAAGACAATAATATTCGGATCATTGCATTAAAAAAGAAGGGCTCATGGAATCAGGAATTGTTCCCCCAGTAATGCTTAAGACATGGTAGATGGTGTACCTACGTGATTTAAAAAAGCTGAAGATCGACTAAGTCATTCACGACAATTTTTATTTACACTCAGAGTTTTTGCCAGAAATCTGCTGAGAGGAAGACGCCGACGAGACTTTTTGTATTTTGTTTTCATCTCTGGCCTGGGGCTCGAACCCTGCCTTTTCATCTAATAAGCCAACACACTACCTACTAGACTACGGCGACTTCACACGTAGCATAGTACCACTATAGTGGTACCACTATGTGGAGCTATATCCTATAAGTAATGAACAACCGGTTCTAGACAATGATATTCGGATCATTGCATTAAAAAAGAAGGGCTCATGGAATCAGGAATTGTTCCCCCACTAATGCTTAAGACACGTTATTGAAAGAAGCTGAGGATCGACTAAGTCATTCATGGCAATTTTTATTTACTCTGAGTTTTTGCCAGAAATCTGCTGAGAGGAAGTCGCCGAAGAAATACTTTTTGTATTTTGTCTTGATGTCTAGCCTGGAGCTCGAACCCTGGCTTTTCGTCTAATAAGCCAACACACTACCTACGAGACTACTGCGACTTCACATCTGTGAAACTAGTTGCCAATTTATTTTGCCTATTTTGCCAAGTCACCATGGAGGGATAAGCCAAGGACTATAGACGACGATTTATTTTCAATAAAAGGGTTCTGGTTCAGTTGGTTACCGAATCTAATATTCATCGAAAAATTGTCTTCAATGATGAGAATCAATTCTGAATGAATAAGCACGTGAACAAACTAAATTGTCGAATTTGGGACGATATCAATCCACTTGAGATTCAAAAGCGTCCAATAATATCGAATATGGCACTGTTTGGAGTAAATTTTGGACTGGCGGCATCATCAGACCATGACTTTTTGAGAACGACTTTGGCCAGCCGCTATAAGTCAATAAGTAGTAACTTCTTTTGGACCGCATTGAATTGGGACACCAGCAACACGTGGTTTCAACAGGACGGCGCCATGTGCTACACAGTTCAAGTCAGTTTGGATATACTGGAGTGAGCGATTGGCATCTCACGTGGAGGTGATGTGAACTGACCACTGAGATCGTGCGATTTGGCCCTGTTTGGCTTTTTATTGCCGAGTTTTTTAAGTCACAGGTGGTATGCGAATAATGAAGAGTCGTTCGCCTTGTGATTTCAGATTCTTTCGAAGAGCACTACCGCGAAGAGTAACACCTTACCTGTTTCACGGCAGTGATCTGAGTTGATGTTTGGATCTCCAAACAAACTCAAGTTTAGTACGTTGAAAACGTGCATTTTTCCTTCGAACAAAATCGGATCGATCTGGCTGGCGAGTTTCTTTAACTTTTCCTTTACAATTTTACCCTCTTTTGACCCACTGTTCTCCTTTAGTTTATAGCATGCATGGCAATATTTACCATTATTGCCGTGATTGTCATCGTCTTGTTGCAGCTTCCACGTTGTCAACGTAACCATTAGGAAAACTAAATAGAAAATACAACAACAATAACTATAATCACAATAAAAATAACAAAATACTATTACAACAACAAAGCAGAAGAAGAAGAGGATGAGAAACAAGAACAATCGTACATATCGTAACAGTTAGTTTATCTTAACAATTGTTATGCCAACAACGAGAATTTATTCTGAATTGTTTTTTTTTTCTATCCTGCTCCAACAATAGAACATAAAAAGCCAAACAATTTTCCTTGACTGCCTTTTCATTGCCATCACCATCATCATCATGCGCTCTGTTAATGCCTTGTTGGTTATTCCACTCTATTACATTTTATTTATTGCCTAAAGGCTAAAAATTTATTTCTTGTCGTCTTCTGTGTTCCAAAATCTGGAATTTTTTTCTTCGTTCTTCTTCCTTTTGAAGCTCACACAGATAATTTAGGTGTAAACAAAAAACAAACCCATGAAATTTATTTAAAAAACAACAACAAAAATTACAAAAACAAACAAGGCCAGACAAATCTATGGAATTAAATAAAATAAATAAAGAATAGATTTCATAAATACAAATTAGCCGAAGGCTATAAACCGTGGTAATCTTTTAAAAAAAAAGAAATTTTTATGACAGGAAAAAAATCGTTTTTTTTTCTTTGAAAACTTGAAGGGAAGTTAATTTGCCAAAGTTCCGGCAACACAGAAAAAAAAATTAAATTGTCATAGGAAATTTAACATTTTAAAAATAATAATTGTAAAGTATAATTTTAGGCTTTCAAAAAGGAAATTAAACCATTTTTAAAATAAAATTAAAGCCTACTTTTATGTCTTGGAAAGGAAATTAAATGAAAATATTAAAGCCTACATTTCGGAAATTTAAATAATCAATGGGTACTTTGGGTTTACAAAAGTAAACAAAAATTACAGTCTGCTTTTAGGCTTCTAATTTAAAAAAGTGTTACCTTTCCTATCAAACCTATTTTTAGGCCTGAGAAAAAAAATGAACAAATGATAAGAAATTAAAGTATACTAACAGGCATAAGAAAGGAATTTAATGTAATTTGAAAAAATCGTATATAATGAAGCATACCTTTAAGAATGAGCATAAAGATCTTAAGCAGAAATTTTTAATGAAATTTACGAAACTAAAGATTACTTTTAAGCCTGAGCATAAGCATTTAGCAAAAGAATTTACCGAAATTTGATTTAAAAAAACTAAAGTCTACTTTTAGGTGACAGAAAATATTCAACGAATTGTTATGAATTTAAATTTATTTTAATACCGCCGCTATTCCTACTACTACTACAATACAAGGTACTATTCCCACAAATACTAAAAGAATAGTACACATACATAATTGGTCATTACAACCCTTCAGTCAGGATTACGACCTAGTTTCTCACAGTTTCTCAGTTGAATTCGCCGTAATCTAGTAGGTAGTGTGTTGGCTTATTAGACGTAAAGCCAGGGTTCGAGCCCCAGGCCAGACATCAAAACAAAATACAAAAAAAAATAGTACTTGTACTAATACTACTACTACCACTCCTACCGATGCTATTATGTTATTTCTATCCTGTAACTATTACAAATACTGTTACTGCTATACCTACTATTACACCTACTCCTACTACAAATACAACTACTTCTACTACAAATATCACTACTCCTACTATTTTCACTATTTCTCCTCCTACTACAAACACTTACTATTACGACCGTTATTCCTGTTGCTACTACTACTACTACGTACCCACTATTCATACCACAAATACTACTACTACACTACTACTACTACTACACCTACTTTACTATCATTACCCTTCTTTCTACTACTTCTTACCGCTATTCCTACTACAAATACTACCACTTACCACTACTACTACTACCATAACTCATTCTACTACTCCTGTTACTAATACTAATAATATTACTAATAATACTACTAACACTACTCCTAACACTACTACTACTCTTCTCCTACTACTCCTAACACTACTACTACTCTTCTCCTACTACTCCTACTACTACTACTACTGTTGCTATTCAGTACTATTAAAATAATTTTACTACTACTGTTCATACCATTACTTTACTACAATTAGTAGCACTCTAATTCCTACTACTGATATTGCCATCACCCCTTCTACTTCTATTACCATATTACTTCCTCAGTACTACTACTACGACTACTACTCTGTTCCTATTCCTACACTTCGCCCACTACTAAAATACTGCTACGACTACCCTACTCGTAGTATAAGTACCACTTGCTCTACCACCGCTATAAAACTACCACAACTCCTTGTACTATTACTACTAGTACTACCATTGCTACTAACCTTAGTAATACTGCTATATACTATCCTACTATAGGTCAATTACTACAACTATTTCTACAATAGCATACAATAAGAATAATACTTAATCATAGCCTCCTTTTATTCTTTAAGAAAATAAAAAACTAATAATTTATAGCCTACTTTAAAAACTTTACGAAGATATTAAGGGATAAGATTTTATAATTAAATACAGATGGAATTTATAAATACGATTGTAAAATAAGAAGATCTCAGTTTTAAGACTATGTAAGTAACCAAAGCCTAAAAACAGGCTGTAATAAACATGTAACACTGGCAGAAAACCATTTCTCCCCTTAATATATTTCAAAATTTCTCTTACAAATATTTCCAAAAACAGGCAATTAGTAGCACTAAATTTATTTTGTAGTTGCCAACGTTTTTCGATTATAAAACATTGAAATTTTGAATACAAAAAAACAAAAAACATTTTTAATGACATTTCAATTTTGTGGTCAGGTCACCAAAATAACTGCAACAAAAAAAAAGAACGCAAAACGAAATAATGTTTCACCACAAACTCTCCAATAATGGCAGCTGGTCTATTTGGCGCTGCCAAAATGACCAGAAAAAAATCACGATAAAATTTAAATGTGAGTTTACAAGCCAAGCCCTCCCCCGCCCAAATACAAGTAGCAATTTTAAGTTTTTTTTTTCTCTTTTTTTTGAATAGAGAAAATATTTTAAATGGTAAATGGCTGTCGGCTGTCTATAAATAAAATATCAATTCTAAATTGATTCATTTAATTTAAAATAATATTATATTTCGTATTAAAAAAATAAAGTAAGAAAATAAATGGAAATTAGAAAAACCATTTCAATGCAATAAATATTCCATAATAGGCCATGAAATTTAAGCTGCTGTTTATCAAAGAATTAAAATTGTTCACAGAACACTACAAATCCTATTAATTTTTAATAATTCTTTGGAACATTTGTTTTGTATTTTTATTCTATAGAATACAAAAAAAAATTGTTTTTAAAATTATGAGAATTGTTTAGAGAATAGAATTTCAATTTTATAATAAAAATCATGAAAAATGTTTTTTTTTCGATTTCTCAAAGGTTTTAAATATTCCCATGATTATAATGGGGAAATGGATATAAAAACAGGCTCATAAACCATTAATGCCGATGAATTCATAAAAGTAATGGAGGCCTAAGTAAAGAAAAAATATTTGAATTTTATTTCAGTTTGTTAAAAAATTGTAGAGAATATTTATCGTATTTAGAGAATATTTATTGAATTTAGAGAATATTTATCGAATTTAGAGAATATTTATCGAAAAATTTTTATCGATAAGTAAAGAAAAAATATTTGAATTTTATTTTAAAGTTTGTTAAAAAAAATTTAGAGAATATTTATCGAATTTAGAGAATAAAAAATATTTGAATTTTATTTTAGTTTGTTAAAAATTTTTAGAGAATATTTATCGAATTTAGAGAATATTTATTGAAAATTTTTTTATCGATAAATAAAGAAAAAATATTTGAATTTTATTTTAAAGTTTGTTAAAAAATTTTAGAGAATATTTATCGAAAATTTTTTATCGATTAGTAAAGAAAAAATATTTGAATTTTATTTTAAAGTTTGTTAAAAATTTTTTAGAGAATATTTATCGAACATTTTTTATCGATAAGTAAAGAAAAAATATTTGAATTTTATTTTAAAGTGTGTTAAAAAATTTTAGAGAATATTTATCGAATTTAGAGAATATTTATCGAAAATTTTTTTATCGATAATTTTGTATCTGAAGTCAAACATCTGAAATAAAAAATTTCCTCTTTCAGCGACTTTCAGCAGTCTTCTAGCAAAAACTCAGAGAGTAAAATAAAATTGCCATGAAAAAATTCTCATATCTGTTCTTCGAAGTCTGCGTTAAACTCATCACTGTCCGTGGGGGCGCTGGTAGTGGCATAGTTTCCACCCGTGTTTTGAGCACCGTGGGGTATGCCGCCGTGGCCAAACTCACGTTAAACCCTGGACTAATGTCCCTGTCTACTCGTGGTGGCTGTGGTTTAAGCGCAAATCGCTGGAAGAGCGCAAGCTCGGTGTGGTGTTGCACTCTCAACCACTGGAGAAGAGGAGTTTAGATAGTCTCCCACCCCTAACCAAGAGGGAAGTCTTGTCCAAATGCAAAGCTTCGAATTGGCACTAACGTATGGTGATGTAATGATGCATTGTGCAGGGTTGCATTATTGTGCGTGGGGACGCTGATAGACGCATTGTTTCCATCTGTGTTTTGAGCACCGTGAGGTATGCCGTGGTGGCGAAACTCACGTTAAACCCTGGACTAATGGCCCTATCTACTATCTACGTTAAATTGGAGATCCCGCCACTCACGGATAAAATTAACACACATAACATGAATAGCGTAAAAGACTAGGTTGTAATGACCAATTAAGTAAATTAACAAGTAAAGATGAAAAAGAGAAGAAAACTGTTTTTGATCTAATGGAGACTACGGCGACTTCCTAGTCTAGTAGGTAGTGTGTTGGCTTATTAAACGTAAAAGCCAGGGTACGAGCCCCCAGGCCAGACATAAAAAAAAATACAAAAAGTGTTTCGTCGGCAGATTTCTAGCAAAAACTCTGAGAATAAATAAAAATTGTCATGAAAAGTTTCCCAAAAAGTGTCGTTCGGAGTCGACTTTAAACTGTAGGTCCCGCCATCCTGACTGAAGGGTTGTAATGACCAACACAATGTCGCAGGAGAAGAAGGCACGTTGATGTCTAATTTGTAGACAATTTAGGTGCACTGTCAGGGCTGGCCATCAAAAACTTCAAATGGATCCCGACAGACAGAATAGAAAATGGAAAACTGTGGCATCACTTGGGCCTCATACCACCTATGTTTGTATATCCAAGTTCTTTGGGTAGACAGCCAGCCACCTCTGCCCACCTATCTACCATATTCTAATGAGATTATAGGAGTAGAGAAATGGAGGATTAGGACCAATAACCATATCATTAATCGAGTGAGAACATAATCTAGCTAGTGCGTCAGCCACTTCATCCGTCATCCGTTCCGATTTAAAGGCTTCTATGGAGTTCGTACAGGTACGAACGATTCGTTACTGTAAGGATTTAACATTTTCTAGCTTGAAGAGACTAATCCAATCCCCTTCAAACACTTCTCTGAAGTTCTTACAGGTAAGAACTACATGAGGCTGAAAGGGTTTAACAAGCTTCAGCTGTGATTGTGACCAGAAGCAGTGTTAGTGAAATGAATTTTTTTAATTCGATAACTTTTCCTTAAAAATATGTCATGATATCTTAATTCAATTGAAATTAATTCTCTCTTGGAATCTGTATTTACTGCTACTGCTCCTTTCTTCCTTTCAGGTGTTGTTGCTGTGATTGTTTTTCAAAACAAAATATGATAAATTAAATGGCTGTTTCGAATAGTGCTATGGAAATATTACGATAAATACTGTATAGAAAAAGGAGGAACAAAAATGATAAAAAAAACCGTAGAAAAATAAAACTTACAGGTCCTTAGGCGAAATTTAGCTGTAGCAACAGCAACTATGGTAGTATCCACACACAGCAGCACATTATTAATACACAATACAGTATATTGTTCTTGCTACTGCCACTACTACCGCTACAGCTCTTATTGCATCTCTGGTACATGGAGAAATTGTCATTGAATAAATGCCATACGAAACAACCCCATTCTCAACGCTATCGCAGAGCAGAGTTAAAGATCCCTTTGGCAATAGAAAATGAAGAGAAAAAAATTGTTCGAATTTCTCCACACACATACATATATTTAATTCAATACAGAAGAAAACTCATAAAAAAATTAAAAAAACAGAGAGGAAACAACAATTCACAGGAAATAAGTTAGGGGAAGAAGAGTGGGGGGGGGCCATTATTGCATGATTTAAATGCATTACTACAGTAGTAAGTAGTGCGAGCGTAAGTATGTTCGATGTTGTGTTGTGTTGCCACATAAAAATTTTATTTTGTTTTGTTTTGTTTTATTTTATTTTCTTATTTTCGTTGTTGTTGTTATTATTATTGTTCTCCGTTGCATTACTTCTATTTGAATAGACATTAGCATGCATGCATGTATTGTTTTTGCTAATGTTGCATTTCTTTTTTTTTCTCTTCCTTCACTTCTTTTTCTTGTTTTCCTAGAATGTCATCATCATGTATTGGTTAGTATTTAGCCATGCATGTGTGTATATTTGAAGGAATGTTTTACTGTCTGCCAATTTGGGTCAAAGTTCCATTGACTTTTTATTTTAAAATCGTTACCATTATGTTACGTTCAGAAATTTATTTTTTAAACATAATTTTCGAAGAATATTTTGTAAGACATTTACAAAAATGTATATATTAAAAGCCTTCCAACTCGTGCATAACCTCACTTTCTTAATTGGCAATTACAACCCCTTTAGTCAGGATTACAACCTAGTTTCTTAGACTATTCCTATTGTGTGTGTGTTAATATTATACATGTATACCAGGACCTACAGTTTAAAGACTACTTCTTATTTTACTCTCAGAATTTTTGTCAGAAGAGTGATGAGAGGAAGTCACAGATATAAATATTTTTTTTCCAAAATCCATTTTGTTTCAGATATTTTAGCTCAGGTTTGAACCAAGGGCTCTCATCTAATAAGCAAACACTCTACCTACTGGACTACGGCGTGTGATAAGTGTCCAAAACCAACACGTCGCGCCTGTTTTTAACAACCATACTGAGTGTGCTCTTTTGGAGTTTGAGCAAACTTTACGAGCGCCCTTTATCCAGCTTTTTTACAAATTTTCTTCACCATTCTATACGTATCCAAATCCACTCATGTGATGGAATACACATTGTCAGTTATGAGCTCGAAGATCTTTAAGGCGTTTGGATTCATAGGAGTGTTCAATAATTGTGCCAAACCTGGCCTATTCTTCCGTTCTACAACATATTGCCTGTATTGCCCACACTTCCACTAGAAAGATACTGCAGTCTTCGGTATTAAGCTCGTTTTCCAACCAATTGCGGAAAAATTATATCACCCTCAGTGCCACTCAATTTAAAGCCATCCGTAAAGATTTGAACTTCCCGAGTATTTTACACACTTTTCCAAATTTCTTTCATCGGAATAAATGTCCTAAATTTTCACGAGACGTCATATTGCAGTATATTTTAGTCCATAGTATTTAACCCATCATACTTTTCAGTCGCTCAGAGATGCATCCTAACCTTAGCCGCCAAACACTTGAAATGAAGTGCAAGCGAAGCATCATAAAATTATCTTCAATGCTAACATCAGTATAATGGGCAAGGCACCACTGATAATGATGCAAACAGGTGTAAATGCCGTATCTATTTTAAATCAGACGTTCTATCGATGTATGCTTTGGGTACTCTTATGTTAAGATAGATCCAATGAGTCATACTAGCTCACAGATCCTCTTTTTTCCTCAGCACTTTATTACAAGCGTGTTCACTTTCTGGCGACTTCAGAAAGTAGTATAGTAGGTAGTGTGTTGGCCTATTCGGCGACTTCCTCTCAGCAGATTCCTGGCAAAAAGTCTCAGAGTAAATAAAATTGATATTGAAATTGATATGTAGTTCGGAGTCGACTTTAAACTGTAGGTCCCGCCACTCATGTATAAAATTAACACACAAAACATAAGTGGTGTGAGAAGCTAGGTCGTAATCCTGACTGAAGGATTGTAATGACCAATTATGTATGTATGTATGTATGTGTTCACTTTCTAAGGGCGAGTTGATAGTTGGTTCTGATACCCCAATCTGATGGGTCTGGGAGAAGGAGCAGAGTCGTTGGGGGGATGGATCCAGATGTTGTGTGTCTAGGAGTATATGGCCTGCTATAGATAGTGCTAGAAAAGGTTTGCTGTTGAGCTTAGATAAGGCCAACCTGAGCTTAGTTATTGGTATCATTGCGAGGCTCTGCGAGATTAGATCGCTGCCGCAGTATTGCAGAGTATGTTCCGATAAAGAGGAGTTTGAAACTATCCAACATCTGCAACTGTCCAGCTCTTAGTGGGTTGAGAATAAAGAACCTGGGTAGGGCCATTTTCAAAGGTTTGGACTCTCTGTCGGAAGACGACATTGGGGCTCTCCATAAATTCATAAATAGGTTCAGCTAGTTGTTGAAGTCGCCGTAGTCTAGTAGGTAGTGTGTTGGCTTATTGGACGTAAAGCCAGGGTTCGAGCCCCAGGCCAGGCATCAAGACAAAATACAAAAAGTATTTCTTCGGCGACGTCCTCTCAGCAGATTTCTGGCAAAAACTCTGAGTAAATAAAATTGCCATGAAAGTTTCTCAAAAATCTGTCGTTCGGAGTCGACTTTAAACTGTAGGTCCCACCACTCATGTATAAAATTAACACTCAAAACATAAGTGGTGTGTGAAACTAGGACGTTGTACAATGGGTCAATTCGACCTCCGGGTACTGTACTTGTCTTAATTGACAAGTCCTCTAACCTAACCTAGCCTAACCTTCAGCTAGTTGACAAGTGCAAGGGCATAAAGAGCGTAGTCTCGATTTCTTGAGTGTTTGTTGGCCATATTTTTCCTTCCGCCTCTTATATCCTAATTTTTCTAAAAGTATGTGGTTTGTACTTTCAGATGAAGAGTGGCGCCTTCATTTGTACGGGATTAGAACCCCAACCGCGATCAGATGCACATTGGCTGACTTTCCTTAGAGTCAGTTGCATCCAATCTTTAATACTGTCCGCCCGAAACTGTAAGAAGCACGTGGACTGTGTAAAGACTAATCACCAAATAGGTTCCTGAGAGATAGGATAGGCCCCGGGAGGATTGATCATTGTGTCACATAGAAACCTTTAAATATATATCAACTCCTGAAGAACTAACTCGCTGCTAAGACACAATAAGAACACCGTGAAACTAGTCAATGGATTCCATATGGTACATTGTGACGTTAGGTTGCTTAAAATACGAAATTCCCTGTTGCAGGACCCTATAGTTTCTTTTTTATAAATTTATTTGAAAAACTTATAAAAATTATTCAACATTCATGCTTATAAACTTTGCAGAATTATGCCTTAATTTCGATTACTTTATTTCGATAACTTTTTATACAATTTTTTTTTTATGATTTATAATGGAAATTTATACCCGATAATCTTCCAAATCATTACACAAATCTATTACAATACTCGTATAAAGTAAAATTTCAAAGGGTGCTGCTGCTCAAACCAGATACAATTACTAACACAATGACACATACATATGTACGTATGTATGCAATGCAGTTGTATAAGTGTGTGTATATATGTATGTGTTTGTGTAATTGTATGTGTGAGAATGAAAATGAGTAGTTTAAGTAGTTTTTACGGAAAAACCCACAGTTGCCGCATTATGAGTACAGATTACAGCGATACAAACAGCAGTACACTGAGAGAAAAAAGTGGGGGTATTTAGGATCAAAATGTTATGTTTTTAAAGGATACTGTGGTTGAATATGTTTATAAAATTGAGTTTAATTTGTTGCTTATTTTGCTGTGGAAATTTCTCTTCGTGTTTTTTATAGTTTTTCAAAAATTGAAAATTAAACCCCATTTTGAAACTTTTTGGCATAAAGTTTTGCCAAAAAAAAACAAAATTTGCCTTCAAAATACGATGAAACACTATAAAACAATTCATAAAAAAAACAAAAATTATATGCCAAAACAAAACAAAACAGAAAAAAATACTGCAAAAAATAAGAAGAAAAAAACAAATCGAAAACTGCTTTCCTTAAACCAAAGATAAATTGAGAAAAAAACAAACCATTTTACATGTGAAAAAAAGAGAAAAAAAACTTTCCCAAAAATGCCTAAAGCACAATCACTTAAGCTTTATCCTGTAACATGAAAATAAAATTCGAAAAAATAAAATAAAAACACAACAAAAGGAGCAGAAAAATTATTCTAGAAAATGCAAAAATTTGCTTTGGGGTTGAAACAAAACTAAGTGGGTTGTTTTTAAGAACCTCCTCTGCAGTTGCTTGAAATAAGAATAAAAAAAAACAACAACAAAAAACAAGAATTGTGGTGTCACTTGCAGTTCCAAATGAAAGTGGCACAAGATAATGGGAACAAATAAATGTGACCGACTGTTGTTATATTTACAATGACATGAATATATGTGAATACTTTAAAATAATTTAAATACAACAGAAATCGATAACAAAATTGTATTTGTTCTTTCCGAAAAACCGTTTTCCGATGACTTTAAAATGCTGGACAAAGTATTAAGGATTCTGATGTTAAATTCTTGTATAGGCTGCCCGTCCACTTCAGTATTTTCCAGGCAGAGGTCATAGCCACTTCAAAAACGTTGCCATTAGTGTTAAGTGTTAGGATTTTCCCATAACATAATTAGTCATTACAACCCTTCAGTCAGGATTACGACCAAGTTTCTCACATCACTTATGTATGTGTGTTCATTTTATACATGAGTGGCGGGACAACCTTCAGTTTAAAGTCAACTCCGAACGACTGATTTTTGAGAAACTTGTCATGGCAATTTTATGTTACTCTCAGAGTTTTTGCCAGAAATCTAGTGAGAGGAAGTCGCCGATGAAATATGTTTTCATATTTCATTTTTTGTTGAAGATGTTTGACCTGCGGTTTGAACAGTGGCTTCGCGTCTGAGAAGCCAACACACTATCTAATAGACTGTGGCGACTACAGAAGTCATAGCCACTTTAAAAGCGGCGCATTGAATGTAAGCTGTTTAGGGATTTTCCCTGAAAATCTCTTGAGTTAATAGGCAATCAAGCTTTATAAAAGTTCCCATTATTATTGCCGCGAAGAGTTTCCAGGCGTCCTATTAAACTTCCCTCCAACTTTATAAGGTATTCCTGCCATGGCCCACTTCAAGATGTTGCTCTGTGTCAACAATGCCAGGTTGCCAGTATCCACACAGCTATTTCCCCCTGCGATGCGTTAATGCTTCACAAGTTCCGGGAATGTGTTCTGATGATTCATTCTCATCTCTGATCTCCATGTTGGCTTCGAAACGATCTCCATTTGGAACAAGTATACTCTGAGTCTGTAGTGCCCTGTCCAAAGGCCAGTTATCGAACCTCAGGTGATCCCCAGACAGACAGTCCGGTTTATGTCTCAGATCTCCTCTTATTGTAATTTCTCAACAAAAGTTTTGATTGCCTTGAGTTTGAGAAGAAACTTTAACTCTCTTTGTCTTCCTTTTCGTTGAGCCTACCTTTCCAAACATCCGCCCCCACTTCACAGAAATGTTCTGACTCCATCAATGTCGAGGAAGGCGAGAATTCCGACATGACTGACACATGACGAATTTTAACATCAGACTGCAGCCATAGAGATTCCATTACGGACCTCCGACTGGGGACAGAAGAATTTTAACATCAACTCTCCAATAGAGAAAATTATAAGGCACGATGTAGTCGACCCGATTATGTCTATGACCTCAACACATGTCCATAATCCATAACTTTACTGCACTAAGCTTTATTGCCACCCAGCTCAACTCTCAGCTATAATAAATAGTCAGAGAAAAGCCGATAGAAAAAAGCAAATAATGCCTTAGTTGAAGTGGGTCAAAGTGTGCTGGCGATCAGAACAGCTGGATGGATGTTTATCAGTTTCCAGTGACATTGGCTGGTTAGGTTGGACTGTGCTATGTGAAGATTTGCAGTCCACTTTTTATCTATTTTGGTAGTCAATATGTCAGACATGGTTTACTAAGGACGCAATTATCCTCAGATCCCCCAATGAGTACTAGCCCCCCGTTCTCCTTAAACTGGATGAACTCTTAAAATATAGGCGTGGATTTTCATAGAAAATTTGATTTGCAGTATACCGTTAGTAAAAAAAATTGAGAGAATAAGTTATCGATAATTTTCGATAATTCTTTCAATGTAAAATAATTAATCGATAATTTTTTGAATGTAAAAAAATTAATCGAAAATTAAAAAATTAATCGCAAAAGCTTGTAATAAGAAAATTAATCGACAATTTTTTGAATGTAAAAAAATTAATCGATAATTTTTTGAAAGTAAAAAAATTAATCGATAATTTTTTGAATGTAAAAAAATTAATCGATAATTTTTTGAATGTAAAAAATTAATCGAAAATTAAAAAATTAAAAGTTTTCATAAAAAATTTATCGATTTTTTCTTACGTTAAAAGTAATTATCGAAATGCTAAACATATAGAGAAATTAATCGAAAAATTTTTTCGATTTTTCTTTTAAATTAATAAAAAAATAAAAAGAAATTTAGAAATAATAAAAAAATAACTGACAGTTAAACATACTCGCTTACCAGATAAACTTATTCAAGCATAGCGTCTACCAACTTAAAGTTTTTAAACTGTTAACTTAACTTTACAGCCACTTCGATTTGATGGTGCAGCAACAAAATGAAGTAATATTGGTGTTGTCGTTGTTAATGTTAGTGATGTTGCTAGAAAAAAAAGAAAAAGATTTTAAAATATTGATATTGAAGTGTTTTGTGTTAAAAAGTTAAGAAAATAATTGGTTTACATAGAGCAGCCCTTAAAGGGTAATAAGCAATTTAAAAGGTACGAAAAATGGTGGTAAAAAGTACCTTTAGGAAGATTGTTTCCCCTTTTTAGGAAAATTTTACAATTATCGCTAAAGTACCTTCTCTATGGAATAATTACTAATGGAAAGTATTGGCCTTCAGACCCTCGCAGGGACATGAACGAGGCAATCAGAGAAGTGAGTGGTTGGTTTAGGCATTCAGGGTTTAATAGTTGAATGGATTACCAATACTGGTAATGTGTACGATAATCAACACGAAACTAGACAGGACTTGTCTGAGAAAAGTGATGTCACGCGATATTTCACAGGGAAGAGGTACTTTCGCCTCTGGTATAGGACAACGTTCTGTTGTAAACAACATTATGAGACACCTTAAGGCTGAAGAAAGGAAGTTCCTTTATTATGTGGATGACGTTGAGGTTGCCATAGTCTAGTAGGTAGCATGTTGACATATTAGACGAGAGCCCGTATTTCGTCCCCTGGGCCAGGCATCTCTAATAAAAAATATTTCCTTTGGCGGTTTGCTCTTAGTAGTCTTCTGGCATAAACTCTAAATTTAAAAAAATATATTTGACACGATAAGTTCCTCAAATCTGTCCTTAGGAGACGACGTTTAAACTATAGGTCCCGCCACTCACGGATAAAATTAAGACAAACAACATGATGGATGGTGTGACAAGCTAGGTTGTAATCCTGAGTAAAGGGTTGACCAATTAAGTAAGTAAGCAAACAGGTAGATGGGCTAGGAAAGAGGGGTCCTTTAGGTTAGGTTAGGTTAGAGGACGTGTACTTGTCAATTAAGACAAGTACAGTACCCGGAGGTCGAATTGACCCATTGTGCAACGTCCTGGTTTCTCACACCACTTATGTTGTGTGTTAATTTTATACATGAGTGGTGGGACCTACAGTTTAAAGTCGATTCCGAACGACAGATTTTTTTTTGAGAAACTTTTTCATGGCAATTTTATTTATTCTCAGAGTTTTTGCCAGAAATCTGCTGAGAGGAAGTCGCCGAAAAATACTTTTTGTATTTTATCTTTGATGTCTGGCCTGGGGCTCGAAACCTGGCTTTGCATCTAATAAGCCAACACACTACCTACTAGACTACGGCGACTTCGAGGGGTCCTTTAAGGCCAAAATCTTTT
The DNA here is from genome assembly GCA_932273835.1 of Sarcophaga variegata. NCBI lineage: Eukaryota > Metazoa > Arthropoda > Insecta > Diptera > Sarcophagidae > Sarcophaga > Sarcophaga variegata. The sequence goes on from OW026358.1 coordinate 9,674,705, forward strand.
TGTGTGGAGGAGGATATTCAGGACCTTTGAAAGGAATCGTCTCAGCACCAATATATACAATCTGGAAAGAGGAGAATGAAATCATCAAAACATAGGCTTGGAACACATGCGGGGTTAATCTATTTCAGAAGTAAACCGGGGGGTACTCACCAAGGCAGATCGTAGTGCTTAATGACAACACATAACTTTCTGAGAAACAGAATGTTGAAAGACTTTATAGGATACCCTACGTAGATCATATGGTTGCCACACATACCAGATAGACATACTGGGATTCGAGATGTCCTTGTGACAAGGAATGCCTATGAGTTTGGACTTAAAGCTGTTGCTAGAGCCGAACCATAAATCTGTTCATCTAGATTAGTACCTTTTGTAGTTTAAAACAAAAGTACTTTCATAAATAGTACCATACCATATCTTCCACTGACAAATCAAGGTAAACACTTTAACCCTTCCTTTAGTTCTCACTTTTAAAGTGTGCTGGTAAAAGTTTTTCTTTCTGAAAATAAAAATAAATTGTATAAACTTTATAACCAAGCATGTATGTGTGTGAGTGTGTGTGTAGTTTTCACATGTCCAATAGTGTGTGTTTATTTGTTTAAGTGTTTATGAGCAGCTCATATCCTTATGTGCCGTGTAAAGACAGAACCAAATGAAATTGTCTACAGCGTTATAAGGGAGAAAAGGGATAAAAGGAGGCGGGGGGACTATTTAAAGTTGAGTGTTGATAGAAATTTATTGTTATCAAAATACCAACAAAATATAATAACGATAAACACATACCATACATATGGACGGACAGAGTCATATACATTAACTTTTAACAGTAAACAGATAGACAGACATACACAGTACACTGAGGCATATGTGTACATATGTGCCTGGGAGTAAGACAGTTAAAACGAAACGAAATGGTTTAATACACGTTAACACATGCAGTCGTAACTGATGCAGACTGCCAGCCGGGTTGGCATATAACCTGATACACGATTTCTCAGCGAAAAAAAAGAGAAGAGCTACTGAGCGTAAAATAAAATCATGTACACTGAGAGAATTAATACGTGAAGGGGAAGAAAAGTACGACAAAATGTTAGAAAACACTTTAGGAAGGAGAAGTTCTGAGATTTCAAAACAGAAAGAAAGGTAGTCTACAGCTCATAAAGAAGTCATTGGTCATATGGTCTAGACCAACGCATTTCACATGAGTAATGATTCTGACAATTGCGAAAAGCGCGTTCCTTTGGAGTTTCATTCAATTCAGTCCTAAGGCAGTTGGTAATCATTGACCTATAGGTGCCGCCATTGACGTTGATTGCCTGGCTAACGTCGATTTTTTTTTTTTTTTTTTTTGTAGGCGCAACACTCAGGGGATGGCCCCTACTCATGCAGTGTAATGTGTTGGATAAGGAAAATATGTTATATGGGAAGGAAAAAAGAGGATAATGATTACCTGGCCAACGTCGTTCTTTTTTCTTTGTATGACCAGAACTTAGGGGATGGCCCCTACTCATGCAGTGCATTGTGTTGGAACTAAGAAAATATGTTATGGGAAGGAGAAAAGAGGGAGTGATATTTATGGACACTAGATTTGAATCTCGAAGAAATATGAACCAATAACGCGGCCTGCCCCGAAATTCACATCAAACAGTGACTTTTTCAGGCTACATTGGACCATTAAATGAAAATACGTTGTTTTCTATGATGATTTGGCGAAACAAATTGGGATACATACATAAACGGTCATTACAACCCTTCAGTCAGGATTACGACCTACTTTCTCACACCACTTATGTTGTGTGTGTTAATTTTATACATGAGTGGCGGGACCTACAGTTTAAAGTCGACTCCGAACGACAGATTTTTGAGAAACTTTTCATGGCAATTTTTATTTACTCTCAGAGCTTTTGCCAGTAATCTGCTGAGGGGAAGTCGCCGAAGAAATACTTTTTGTATTTTGTTTTGATGTCTGGCCTGGGGCTCGAACCCTGGCTTTACGTCTAATAAGCCAACACACTACCTACTAGACCACCCGACTTCATTATTGATGGTTACTAGATTAGAATCTCGGAGAAATGTGGACCAATAACGCCGCCTTCCCCGAAATTCACACCAAACAGTGACTTTCTTGGGCTACATTGGACCATTGAATCGTATTCTATGATGATTTGGCAAAACAGATTGGAAAATGACAACTAAATTGACAGGTGTAGCTTCAATAAGATGGCCGTTATCAACTGTCAACACTCCTATTGGAAAACCCGATAGTCCCTAATACCCTTCTTATGCTGAACCAAACATTTTCCCTGTTATTCCCAGCAGAGCTTTATAACATCATGATTATCTTTCAACAGCATTTATTGCATTTGAACAGTGTATGCAACAATCTCTCTGTGATTTGTATAGTCCTTCTCAGCCTCTCTCTTTCTCTCTCTCTCGGTTTCCACTGAGACCAGACACATTCGCAGTAATAATAACGTACGTAATAATAATTTTTCCACGTCGTTTACTTTACATCATTAAATAAATCGTTGTTGTCGGTTTTACCCAACCAACCTACTCCTCCCTTGGCTTATCCTTTACATTCGACGTTATCCTTATACAAAGTGTTGCATTTACAAATGTCTACGTATGTGAGTGTTTATTTGTGAAGGCAGAAAGGAAATCTGTTTTCAGTTTCAATATTATTTATCCGGCTACAGTGTTACTGAAATTTTATTAAATTTTGTTGTCTCTCTACTCCAGTGAAATGTTTCAATTTCAATAAGAGAACATGAAGAAGATGAAGAAGGAGAACGCGAGAGAGAAAAAGTGATAATGACAGAATTTACAAGGATAACTCAAGGACAATTTACATTAAAAAAAATGTTACAATAACTGCAAGAGAAATTATTTTGTGTATGTTGAAACCAGTTGCAGCGAAACGCTGCAGTTGAATTAACAACTGCATTGCGCCTTGCTCCGCTTAATTTGGGGAGAACAATGGTCCTCATTCTGTTGGTGTAGGTGTTGTATTCTCAAGCGCAACAAAGAAATCTGAAAGCCGTGATAGAATTTAACAAGCCGATGACGATTCGAACAGAATACATGGCAGTTTTGAAAATTTCACTTTCACTTGGTCTCCATAAGAAACAGATCAGTTTTAAGGCACTTAGCTCTTGTATTGAACACATAAAAAGAGTTTGAATTGTCCACGAATAATCGATTAAATAGTAAGCACCTTTATACTCCATTTTCATCTGATTTTCAAACCAACTACACCATCTATCTGGTCAATTGACAAGCACTCCAATGCAAAGGAATTAGGTTAGGTAAGGTTAGAGGACGTGTACTTGTCAGTTAAGACAAGTACAGTACCCGCAGGTCTAATTGACCCATTGTTCAACATCCTTAAAGAGGGAAGGATAATAGAGGGAATAGGATAAAAAGGAGAGGATGTTGGAAGGGGGAGAAGGGGAAGCGGAGGAATTACACAGACCAGACACAACAAAAAGGGAGACCGAGACTACCTGCAAAGGAATTTCAGGAAAAGCAGTCGTACAGGTATTCGAAAAACCTTATGAAAACTGCTGAACGGGCTATTGAACGCTACATAAGACGTGAAAATCAGAACAAATGCACTTAGAGACAAAGCTCCGCGTTTGCTCAAGCACACGTTCAGTACTACAATACACATCTGATGCAGTACGTATGGCAATGGAAGGAAATTTGCATTGATAGTATGACAAAAGACTGGACCTAGCAATACTATTTGAAAGTCAGAACCCAAACACTCGAACACTCGGCTCTTATGAGGTTAAATCGAGGATATATGGTACTGCCTAGAGAACATGAATTAGATAAGCAGACGAAATAAGATTACACTCTGCTGGGTTCGAGGTTATGTGGGAATTCTTGACAATGGAGCCAATGGGTTAATGGAGGCCTTTTGACAAGGCACTGCAGACTCGACGTGCACTTATTTAGAATGTGGTTGTGTCGAAACCAACATGCAGATCCTGTGACGATGGCAATGAATGATCGGAGCAAATTCTTGGAACTTAAGAGGCATTAATGTATCCCCAAAGGAAACACATGGGGCTTGTCAAGGAATTAGCCTTGGAGGAGGAGGGATACCCTCTACCGTATAAGGGAGTATGTTAGGTTAGAATTGCCATAAGGGAAGAACTCTAGAACCTTAAGATTTGAAATTTATAACACGATATGGAATACATTATGCAGGGAAGGCACGGCGAACATACATACATACATAATTGGTCATTACAACCCTTCAGTCAGGATTACGACCTAGTTTCTCACACCACTTATGTTGTGTGTGTTAATTTTATGCATGAGTGGGACCTACAGTTTAAAATCGACTCCGAACGACAGATTTTTGAGAAACTTCATGGCAATTTTCATTTACTCTCAAGAGTTTTTGCCAGAAATCTGCTGAGAGGAAGTCGCCGAATTTCTACTTTTTGTATTTTGTTTTGATGTCTGGCCTGGAGGGCTCGAACCCTGGCTTTACGTCTAATAAGCCAACACACTACCTACTAGACTATGGCGAACATAGCACAATCTTTAAGCCAATAATTTTCTGTCAAAGCTGTCCTCCTTTGAAACTCCTGTTAAAACCACTGTCTCAGCTATAATGACAGTTAAGCGGGTGTATTCTACGCGTAGTTTAAAAAACTGCTTTAGACGTTTAGCTCATCCTTTCGCTAAACCACTGTCGTGATAGTCGTGTGTATATTGTTAGTAGCAGTGGCAGCATGAGAGCTAAAAGAAACAAAACTTTATCCTTTTTATCCTTTTGTTTATCAAGCAGTAATTTAATTCCATCTCTAAGAGTAAGAGATAAACAGAAAGTGATGATAAAGAGAGAGAAAGAGATGAGGAGAGAGAGAGAAAGGGTAGACAGTGTTTATTTATTATTGTTGAGTCTTATTTTATAAACTTCTATGCTGAGTATACATGTGAGAGAGTCTGTATGTGTGTGCAAGTAAGTGAGATAGTGTGAGTTTGTGAGTATTTATTAGTCCTTTTTGCTATAAAAAAAGACGAAGAAAAAAAGTGAAAGAAAAAGGAAATAAAAATTGTTGACTGTTTTGTTGTTGTTTGTTTATTTATTTGTTTTGGATTTTTATTCTTGGAAAAATAAGGATTCGGTTGAACGTAAAAGGATATGCTGCTGCTGCTGCTATTGCTGTTGTTGTTTATTTTTTTTTCTGTTAAAGTTTATAAACAATTGAGAGTCTGCAATAATAATCGTCAGAAAATTTAATTGCTTGGAAGGATTAAATAAAGCAAACAAAAAAAAGGATTGAAAAGGGTTGTTAAATATTGAAATCGTCTTTAGTCGTTAAAGAAAGTCTCTGCTGTATTGGTTAACGATTTAATTTGGGCCTAAAAAATCCTTATTAAAGAGTTATAAAGGAAAATCAATAAATGAAAGCTTAGCTCATTGAATTGGTCATTATAACCCTTTATACTATGTTCAGACATGCAATTTTATTGAGTCAATATTCCGTTTATTGATTACAATATTTTAAGTGTTCAGACATAATAATATACGCTGTTCAGCTGCTTATTCAATATTCATTTGACAACTGGTAAGCAAGACAGCTGGTTGTTTCAACAACATTGGTTTTTTTTTCGTTGTTGATATTTGAGTTGTCAAATATTGATAGAAGTGTGCGGAATATTGTAATATACTCACTGAACGTACTTATGACAGTGTTGTATTTCAAGTTTTACTCAATATTATAACAATTTATAAATTTATTGAGCAATAATTAATTGACATTTTGTATGAATTATTGAGATCAATAATGCCGTTTATTGCGATTTACTCAATATAAGTACATGTCTCAACATAGTATTAGGCATATTATGAGTGTTAATTTTATCCATGTGAGTGGCGGAACCTACAGTTTACTGTCGACTTCGAACAACAAACTTGAGAAATTCTTCATGGCAATTTATTTTCTTCTCAGAGTTTTTACCACAAGGCTGCTAAGAGGAAGTCGCCGAAAGAAATATTTTCTTCACGTTCCAGTTAAATTTTTGGTGACCTGTTCTGAAGCGAAGCTTATGCCAGTGATATCGTTCTGAATCGAATCGAAACAAAAGGCAGTCGGAAGGAGCAAGATCTAAGCTTTACAGCGGGAAAGAGAAATCTTCACATCTACTGTTTTCCTCATACTTAACTGATCAACTTTGTTCTCAGACAAAAATATGGACTGATGAGGCCGCTAACCCTAAATCTACATCAAATAGCGCAATAAACGCTCTTGGTTCTCATGGGGATTGGTATCGTCCCGATTTCCATATACCCATTCATTCATAAATGAGTCTCATCGCTGAACTTGACTTTTCTAAATAAAATTAGGGTCCGTTGCCAAGTGCTCTAGAGCTCACTCAACGAACGTACGTTAAATTTAAATTTTGTACTGGTGCAGACCTGTGTCACGACACAAAATTCGCAAAGTTGTGGTCTGTGAAATGTTGATTTCTAGTGAGTTCATCTGAACACTCTTGTGGACTCAAATTTATTCACCACATTTCGAAGAGTCCGCTCGGTAGGACGCTTATGAAGATCATAAAAGGAGTACCCATTTCCACGTGTTATTGAATGCTCTGCGCACGTGCTGATTTAGCAAAACAGATTGAATGACAACTAATTTGACAGATGTATACACAGTTACTAAAGTATACACACGGTTAACAAATTTCAGAAATTTTTTAACCAAGATCGTCTTAAAATCGAGGAAAGTTGTCAGACCAAAAAAGATTTTCAACGAAAACGGTATATGTATGTATACTTTTGTGGCTGAGTGTAACTTCAACAAGATGGTCGATATCAACTGTCAAAGTTGGTAAGCCCCTGAAGACTGGATGTTACTAAGCTTTTAGCAAGGAGAAAAAAATCGGGGATGTCATGAGACACAAATAGACAAGAAAGCGTCGAAACCAGCTGCTTTAAAACTTGTTTAGTTTGAGTTCCGTTATAACCTTTTTAGCGATGCTGATAGCTATTTTAGTTCAATCAATGGTTAATGGTTTCCCCCCTAAACCACAATAGGTGGCATTAAATTAATTTAAATTGACAACCAAGTTAAGCATAGCACACTGGGGATACCTATTTTATTCATTTATTTTCCATATTCCATCGGGAGCTTGTCAATATTGATTTTAAAAATCAAAAACGATTTTTTTTGTTTTTCCTGAAAACTATTTTGAAAGTTGTGTTATGAAAAGTTGACTAAAACGGTAATTATTTTATGTTATGGCTTAAAAGCATGCCAGTGAACATATTTGTGTGTGCGTCCACAAAGTTTAGTTCCATGTATACGTGGCACGAAACGGTGTTAAATAGCAATGCCAGGCTACACTTTTAACATCAGGTATTAAAATAATAATTCCATTCAAATTGTTATTGTTGCTGCAAATGTTGTTGTTGTGGTTGTTATTATAGTTATGGCATCACTTGAGAGTCATTACTGTGTGATATTAAAATAAATGCTTAAAAAAAAATAAGCGCCCAAATATAGGCAAAACAATTTCGAAATCCTAGTAAAAGCCACAGCACAAAAGTAAATACAGGAGAGAGAGACGGAGAGAGATAAAAACAGAGTGAGAGAAACATATTTAAATGTATGTATAACATGAGAGGAGCTTATTAATACATGACATACGTAGGGACTTATAAATGGTACCAAGGATTTGCATTATAAACGTGCTGCAACAACAAAACACAATGCACAGTAATATGCATTTATTTTTAAATGCTTATCTATACAGCATATATAAATATGTGCGCATGAGTGTGTATAATATGCTAATTTACCTCTAACAATTATGCTTGTCAGCAAAGCTAGTCAAAGAGGGATTAAGGTAAGGCGTAAGAGAGAGAGAGAGAGAGAGAGAAAGAGGGTTTTTGTTTGGTTGTGGAAAAGTTTTATCTACGTGATCCTTTTAACTTTCTGGTCAAAAATTTGTAGATTTTCTGTTTTCGTAATTAAAATATTAAAATAAGTACGTATGCATTTAATTAAAACAGATTTTGTCTGCATGCATAACAATCACAACAAATTTTTTAAAGTATACTTTAGGGATACCAATAGAGAAAAATATTAAAGCATATTTTTAGGTGCATAAAAATTAATGGTCACTGAATTGAAAGCTAGAAAATTAAATTTATAAACTATAAGTCTTAAAATATTCCATACATAACACATACATAATTGGTCATTACAACCCTTCAGTCAGGATTACGACCTAGTTTCTCACACCACTTATGTTGTGTGTGTTAATTTTATACATGAGTGGCGGGACCTACAGTTTAAAGTCGACTCTGAACGACAGATTTTTTGAGAAACTTTTCATGGCAATTTTATTTACTCTCAGAGTTTTTGCCAGAAATCTGCTGAGAGGAAGGCGCCGAAAAAATGCTTTTTGTATTTTTATTTTGATGTCTGGCCTGGGGCTCGAACCCTGGCTTTTCGTCTAATAAGCCAACACACTACCTACTAGACCACGGCGACTTCAAATATTAAATTAAAATATTCCACTCTGTCAAAAATCAATCGAACATTTAAGTTTGTTGTGCAAGCCTTTGCAATTATTCTAGCTTAGCTATTCACTTTAATGTACTGTGCCTCAGGAACCCACGTAGAATGACTGTCCAATGCCTAGCAATCTCCTCCAACGACACTCGGCATTCTTCGACAATCTTAGATGTGGTATTAGACAGTCGCTGGGAATCTAATGGCAGCTTTGTTATGAGTAAATATCTACATACGAGTATCTTCACTTGATTCGCTATGCGCTGGCCTTTATAACAATTATTTCAGCCTGAATATTACTACAGTAATCGGTTAAGAAGCAACGGTTCGAAAACATTCTGCATCCTACTTTGTCGCTTGATCTGAATCTGTCAGATCTGGTTGACGTTCCTTGGGAGGTGTAAACTGTTATCATTACTGGATAGGATCTATTCAATATTTTCGCCTACTAAACATGGACCGCAAGCTAGTTCAGGTATCAAGTAGTCAATAAGGAGATCTTAGATTTTGAAGGACCATACCTTCTATACTTCCATGCTCCTCTCAGGTCTCATTGTCGCACTCGCATCTACTTGCTTCGTCAACATGTCTAGTGCTGCCTTAGGTAATGGCGTTCTAAGTAGAGCTGTTATCATCAAATTATTCACAATACGCTCAAACCGGGTTTGATGATTCTTTTTCTCTAAAGCCAACCATTACACTGCGGCCCCGCAGAATAGAATGGATTTGATTACAAAGTTGTACAGCCAGTATATGCTTTAAGGATTGATATTTCCGATCAGACCAAAATGATTATAAGATATTTGAGGCTATTGGGTGGAGGTAGAGCTTCTTTGCACAATTTTGATTGGCTTAACTCCCATTCTAAATTAGTTGCACCATTTCGATGGTACTCTCTGCACGGATTCCAAAATTTTCGATAGTAAATTTGAATTTTCACCATGTCGCACAGTGGAAGAGTGCCGCTGGAACATTGAAAGTTGGCACTCATAATTCTATTGATTAGATTAGGTTAGGTTAGCGGGTAGCTTGCCATTCACAGGGTTAAATGTACCTAACCTAGAAGAAGTCGTCACATCCTCCGTGTGTGGGGCCCTCACCCACTAAATCCCGCCTCGTTTCCTGTAGGTTTGTCTCTACCCACTCTGGAACTAAGGTGGTATTACTTCGGAGTGGAGTCCTTTTGGCCCTTTGGCCTCCCCATGTTTATATCCGCGTCCGGATTGCGTATAGAAAGTTGAGGAGACATCTAAGCGTCTCCACTATTGCTTTCGTCTAAATCACCGTTTGGGTTTCGCTTGGCACGTGTGATAGTATCACCTATGCTGACATGCTTACTTGTTCTGCAGCCTCAAGATCTCTGTTTTTCGTCTCAGAATGCGCTCTACGTAATTCACCACCGAGGTCCAATTTCCACTACTCGCAATCATGACCCCGACAATGTTAGCGGCTGTGATCGTTCCAACTATTGATGTCAGTACAGAGTGATAGCTCTGCCATCGTGCACACTCGAAAACAGTGTGCTCTGCGTCATCAATTACCTCCCCTTACTCGTAAAGACAGTAAGGAGAGACGGCCTTGCCCATTCTGTGCAGATATTTTCTAAAATATCCGTGACCCGATAACATCTGTCCAAATTTCCGACCAATCCATGGCCTTATGTCTGGAATAAGTTTCGCCGTTCATCTTCCTCTATCTTCCTCGTTCCATCGTTTTGAATGAAATTTTGAAATGGTGTTTTCCCTGAAGTAACCGGTTATGTGATTTCCAGCCGATTTCGCCTTATAAATCTCCATCCGCTCCGCTGCCAGCAGATCCACAGGGATTATACCCGCTATCACCAGTACGTCTGGAACGGAAACTGTACGATATGCCGACGCGATACGCAATGCAGCCCAGGAAGCCCATTTGTCATGATCCGTTATTGGTGGGTTTGAATCAGCCCGAGTTCCAGATGAAACTGGCAGGTTTCAAGATTCAGACAAAATACAAACAGTATTTCTTCGGCGACTTCCTCTCAGCAGATTTCTGGCATAAACTCTGAGAGTAAATAAAATTGCCATGAAAAAGTTTCTCAAAAATCTGTCGTTCGGAGTCGACTTTAAACTGTAGGTCCCACCAGTCATGTATAAAATTAACACACACAACATAAGTGGTGTGAGAAACTAGGACGTTGTACAATGGGCCAATTCGACCTCCGGGTACTGTACCTGTCTTAATTGACAAGTACACGTCCTCTAACCTAACCTAACCTACCCAGTGCGAGGTAAGCCCATTTGTCATGATCCGTTAGTGATGGGTTTGAACCAACCCAAGTTCCGGATGAAACCGGCAGGTTCCCTAAGTGGCACGTTTGGTATTTCGCCTATAGTTGCTACCGCCATGTCGCACAGTGGTGCAGCACCCATACATTTTTGTGCAAAAAATATGAAAATTGGTGCAGAACCATTGAAAGAAAGTTGGCACTTAAAATTCTATTGATTAAGTTAGAAAAAAAAATGAATTTTCATAAAAATTAACCACGCCCATCGCCTATCACCGATACAATTCATGTCATGGCCCAGTAAAAACCTTCAAATTTGGTACACATTCTCTCGAAAACAAATGTGCCAGAAAATTTACAAGTTTTTTAAGACTTCATAAGCCAGCGAGTTGCCATCGCTCAATTTTAAATTACTTTGCTGTGCCACTTAAACTTTTTTCCAGAAATTAAGAGATTAACTTGGAAAATATGATTATCTTCCTTACGAATTAATACACCTTAAAATATAATTAAAAAACTAAGTTGAATTTATTCTATTAACACCAGAAAATTAAAACAAATTTTCTTATTAAAAGAAAAAAATTCTTTAATTTCCTTAAAACAATTTAAATGCCACGCTCCCTCCTCACACGTGATCTATGTATCTCTGCATTGAATGTCTCATTTTAAGAGATTTTTTTTTGAGAATTTGTTTGAAATTTTCATTCTTTTTCTGTTTTTATTTTTATTATTAAAAGAAAAGCACTTGTATTTGAGCCATGAATTCTTGATTTTGATGCCATAATTCAAATTCTAAATTACCTTAATTTACCTTTTTACCAGCAATTCGTTCGTTTCCATTTGCTTCAAGAAAAAAATGGGAATTTTAGCAGTAAAACCAGAGAAAAACTCTCTTCTCAACAAAATATCAAAGACAACAATTGTCTTTGAGGAAAGGGGATTCATCGGCATGAGACAATTTTACCAAACAATTTTAGGTGAAATCTAGACGACAGCAGAGCAGACGTCATACTATATGTATGGTACGTGGCACTTGTAATGTAATGAAGGCTCAAAATGTAGTAAGTGTCTCATTAACCTTTAGATCAACAATTGTAATCTAATGATTTCCCTTTGTTATGTTCCATTTTCTCGTACTTTTATTCTTTTACTTTTCTCTTTATGGCTTTCAAATGTTATTGTGGCACAGAAACAACAAGATGACAACACGTCTTCGGTTGAGTTTTTTTTTTTTTTTGGGGGGGGGTGTTGGCTGTCCGCCTTTTCCATTTTTTATCAACAAAATTGTTTACTTTTGTTGTTTTTCTTTTTGCAACAATAATACAACAATAGTTGTTGCTTTTGCCTTTAAAAACCGTTTACTTCTTCCTTATTTTATTATACCCCCCCCCCCTTCCCCTTCTCCCCATTACTCTTCTAACGGTTGTTAATAGAGCCCTCTCTGGTATTGAATATGTTTAACCACAAGGGAATCATAAAAGCCTCAGCCTCCCTAAGCCTCATACTAAATGCTTTACAAACAAATGTCTTTAACAAGAATAATAATACACAGAAAAAACTGTTTAAGTGAGTCCAGCACAACTTCAGCATGCCCTACGTTGTTTACAATAAAAATTGCAAATGGGAGCCTTCATTGTAAAAGAAACTGGGAAACAGGCGTTTCAACACTTGTCTGTAAAAAGTTTTTCTACTTTTCTTTCCCATTAAACTTGTTAACGCACCCCATACCCAGTCCATAAAGACCAACTATAATGCCCTCCAAAATAATAATAAAAAAGCAACCGTCAGATGAAATGTTACTTTAAATGCTTACAATAAAAAAAAAATGGGGGATGGGGGCACAAAAAAATAATCCCTCAACTAAATAATCATAATCAAAAACAAACAAAAAAAAACTTGAAATGGAAACAATTTCAAGGGGATTTTCTAAATGGACTTAAGACTGACCATCACATTTTCCACGGCACGCTGGTATTTTATAAGATGACAAAGGAAAATACAAAAATTAATTGAATTCTGGCCAAAAGAAGATTGTATTTAAGCGACTTCTTCCTACAGAAGAAATTAAATAAAAAAATTACTCTATAAAAAAGGTACTTTTTGAAAGGTACTTTTTAAAACATACTTTTTAGAAGGCAATTTTTAAAAGCTAGATTTGAAAAGGTACTTTTTGAAAGCTACATTTTAAAATATATTTTTTAAAAGGTATTTTTGAAAAGGTATTTTTGAATAGGTACTTTGTGGAAGGTACCTTTTGAAAGATACTTTTTGAAGGGTATTTTTAAAAGCTACTTTTTGAGAAGTGTTTTAAAAAAGGTAGTTTTTTAAGTTACTTCTGAAAAGGTGCTTTTTTAAGCTACTTTAAAAAATTACTCTATAAAAGGTAATTTTTGAAAGGTACTTATTGAAAGGCACTTTTGTTAAATATACTTTTTAAATGATACTTATTGAAAGATACTTTAAAAAAGGTACTTTTTAAAAGGTTCTTTTTGAAAGCTACATTTTAAAAACTCCTTTTTAAAAGGTATTTTTTAAAAGGTATTTTTGAAAAGGTACTTTTTAAAAGGTATTTTTGAAAAGATACTTTTTAAATATTTTTGAAAATGTACCTTTATAAAAAGGTACTTTTGAAAAGGTACTTTTTGAAAGCTACATTTTAAAAGGTATTTTTTAAAAGGTACTTTGTGGAAGGTACCTTTCGAAAGGTACTTTTTGGAATGTATTTCTAAAAGGTACTTTTTGAAAGTAGTTTTAAAAAAGATAGTTTTTTAAACTTACTTCTAAAAAGCTGCTTTTTAAAGCTACTTTATATAAGACATGTCTTCAAAAATGTGTTTAAAGGTACTTTTTAAAGGATACTTCTTAAAATGTATCTTTTAACGGTTATTTCTTAAAAGATGGTCTAGTAGGTAGTGTGTTGTCTTATTAGACGAAAAGCCAGGGTTCGAGCCCCAGGCCAGACATCAAAGTAAAATACAAAAAATATTTCTTCGGCGACTTCCTCTCAGCAGATTTCTGGCAAAAACTCTGAGAGTAAATAAAATTGCCATGAAAAGTTTCTCAAAAATTTGTCGTTCGGAGTCGACTTTAAACTGTAGGTCCCACCACTCATGTATAAAATTAACACACACAACATGAGTGGTGTGAGAAGCTAGGCCGTAATCCTGACTGAAGGGTTGTAATGGCCAATTATGTATGTATGTATGTCTTAAAAGATACTTTTCGTAAGGTACTTTCTAAAAGCTGTTTCGTAACATGTACTTTACAATAAGTACTTACTGAAATATATTTATTCCAAGGTACTGTTTAAAAGGTGCAATTGAAAAGGTACTTCTTAAAAAGTAACAACAGAGAGTACATTAAGAAGAATTCTTTTAAATGATAGATTTGTACTTTCAATAAAGTACTTATTGAAAGGTATTTCAATCGTATTTCTTTCAAAATTATTCCCCAAATGGTACTTTTAAAAAGTACATCATAAAAAGGTAGTTTCTAGGAGATACTTTCGGAAAGGTATTCTCTTAAACCGAATTTCTAAAAGGTACTCTTTAAAAAGCAGTTCAGTAAGGTTACTATTTTCAAAGAATTTCGAAAAAAAAAAGTACTTTCAAAAAAGTACAGAAACAGACTTCTAGTGCCCTTTTTATCTAGCCTTGGTAGGACTTACTGCATTATCTTGGCTGCATCCAAAGTCAACCATATGGACAAAATCGGAGTAATAGTAAGCTCACGAGTTCTAAAAGGTTTTTCCCAATATATAGGATTCACCGGAGAGTTCGATAGTTTCGCTATGTCCATCACATCCGCATCCGCAGTACCCACAGTGATATGAATATTGTGCTCCATGTAATTGAGAGATTGAAGTCGCCGTAGTCTAGTAAGTAGTGTATTGGCTTATTAGATGCAAAGCCAGGGATCGAGCCCCAGGCCAGACATCAAAACAAAATACAAGAAGTATTTCTACGGCGACTTCCTTTCAGCAGATTTCTGGCAAAAACTTTGAGAGCAAATAAAATTTACATGAAAAGTTTCTCAAAAATCTGTCTTTCAGAGTCGACTTTAAACTCTAGGTCCCACCACTCATCTATAAAATTAGCACACATAGCATAAGTGGTGAGAGAAACTAGGACGTTGTACAATGGGTCAATTCGACCTCCGGGTACTGTACTTGTCTTAATTGACAAGTACACGTCCTCTAACCTAACCTAACCTAACTTATCGTATCAAAAGAGATATAAATGGACTGAAAATCCGAAACTGCATTGTTAATGGCAAGCTCGCGAGTTTTCAAAGGTTTTTCCCACCGGAAAATTCGATAGTTTTGCCATATCTTTCACATCCGCTCTTAATTTTTTAGGAATACTAGTGTGTTCCAGTGCTCAAATTGATATGAATCTTGTACCATTACAGCATGTAATTGAGAGATTTTTGACAGCGACAAATCATTTTAGAGGTTGTGACATTTGAGCACACAGCTCTAACAGATGCCTGAGTGTCAAATAGTGTGCTAATGCCCTTCCCAAAGGTATTTTTGACCTTCATAATCCTTACAGCAATCTGTATGGCAGACGCTGAAACAGTCTACAGTGATCCAATATCATAATGCCTACCGATTCCGAAAAGATAATGTCACCCTCAGTTACATCCACTTACGAACCATCTCTGGGAAATCTGAACGAAGTTGTGTACAAGGTACGTTACACAATTTCCCCAAACCTCTCTTTTCAGAAAGAAGGCTCCTAACAAAGCCATACCTGTGGTATCATGTAGTCGACACTAATTCTAAATGCCCTTCGATCCTAGAGTGACCAAAGTAACCTTACACACCGAAAATTCTCTAACACAGCTGCAGCAGCAGTATTTGCTTAAAATAATTAAAAATAATCCGATTTTATGGTTGACATGAATAAAAAAAAATCAATTCATTCAGCGTGAAATGCATGGAAATTATTTTGGTTTGTTTGTGGCAAATATATGCACACTGATGCCCCCACACAATTACCTGAAGGGATGACAAGTTTACAAAAACTGTCACATGAATCTATGAATTTATAAAATCCATATATTAAGCGATAATCTAAATCAGCAGCTGTACAACAAAATGTGGCAGGTTGTAGTCATCACCTCGTTACAGGACTATTGTCATTAAAAATTTATTGTCAAAAAAATCATACGTGAACGAAGCATAATAATTACAATATTCGCCATGGTAACATTCGAATATGGTAAGCCATTGTAAAAAGGGGATAAAAGGGAAAAAAGAGGATTTTTACCAACACCAAATCGATGGCATAAAATTCTTCAATTCTTCAAATGAAGAATAGTTTAATTCGTTTGGCACTCTAAAATTTTTTAAAGCTTATCGGGAACTATAAATCCAAGGGCACTATTTAAAAAAAGTACTTTTTTGGTACCTTATATTAAACCTTTAGGAAAAAGTAGTACTTTTATTATCAAAAATTAAAATTTGATGTAAAATGTTTCGTGAACTGAAGAATAGTTCAATTCGTTGGGCAACCTAAAATTTATTAAAGCTTATCGGAAAGTGTAAATCCAAGGATACTATTTAAAAAAGTACTTTTTTGGTATCTTATGTTAACCCTTTGGGAAAAAGCAATACTTTTAATAACAAAAATTAAAATTTTATGTAAAATTTTTAGTTGAGATTTGTCTTTGATCTATAAAAAACCTTTTTTAATGCAGGGCTTTTTTGTTCTTTTTGAAATAGTACTTTCTTAAAGAAAGTACCAATTTGAAATATAGTTTAAAATTTAAAATTTGTATTTCTAGTTATAGAATATTAATCTTTAGTTTGAAAAAGAAAGTACTTTGGTACTTTTTGAAATAGTACTTGCTTAAAGAAAGTACCAATTTGAAATATTGTTTTAAATTTTATAATTTTTATTTATACATATTTGATAAACATTAAAACCTTTTTTAAGTTTTTTTTAAAGGTAAGTGTTGTGGTACTTTTTGAAAGATACTCCTATGTAAAAAGTACCAAATTGAAATTTTGTCTCAAAAGTTCATAATTGTTTGTTTGTTTTTAATAAATATTGAATATTTTAGTTTTTCGCTTGGGTAAATTTTGAAAAAGTACTTTGCGGAAAAAGTACCAAATTGGAGTTAGCCTTAAAATTTCTAATGTTTGTTCGTTTTCAATAAATTTAGATATTTTTATATTTTTTAGAAAGATGTCTTGGTACAATTTGAAAAGATACTTTTTGGAAAAAGTACCAAATTGAATTTTTGGGCTTAAAATTTATAATTATTGTTTGTTTTCAATAAATATTGTATATTTTTATTCTATATTGGAAAACGTTATGGTAGATTTTGAAAAAGTACTTTGTAGAAAAGGTACCAAAAGGAAATTTTTAATTTATATTTCTTCCAAGTTTTAAATAAAATAAAAAAGACAGCTTTTAGGACTTAAAAACTGCAATGCAATTAAAATTTATCAGAAAGGATTATAAACAATTTTTCCCATAAATTCCCACAGAAGCTGCATTTAAACACATTTAAACTCCTGTCATAATCGCATGTCATTAAAACAAAAACACAAAGAAAAATATTCAAATTCAAATAAATTCCTTATGAAACTTACAATTTGTCCTGAAAGCTTTACAGCATAATGCTGTGCAACATTCTACACAAGAATCCTTTCAAAAAAAAAAAAAAAAAAGAAGAAAGAAATGCAAATCATGTTTTCCTTTGAATTGCCAGAAAAATAAAAATTTTCCCATTAAAACCGATCACTGGGAGCACTTTAAGAGAAAATTTTGCTAATCATACATCCAACCAGAAACAAGATGTTTTCCCATTCAATAAAAAATATATTTTCCTCTGACATAAAAATCCATTTTTAACCACAAACCTCACCAAGTAAAAAAAAAACAGAAAAATTGACAACCCACCCCTAAACAAAAAAAGGGGGAAAAATTCTAAGGAACGCTTCTATGAAATTATACCCGACATTCATAAAATTTCAATTCACCTTTAGAGTCCTACACACACACCAACTACCGTTGTTAGTTGTTGTTATCCTTACACGTCGGAAAAAATTGGATTTGGGTTTAAAAATCACTGTGAAAATGGATTTTCTTTTCGTTTTTATTTTTCAATCTCTAATGTTGTGAGTGAATGAATCGCAAATGAGGAAAAATAAAATTAAACGAAAAGAAAGGAACAGAACTGAACAGAACTGAAGAAAGCACCAGAAATCATCATAATATTTTGCGTCATATGCAAAAACGTGACTACAGAATAATACGTACGTACGTACACACTGGCAAGAAAAACTTCTGCTACAACTGGCACTAAAAATCACAGTTATAAAGGGAAACGGAACAATCAGTATGGTAAAAAAGGGGAAATCTTTATGCAGCAAGGGCCTAATTTTATAAATTTTAAAGTTAGATTACAATTTGGTACTTTTTAAAAAAGTACTTTTTGAAGAATTAAAAATTACATTTGGATAAAAACACAAATTTTTTATCCATTTGTTAGAAATAAACAGAATTACAAATTTATATCAATTTAGTGCTTTTCCAAAAAGTACCAATGAATGTGCCAAAAGTACTTTTTGCAAAATTAAAAAGTGCATTCCCCCAAAAAATACAAACTTTTTATCTATTTGTTAGAAATAAACAGAATTATAAATTTTAAATAAAAATATCAATTTGATACTTTTCCAAAAAGTACCAAAGAATATGCGAAAAGTACTTTTTGCAAATTTAGAAAGTACCTCCTCCCAAAAAATACAATTTTTCTTTCCATTTGTCAGAAATAAAAAAATTTATAAATTTTAAATAAAAATTTCAATTTGGTGCCTTTTTTTTTTTTAAAAAGTACTTTCTTTAAAAAAGTACAAATGATAGTTTTTTAAGTACCAATAAATCCACTATAGTATATGAATAAAAATGCTCTTTAGCCAAAGTAAATTTTAAAATAAAATTCGAATTGTGGCACTGTTTTAAAAAAGTACTTTTTTAAAAAGTACTTTTGTAACTCCAACAAAAAAGAAAAAATTTCCTTATATACCAAAAATTAATTAAAATAAGGCATAATTTTAATTTGGTACGTTTTTTTTTTTTTTTTTTTTTTTTTTTGGAAAAAAGTACTTTTTGAAAACAAACATTACAAATGAAATGGTTGTCAATTTAAGGCCCTTTTTGAATTTTTCCCTTCAAAAAAAATTATTTTCTTATTTTAAGCACCTGCGAGAACAGACTGCTTTTACACCTTTATAGAGAACATAAGTGATGCAGTTGTCAGTCTTTTGGAAAATGCAGTAAATATGTCAGCACTTCCGGCATTTGAAATTCAGCGACAACCTACACAAAGACTTACAACAGATTTTCTTGTTTTTCATTCCTTTATTTTTTGTTCCCTAATTTTTAGATGTTGCCAAGAAATAGGCAACAACAATAACAACAACGACAAACAACAACAGCAACAACAAATAATGGCAACAAACAGAAAGACATCCTGATAAGTGTAAATGCAGTATCGAAGTTAAGTAAGGAAAGGTGTCACGTACCACTAAACAAAGATAAGTGGAGCAGAGAAAACGGTAAAGCGCGCGCATACACACACACCTTTAGTTTAATAAAGCTGGTAATGGCTGATGGCAGTAATGCCAAGCTAGCAAAATATGGGCCCAAAAGAACAAAAACAATAACAAAAAGAAATGCAAATAAATGTCATAAAAAAACATGTTCAAGTGGGTGACTTTTATCCCCTCTTTTATGTTGTGTTTTAACATTGAAAGTACTTTTTTTCTCCGAACTTTTTTTGTGCCCTTTTCTTCCATTATGACCTTATAAAAGCATAGTTTTAGAGATTTTTTAAGAGGGTTTTTTTTTAACAATAACACGGAAAAAATAACATGATTTTGATGTGCCTGTTACAGTGACAAAAAGAAAAAAGAGAAGAAAAAAAAACTGTTGACACTGCATTTAAAAATTATAACCGGGCAAATATTGGTCCATGGCTCAAAAAAAAAGTACCAAAACAAAAACATTTTAATTTTTCAAAAGCTTCAAAGAAAATAAACAAATGAAATGGAAAACAATTTCATTTTTTGTTTTATTTTTTTTTTAAATAATAAAAGAACCTCAAATAAAAGGTTCAATTTGTAAGAGTTCAACTTTTGTAAAAACTGATGAAGTTGTTTACCTGCAACAGTTACAGTGTAACGAAAAAATTTTTTAAAGAAATTTTAAAAACTTCAGGTTTAAGAATCAATTGTTAAAAAAAAAAACCAAAAATACGAACTGTTGAAAGGTACTTTTTATACTACTTTTTTTTTTATAAGAAAAGTACTTTTCTAAAGGGGCCGCCAAATATTTTTTTTTTTGAAAATGCTTTAAAAAGAAAACTACGGAATATTTTCTCAAATTTCTTTTTTAATTGAAAGTACAATCCTTCCGGTTAATGATGGAAAATAGTTTCATTCAAATGGCTGCCTAGGCTGGCCATGCAGTAGCCTACAGCAGAAGATGTCGATTTTGGCAAAAAATATCATCTTTTCAGATGAAGCTCATTTCGTTCTTGGCGGGTATGTAAACAAGCAAAATTGTCGCATTTGGGGCACAGAAAACCCGCACGCATAGATTGAAAAGCCGACGCACCCAAAATGAGTCTCTGTTTGGTGCGGATTTTGGTCCAGAGGCATAATTGGGCCATTTTTCTTCGAAAATGAGCAAGGAGTGGCCGTTACAGTCAATGGCGATCGTTATCGGGCCATGTTGAACGAATTTTTGTTCACAAGAATTGAAGAGGAGGATATTGGCAACATTTGTTTTCAACAGGACGGCGCTACGTGCCACACAGCCGAAGGTACACTCGATGTTTTGCGCCCTGTTTTTGAAGATCGCATTATCAGCCGCAGAGCTGATGTCGTTTGGCTACCTCGGAGCTGCGATTTGACACCGTTGAACTATTATTTGTGGGGTGCCGTCAAAGATAAGTGTTACGCCGACAAGCCAGATACAATTAACGCTTTAAAGGACAATATTCGTGAAGCCATTGGTGAAATACAGCTGCACACAATCGATAATGTTCTTTAAAATTGAATGAAATTAGTTTCCATTATTAACCGGAAGGATTGTACTTTCAAATAAAAAAAGAAATTTGAGAAAATATTCAGTAGGTTTTTTTTAAAGCATTTTCAAAAAAAAAAAGTTATTTGGCGGACCCTTTACTACTTTTTAAAAAAAGGGATGTAGGTTAAAAAATTTAGAGAGTTATAAATATTGGGTCTTCCAACAGGGATTTCCGAACAAATCAACCAAACCAACCGAACTGCACGTTTAAAGTCGTCTCTAATACGGTATTTAGATATGCACCTTTATTACGTAAATCGCAATAAACGCCATTATTGAACTCAATATTTAATATAAAGTTTCAATTAATTATTGCGCAATAAATACGCAAATTGTTATAATATTGAGTAAAACGTAAAATATAGCACTGTCATAAGGCCATATGTTCAGGGCGCCTGCGCAGATATGCACCTTTATTACATAAATCGCAATAAACGCCATTATTGAGCTCAATATTTAATATAAAATTTCAATTAATTATTGCGCAATAAATACGCAAATTGTTATAATATTGAGTAAAACTTAAAATACAGCACTGTCATAAGTATGTTCAGTGTGCACATTACAATTATCCGAAGACTTACTGCTGATATTTGACAACTCAAATGTCAACAACAACAAAAAAAAAACAAACAAAAAAAAACAATGTTGTTGAAACAACCAGTTGTTTTGTTTACCAGCTGTCAAATGATTATTGAATAAGCAGCTGAACTGCGTATATTATTATGTCTGAACACTTAAAATATTGTACTCAATAAACCGAATATTGACTCAATAAATAAAGTGCATATCTGAACATAGTATAAACGACAATTTTGAGAAAGTCGCCGAAGAATAATTTGTTCATATTTCGATGTCTGAGCTGGAGTTTAAAAATATGCATCTAATAAGCCAACACGCCATTCTACGGCGACCATCAAATCAGTCAATTTAGTTGCTTTACCAAATCACCATGGATGCGTATATCATTTAACAACACTTCCAAATAATAAAATTGTTTTATCAAAATGGTGGGGTCTTCTGTTCTGGCGCATAATCGTCCGAGAGCACTATTCGCAAAGTGGTGGATAAAACAGAGTCCACTGCTTCATTAAGCACGCACGTCCATGAAAAGTAAGATTTGCCAAAAATATCGCTGACATCCGTAAGAATCTGAGGCAATCGATTTTGCGTTGCTTACAAGAATTCGGCCTTTCGCAGACCACAAACTTAACTGCCTGAGGAACTTGAGGTAAACGACTATAGACAAGGAAGTGTTTGCGATAAATGGGCTCTGGCTGCACATTTCACATAAATTCCAACAGCTTTCAGTGCATCACTGCTGGGTATGCATTTTAGACTGACGGTGTCATCTGCATATATTTGCTGTTGAACGCCACACTTTCACTGTTAACGGTGAGCACGCTAGGTCAATGATTATTAACTTCTTTTGGCTCGAATTGAATGATATGGACACCAATGACATGTGATTTCAGCACACAGTTCATGTCACATTGCTTTTGGGACATGAGCAATTTGAGGTTATGGTTATCTCACATGGAGGTATTATGAACTGGCCTCTGAGATCGTGTGATTTGACTCCGCGTTTGACTGTTTCTTGTGAAAAGTCGCAATTGCATGCGTATAAGCCATAAAAACCATAGCGGTTCTTGAGGCTAGGTTTTTAATTTCCCGCCATGCATAGCCTGCTCCTAGCGCTTTTCCGTCTGCCATCAGTATTCGGTCTGCCTTTCCTGCAACTACTCTGTGATTTTCAGTCTAGAGCTGAAGGTAAAATATTACCCTGGGGGTTTTGGGTGTGACCCGTCGGACTTCCAATGATGATATCAACTCCTGTTGCATGGTCGATGCTAATCGATGATTTGATGATTTTTCGTAAGCAACGAACGATTAAAAAGGCTTGCAAAATTCTTTGTGACTTGAATTCCATGGTTCTTGGTTTTCCTTATAGTACAATTGGACCTCCAAGCCAGACAAATCGAAAATAACGATAAAAATAATTCTTCGGTGATTTGCTCTCAGCAATCTTCTGGCAAATACTCTGTCTTCAAATTAAATTGCATTGAAAAAAAGAAAATCTGTCAATCGGAGTCAGCTTTAAACTGTAGGGCCCCGCCCCGCCCACACAACATAGGTGGGCAGAGAAGCTAGGTTGTAATCCTGACTAAAGGGTTTTATGACCAATTAACTTAAGTAAGGTAAAGTCGCCATAGTCTAGTAGGTAGTGTGTTGGCTTACTAATAAGCCAGGGTTCGAGCCCCAGGCCAGACATCACAACAAAATACAAAAAGTATTTCTGCGGCGACTTCCTCTCAGTAGATTTTTGTCAAAAACTCTGAGTAAATAAAAATTGCCATGAAAAGTTTCTCAAAAATCTGTCGTTCGGAGTCGACTTTAAACTGTAGATCCTGCCACTCACGGATAAAATTAAGACACACAACATGGATGGTGTAGCAAGCTAGGTTGTAATCCTGACTAAAGGGTTGTTATGACCAGTTAACTTAAGTAAGTAAGGTGAGTTAATATAGTTGAGAGGAAGTGTTGTGTTTTTGTTTTTATAGTTGAGAGGAAGTGTTCTCTTTTGGGTACTATTTTTTGGGTACTTTTTTTGCCAAAAACGTAACACTGTGAAATTGTTGCCTTCATTTAGTATTCTTGCATTATTATTGGAAATAAAAAAAGTGCAGCTTTTTTCATTGCATTTGCTTCTGCTGCTTAATCTCCAATATTTGTATGTTAAAATATTTACTTTTTATTCTATAATGCATGTATGAGCTGAGTAATGCAACATCTGTTGCAAATTGCTTTACAATTTCATCTGGAAAAAAAAACGAAAACAGAACGAAGCTGCAGCAACAATATATGCATCATAGTGTTGTTGGGGTTTTTTTTCATTACAGATGAATTCCTTATCATTTTTTATTTCTTCACAGTGTTGTTTTTGGTTTTTTTATTCCTTTTTTATTTTTTTTTGTACCTCGTGGCTTATGTGCATACAGCAGCAGTTTTATTTCATGTGTAAATTGAAGTGGTGGCGCTTCATCCTGCTGCGTCCCTTGTTACACAGTTTTGTTGGTGGCAAATAAATAAAATAAATTTTTTTTTAACAGGACGAATGAATAAATGTACGTATGTATGCGTATGTGTGTGTATATTTATAAGGCAATATATGAATATGAATTGCAACAACACAAAATGCTAGTCACGTTGCAATGTTGTAAATAATGTATGACATCATGTGGAAAATATAACAAAAAAAATTCCATTTTTTCTCAGCTTTTTTTTTAATAAAGCGTGATGAGGTTCCTTTTTTTATTGCATTTCATTTCATTTCGTTTTATTTTTCCATTTTTTATTTATTTTTGAAGCGAAATCAAATGCAAAAAATTGTTCTGCCATAAATAAATAAAAATTTCCAGTGTGGTTTATGTTGCTATTGCAGCCCCTTCGGCGTTGTGTTGTAGGGCACATATACGCCAACGTTTTTTTCGTCTTTCTTTTCTTCACATTTTTCACCGATTAGCATATTAATATGATTGCGTAGGGGCATGTTTTTTCCGTAAAACTTTACAAATAAATTGACACCTCAATTAATGCACTAAAGGAAGTTTTAAAAACCGAATATTAATTACATACGAGGGTTGTACAAAAAGTAAATAAACTAGCAATCGCTGTAAAGTGACCCTAGTTTATTTGGCGAAAATTCTAGTTCAGACATAAACCTCTAACACAGATATGTCGAACAAAAAACGAAAGATAAAAAATATTACTTTCGGGGACTTCCCCCCTTTGCAGTAGGGGCATGTTTTTTTCGTAGAAGTTTACAAATAAATTGACACCTCAATTAAGGCACTAAAGAAAGGTTTAAAAACCGTATATTAATTACATACGAGGGTTGTACAAAAAGTAAATGAACTAACAAGGGTTGTAAAGTAACCCTAGTTTATTTGGTGGGATTCCTAGTTCAGACATAAACCCCCAACACAGATATGCCGAACAAAAAACGAAAGATAAAAAATATTACTTTCGGGGACTTCCCCTTAGCAGTGGGGGCATGTTTTTTCGTACAACTTTACAAATAAATTGACACCTCAATTAATGCACTAAAGGAAGTTTTAAAAACCGAATATTAATTACATACGAGAGGTTGTACAAAAAGTAAATGAACTAACAATGGCTGTAAAGTGACCCTAGTTTATTTGGCGAAAATTCTAGTTCAGATATAAACCTCTAACACAGATATGTCGAACAAAAACGAAACATAAAAAATATTACTTTCGGGGACTTCCCCTTTACAGTCTTCTGACATGATAGAACTGCCATGAAATATTTCTCCAAAAAATCTGTCATACGCAGTCGACGTTAAATTATAGGTCTCGCCATTCATGTATGAAATTAACACACACAACATGGATAGTTTGAGAAACTAGGTTGTAATCTTGACTAAAGGGGTTGCAATGACCAAAACAATAGGAGCGAGTACCTATTGGAGTAATTGTGTAAGTTCCTAGTCATCATGAAGTAATTGGAAATGAGGAAAGGAATATTCTAGCTCATGAAGCCAGAGTATTACATACCATAAGCTCGGACTTGGACTAAGCTGAGAAAGTAGGCGGAAACGTCACATCTATTATTGGGGAATAATGACACAGTAGTTAGAATTGCAAAAATACTTTGAGACGATACTAATGAGGAGAGAACCATGGACAATCAGCCTACCAGGTATTGGTGAATGCAGTAAAGATATCGAAACGATGGAGCTCTTCTCGTATCATTGCCCAGCTCTCATAAACTCGAGATTCCATATTTTGGGAAGGACGCTATACCAGAAATAACTCGTCTTAGAGGAGTGGACTGGAAGAAATCGGGGAATAAAGTGATATTCCTAATGGTGACCGCACAACGCACCTACATTATGACTTAGGTGTATGTCAAAAGGCATGGGACTCTAGGTGTCCTCGCCTTCAACCCATCTCCGTATGTATGTACCTATTGGAGTATATTGTAGCTTCCGCAACCTGTAATGTAATTTTAAATCTAGTAAGCGATTTTAGATATCACTGTAGCTACTCCCAACATTCCAAGTACCATAAAAGATTGGACAGTAGCAAGTGAGGAATCTTCATCGAATCATAAAATAACAGAACTCTCGCTGAAGGATGCAGAGGAGCCTAAACCCAAAGTAAACCAATCGGCCAACAAATAGAGAAACCTATGAGCTATTTATTTAATTATAGAGTTATTGGCAGAAGATTGCTGAAAGGAAGTCGCCGCAAGAAATATTTTTTTCCGTTTTCATTTTGTCCGAGATATCTAAGCCAAGGGGTTTGAAACACGTACTCTTGTTATATGAGTTTCAGGACATAGGAAACAAGTCGGATGAACCGGCTAGTTCCGCTATGCAGCTTTAAATAGCCGACATGTATAGGATCTAAGTGTTTCGATTGTCTCAGTTAAAATAGATATTCTCACCACTTTTTAGAGGGAGACTCAACTATATGGGCAGCAGGAACATAAGTACAAAATTGTAAGGCTCGACTAAACTTATTTGGACAAGACGACTGACTGTCTTCTTGTTCTTTTCTGGGCATCCACCGATTCTCCCGGTGCAATGTACAATGGCTTTTGCAGCAGCTATGAGTGAAGGATCAAGACTATCTTTTACTTCATGTATACAGTATCCACGTCTTGCCGTAAAGGGGAGGAGATTCTTAACCTCTGATTTGCTCCTCACTGTACTCTTCAATATATAGCAATAGTAAGACTTCTTTTAGAATAGAGTGGCTTTAGTTTATGGCATGTTTGATCCACGGTTTGAATATTAATGATGGTATCAAAATGGGCGCTAAAGCTGACCGTCGTGGGATCTTGTTCTGTACGTAGGAAGGCCACTGCTGCGGAAACTTGAATTCGTTAGAGATGAGAGATAGAAAACTACTCGAAAATATGTCAAGAACTATTTGACAAGAACTGGAATCCCCTTCAATACATAGAAATGGCTTCTGGACAATAAAACGACTGCAAGCAACTACAGAGTTTGCCCTAAAATATTCCCTTTAATCCCTACTTTCCTTAAAGCTTGTAGTGATGTTTGCTTTCAATTTTATTTCTTCATTGTACGGCCAATAAAGCTTAAAGAAGTTGTAGGAAAAAAGAAAAGGAAACAGAAAAATAAAATTTCTTTTCTTTTGATTCGATTCCTTATCACAGGCAATTTTACGCTCTGAACAGAATATTGCGATTATCACACACATTTTGCTCATTATCACCACTGGTGTTATAGCACATACAGCACACACACACACACACGGAGTGAAGGAAAGCAAAGAAGGAAAGTGAAAAGGACGAAACAAAGAAGTGTTTGGTTATCTTAATGCAGGCATCTTAAATGCCTTAAAAGCAAGCACACACATACAGGGACATACCGGGACAACAAAATACAATACAACAAACACCTACAATAACAGTTAAGGGCAATATAGATTACAGTCAACCCTGCTTACAATAGCACGTCTTGTTTAAGAGGAAAGAAAAATTATTTCAAAATTGGAAAAAAATTAAATTTTAAACCACGAAAGGGTGTGTTTGGTTTTCTTCTAAACAATTGCCCCTGTAAGCAGCTTTTACTGTGTATTCTTTTGCAGTGAAAAACGCCAATTTGAGCTCATAAACAGCCTGAAAAACACTTCCATTTTTGGCCAATTGTCGTTTACAACATCGAAAACATCAGAAAAACAAACAAAAACAGAAATTTTCCGAAACAGAAACAGGCTATAATAAAATAAAAGACATTTGCTATGAGAAAGACTAACAGCAAGAGAGAGAGAGAGAAAGAAAGAGAGATACACTGTTCAACATTTGTAAAGCACCTAAAAGTAGACACTTAAAATGTTAAAGTCATTACCTGTTCGCTTACCCTCGCCATGCCTTGCCTTGCCTTGACTGTCTTCTTTAGCTTTATTCTTCGATGTTCTGTCAAAACAATTCAAAGGCTTTAAATATTTTTAAGGGGGGTAACACATTAACGGGACCAACTGAAACATGTGAGGATTCAAAACAGTTGGCATATACTTTTAGGGTAAGTGTCCTACCTATAGTAATTTGGAGGGCACTTTCATTTCTTCTCATTGCTGTTGCAACAAAAATGTCTTACTCTGTGGATAGGGAAGCATTATTTCTATCTAAAGCCCATCCATTTTTCAAAGGAGCTTATGCTGGATTTTTCACCATCCCAGCAACGATACGACAGTAGAGGTGACTGTAAGACTAAGACCACTGGCCAAGAGTTGATATCTGGAGGCAATGCTGAGCCTATTATTCCCTGTAGGCTTTTGTCAAGTCTCTGTGAATTCGACGCTAAAACACTAGGAATCTGATAAAAGACACTCTCGCATTAATGATAGTAGCATCCTATGGAAAGTAAACGGGCCATTCTTGGCATACTTGCTCTGTCTGGCAAATTCCCAAATTCTCGACTTTGGGAATCCCTCTTGAAAACCTCCAAGCTTATAATTGACAATGTGATTCCGTGAACGGCTTCATGCACGGGCAGAACCAAAATCCGTTGTGCGGAGTCGATACTTTAAACTGTAGTTTCCGCCACTCGTGTATAAAATTAATACACACAACATAGGGAGGTGGAGAAGCTAGGTTGTAATCTTGACTACAGAGTTGTAATGACCAATTAAGTAAGTAAGTCGGTTAGGTTAGGTTAGAGGACGTGTACTTGTCAATTAAGACAAGTACAGTACCCGGAGGTCGAATTGACCCATTGTACAACGTCCTAGCTTCTCACATCACTTATGTTGTGTGTTAATTTTATACATGAGTGGTGAGACCTGCAGTTTAAAGTCGACTTCGAACGACAGATTTTTGAGAAACTTTTTCATGGTAATTTTATTTACTCTCAGAGTTTTTGCCAGAAATCTGCTGAGAGGAAGTCGCCGAAGAAATACTTTTTGTATTTTGTCTTGATGCCTGGCCTGGGGCTCGAACCCAGGCTTTTGCGTCTAATAAGCCAACACACTACCTACTAGACTACGGCGACTTCCATTTCTATCTAAAATCCATCCATTTTTCAAAGCTGGATTTTTCAACATCCCAGCAATGATACGACAGTAGATGTGATTGTAAGACTAAGGCCACTTGCCATGAGTTCTAATCTGAAGGCAATGCTGAGCCTATTATCCCTGTATGCTTTTGTCAAGTGTCTGTAATTTCGTCGGTAAAACACTAGAAATCTGATAAAAGACACACTCTCACATTAATGGTGGTAGCATCCTATGGGAAGTGGGCCAATCTTGGCATACTTGCCGTGTCTGGCACAATATTAAATTCTCGACTTTGGGAATCCCACTTGATAACCTCCAAGCTTATAACTGACAATGCAATCGTAGATTCCGTGGGCGGCTTTATGCACGGGCAGAACAAAAATTTGTTGTGAGGAGTCGATACTTTAAACTGCAGATCTCGCCAATGATGGGCAAATTTAACACACGCAACATAGGTAGGTGGAAAAACTAGGTTGTAATCTTGACTACAGGGTTGTAATAACCAACTAAGTACGTAAGTAAGCATAGAGTGAAAACTATTCCATTAAGATTACGGGTAGGGAATAGAGGGTTTTGCTTTGGTTGAATTAATTCTCAATCTCAGCTCAGTCTCTTTCAATCTCAGCTCAGTCTATAAGACTACCAGACCACTGCAGTGTCTTTCAGACGGAGGTGGTGGCCATACAGGCTGCGGCGAGTATTATTGGGGACGGAAGGGTCTCTAAGCGGAGCGTCATCATGTTCAAGGCTCTGAGTTCTAATGTGATGAACTCCAAGACCGTGTACGGCTAGCGCAGATATCTCGACGAGATAGCGGAACGATATGACATCCATATCGTATGGGTACCGGGGCACAGTGGTATTCCGGGTAACTGTAGAGCTGATGAACTTGCCAGGCAGGGCACGACCATCGAATTCTCCGATGAGGTTTCGAATCTTGGCATACCTATGAGGACCTGAAAGCTCATAATTGATAATGCGATCGTCGATTCCATCAACGACAGGTGGGCGGCCTCGGACACGGGTAGAACGGCTCGTAAAATCTGGCCAAGGCGCACAATGAGTCCACTTAAACTTCAAAGAGGCGCGCTCAGTGTAGTTGTCGGTGTCATCACGGGGCATTGCATTATGGGTACGCATGCGAGGCTCATTGGTCTTGGACACTTTACTAACGACTTCTGCAGAAGCTGCAGAGATGAGGAAGAAGAGGAGACTGTCCCTGATCTGCTGGGTACATGTCCGGCTCTTTGCCAAAGGAGAAGGAAGTACTTGGGTACTTACTGCATGGATGCTCTGGAGGAACTTTCAGGGATTGACATTGGCAGCCTGAATCGCTTCATCAGGAGCTCCGAATGGTTTCGAGACTAGGGGACAACGGATGACTGTGGTAGCACAATGGGCTCAATGCGGCCTGAGTCCATCCAAAAATTTTTCTTGGATGGGCAGCCACCTCTACCTACCCACCTACCTACCTAGATTCCACTAAATTAAATTATAATACCACTGTCTGCATCTTTAGAGTTGTTAAAGGGCCTTTCCTCTGCAAGTTGGTAGCATTATGGTGCCTTGTTTTTACCCCTAAAAACCAAACGTTTATGTTCAAAACACCGCAAACAATTGCTATCGCACTTTTCGTACATAAGAAGGGCGCCCTCCCCCCTGGCCAAAAAGAAAGCCATAATATTTTCGTTAATAATACGTTACAGAAGACGAAATTCACCCTCTCTCTCTGCCATAACATGCTCTACTGCTTGCAGTTAAAGCCCAGGCATAATAAACAACTTCCGTTTCCTTTAAGAATTTTAAAGAAGGAAGAAATCAACAACACCTTGCATCTGTATTACAGGAATCACTATCAAAAATTTAATTTTTTTTTTGTTTTGTTTCTCTTCTTTTGTTTTTTATTTAAATTTTTGAAAAAGAAAACCCATTACCCTGGTTTCTGTAAGTTCGGGCGTTTCTTAAGGCTTTAAGTAGAACCTTTAAGCAGCCAGCCACAGTTAGGCATTAAAGGGTGGGGTTTTGTTTTTTAAATTGTTATTTTATTTAAATTATTGCTATTGTTGTAGTTGTTGTTGTAGTTTTGTTGTTGTTTTATATACTTTTTTTTTTATTAACATTTACAATTTCCGGTTTCCGGTTTAACGCCTTTAAATTGTTTCGTTAACTGCTTAACTTTGACTTTTTTGATGTTGTTTTATTTGA
Source organism: Sarcophaga variegata (assembly GCA_932273835.1). Classification (NCBI taxonomy): domain Eukaryota; kingdom Metazoa; phylum Arthropoda; class Insecta; order Diptera; family Sarcophagidae; genus Sarcophaga; species Sarcophaga variegata. Next base: position 9,705,876 of record OW026358.1, read on the forward strand.
TTTTTGATGTCTGGCCAGGCTGGTCATATATTGTTGGTCTTGTTGTCGTTATTATTGTTATAAATTATGTTCATAAACCTCGTAATGAAATCCTTAATTTTTATTTAATTATTGCTTGAGAAACATTCTCCTGCAATTTGTTTTATTTCCAGCAATTGTTTCCAGTTTTTATTACAACAAAAAAATTTTGTTGTTGCTGTTATTGCTGCTTTCCTCAGTCATTAAATATTTTCTGAATAGTGCCCCAGGAGCTGAAGGCTTGTGCATAGCCTCCATACATAACTGTTTTAATTATGGTCGTAATAATCTGAAGAGTTTCATGAATTTCCAAGCGATTGTTTGCTTATGTCATGAAATATTTTTATTAAAGTAAAGAGCAGATGTTACATGCCTCTTAACAGGCTTTAAGTAGAAGTGACTGCCAACCCGAAAGTAAGGGCCAAGCATACTTAGGCACTATGCAGGCCTTTACCCCTAGTCCTGCAACCATTAACGGCTTTTCATAAAACCACCTGGATCGCAACAGATCTGCAATAACATCTGCATAATAAAAGTACAGGCTCTTTCCCCTTCTCCGCTTTGAATGTACTCAATAGGTGAAGAACAGTTCACTCCTCTTTCCTTCTTGTATCTGAAACTGCTGCAGAAGTTAGTAGCCATACGGCCAAGATCAATTTGTTTCGCTTCAGTACTCATAATGCAAAGCCCGGCAATGACTTCAACCACTACGCTGAGCGTGCTCTCTTTAAATTTGAACAGGCCTTCGCTGTGCCCTGGTATCAATGTTGAGCGTGCTCCCTCTAAATTTGAGCAGACTTTCCCAATGCCCTTCATCTAACTGGTCTGAATTTTATCCACGACAGGTTATGAAGCCTCGCCTGGTATGTTTAAACGCTCTGCAATAAATTTCGTACCGCCTGAGAAGGCGCCACATTATCACTCAGTACTCTGACAGCCACCTGGCATTCATGCTGTTATTATCTGACGTAACGCTGGGGATGCACCCAATAGTAGAAGAACACTTCCCTGTTCCCTCCTCCTTCCTGCTTGCATCTGAAACTGCTGCAGAAGTTAGTATCCATATGGCCAAGACTAATTTGTTTCGCTTCAGTACTCGTAATGCAAAGACCGACAATGAATTCAACCGCCACGCTGAATGTATTCTCTTTGAATTTAAATAGGCTTTCCATGTGCCGTTTATTTAACCTTACTGGGTCCTGTCCACGTAGCACTCTGTCATAAGTCGCCACATTATCACTCAGTACTCTGACACCCGCCTGACCAGCATGATAAGCGTGTCATCTTTGAATTTTAGAAGGCCGTCGCTGTGTCCTTCATCTAACTTATCTGGGTCGTGACCACGAGGTGTATACGAAATCTATTACTGAAACGCCTGGTAAGCTTAGTCGCTCTCCAATGAATTTCGTACCGCTCTGCCATAAATGATCCGCCTGGCCATCATGCTGAGCGTGCCATCTTTCAATTTTAGCAGGCTTCCGCTGTGCCCTTCATCTAACCTGTCTGGGTCGTGACCACGGGGCGTTCACAAAATCTATTACTGCAATGCCTGGTAAGTTTAATCGCTCTTCAGTGAATTTCGTGCCGGTCTGCCATAAATCGTATTAGAGATCGCCGCGTTTTCACTCAGTGCTCTGACACTCGCCTGGTCATCATGTTGAGCGTGATATCTTTTTATTTTATCAGGCTGTCGCTGTGCCCTTCATCTAACCTGTCTGGGTCGTGACTACGAGGCGTTCACAAAATCTATTACTGCAATGCCTGGTAAGTTTAATCGCTCTTCAGTGAATTTCGTACCGCTCTGCAATAAATCATATTAGAGGTCGCCGCGTTATCACTCAGTGCTCTGACACTCGCTTGGTAATCATGCTGAGCGCGCACTCTTTGAATTTAAGCAGGCTTTCCTTGTGTCTTTCATCTATCCTGTCTGGTTCCTGTTCACGAGGCATTCACGAAATCTATTACTGCCTTGCCTGGTTGGATTTTTCACGCTCTAAAGTGAATGTCGCTCCGCTCTGCTATAAACCATATTGGAGGTCACGTTTTACAAGGCAATGCTCTGACAGTCGTCAGGCTAACAGAAAGTATTCATGAACGCAGAGTATTTTACTCTAGGGAACCCCTGCTGCTGTCCTATTATCTGTTCTTGACTTACATCGTATACCATATACTTTTTTTTTTGCCTTGTCTCCTCACCGGGGATCATTCCACCTCGAAACCACGGTTGTATTACTTCGAGGTGGACCCCTTTTTGGCACCTGTGCCAGTTCCATCGTATACCATATATGTATTGGAATCTTAAAGGAGTGTGTAGCCTGTAAATTGCTCCATCTCCTGTTATTATTCCGAAGCATGATAGAGTTTAATGGTGCCGTTCAGTGGACAGTTAAGGAGGCAGCTGTCAACCACTCGATTTGTCAATTAAGGATGACCCAAAATGAAGCAGTATTGTGGTTGTAATTGCTAGGCATTGTATTATGGGGACTCATGCGAAATGTATTAGGCTAGGGCACCTAACCGCTAATTTATGACGAAGTTCTACAAACGAAGAAGAGAAGAAAATGATTTTATGCCTACTGAATACAAGTTCAGCGTTTTATGGCAAAGGAAAGAAACACAGGGGCTTCTGCTAAGCAGTTGAGCTTACACGCCTGTCGGGTATAGGTGTTAGGAAACTCAGTGGCTTTTTCCAGCATCACAACGGGTCTGACTGCTTTGAGTGCGTTTATTTATTATTTTTTTGTAAGGATCACCTAAAAGCTCGAATCTCCAAGCCTATCAGACTTGCTAACTTTACGCCGACCTGAGGACTAGGGTTAGGGTTAAGGCTGTGGTTAGGGTTTAGGTTCTAAGGCTCAGAGCTTTGAAGAAATTTACACAAAATATTCTCAAAATTTTGATAGTTAGTTTAGGTTAGGTTAGAGGACGTGTACTTGGCAATTAAGTCAAGTACAGTACCCGGAGGTCGAATTGACCCATTGTACAACGTCCTAGTTTCTCACACCACTTATGTTGTGTGTGTTAATTTTATACATGAGTGGTGGGTCCTACATTTTAAAGTCGACTCCGAACGACAGATTTTTTTGAGAAACTTTTTCATGGCAATTTTATTTACTCTCAGAGTTTTTGCTAGAAATCTGCTGAGAGGAAGTCGCCGCAGAAATACTTTTTTTGTATTTTGTTTTGATGTCTGGCCTGGGGCTCGAACCCTGGCTTTACGTCTAATAAGCCAACACGCTACCAACTAGACTACGGCGACTTCTAAAAAATAGTCATAGTTAAGTGTCCTGGAATGGATTAGATCTCTGGGTGACTAGTTGCACATCGAGTGAGTCACGTTAGGTACTAAGATGAGTTGAAAGTGCTTCCTATCAAATTGCCTTCAAAATACTCGGAAAAACTCTTCCACTTGTTTCCACTTGAATCGTGTTTTAATACGCTTATGATCCGCTTAAGCAAGTAAATGTGATCTTATCTTAAGTGACTTAATTTTTCAATTTTATTCGATTGAAATACCCTTCCTGCCTTATTAGCTATTTAACAAGGATTTTAATATTTAACTCCTCCTTATGATTGAATGAGGAGAACCTCTTCAATTATTTTCCCTTTCTGCTTTACAAAACCTTTATGAAAGGGGGAACACATTTTCAATATTTTCTCTTTATTTTCTTCATCGTTTTTTTGCTTTTTTTCTCTCTCAACATGTGTCAACTAAAATTTATTAAAATATTTATGGAAGAGTGTAGACGAAAAGAGAAAATAAAAAAACAATTTAAAAAGAAAAGTATAACTGGGGAGCAGCAGATATAATTTTTTTTTTTTTGATGGTGTTTGCCAAGAAAGGAGTTTTTCTTTTCACACATGCTTTATGGCCATATAAAGAGGAAAAGTAAGGACGAAAGAGGAGCAAAACGGGAAGAGTTTTTCCCTTTCATATCGCATATTGAAATTATAATTTAAACTTATAATGTCACTCACACTACTTAAATAATTTATATTTATTTACACATATACTCCCATATGAGAGTACCGTAGCGTATGTATATTATTATGCCTTAAGAGCGGAAGCATGTTTAAGTGTGTGCATTTCAAATAGGAAACGTTTCCACCATTCAACCATTTTTAACTCCTTTTTCTTTGCTTGCTTTCAACTTTTATTGTTATTAAACGAAAATTAACTTTCTTTGGCTTAAAGTTTTAAATTAAAAACAAATTGAATTGAATAAATGAAGCCATTGAGTGAAGAAAATGTAACGGGTTATCCGATTAGTGGTTATAAAACCTCTATTCAGAAAAGGCTTTCATCTGAAGAGCCATTTTTTCAGAGAAGTGTGTTACCATTTACCATGGGCCTATTAAGTACAGATGCAGCGGCCTTAAGAGTGTTCGAGAGAAAAGTATTACGCAAGATCTTTGGTCCAGAGCGAGTTGGCGATGATTTCCGTATCCGATACAACAGTGAGCTGTATGAGCTCCTCAACGACATAGACGTTGTACAGCGTATTAATATTCAGCGGCTGCGCTGGCTCGGCCATATCGTTCGAATGGAGGACGGACCTTGCATCCGTTGGAAGGACCAAATCGAGGAAGCGCTATCATCGATTGGTGTGACCAACTGGCGTAGGCGCGCACGAACCGGAGGCGCCTGGAAGGATGTGTTGTGGCAGGCCGTTAAACGGGTTGTTATGGCCAATTAAGTAAGTAAGTAGTGTTACCATTTACAAACATGGACTGTTTAACAATCGAAAAACTCGTCAAAATAGTCAAAACTGACCACCAAGAAGGTGATTCAAAAGTGGCCACTTTTCAAGCGATAGACTTTGCTTGAACCAACTGTGCAGCGGAATATGCAGGCAATAGTTGGATAGTCTGAAAACTGTTTTGATAAAATTTTAAAAGATTTCGAAACCAGTGTGTCTTAATATAAGTGGGACAATGAGAATCTCCCCCACAATGGCGTTGGCGGTTCTGTTGGATTTAAGCAAGTTGCACTTGGTAGTGAGGACCAGAGCTCTGTAAACTATAGTTAACATAACATTAAGATTAACAGGCAAACCTCGCCTGCAAACGCGATCTGATGAGAGAAAATGTTCTGCTATTACACTATCCAGACAAAAACTCAACAAGTTTTTATATTCATCAGGTCAAGTTTCCAAAATTCTCTTGTGTAATAGTCGCTTAAGATGGGATTCATCAAGGGACATTGTTACATTCTCCTTACCTCACTCTGGGCAGAACCAGAGACTCTGTGGTATATGGATGGTGGAAGAAAGATACTTGGAAAAAAGAACAAGTTTTTGGTCCCAGATTGAAGTATTCAGAAACCAGTCCCCACGCTCGTATGTAAACCATTGAAAAACATGCTCAATTTAACAATGAACAGACTACAAAGCCCAGGACATAGCAATACTATCTGATAGTCAAGACGACATGTTTTAAGCACTTAAGTTTTATGAGGTTAAATAGTATGGGACTCAGCTAGACGGGGGAAATAGGTTCACCTTTTGCTAGGTTCCAGGTCATGTGAAAATTTCGGCAAAGCCCTGGCAAATAAGCCTGTGAGGAAGAAACCTTGCAAGCTGGTGATGAGACCAGATCCTTTCTGAGGAGTGGGTAAAGTTGTTTGGATGGGTATCCTCAGCGAAAGAGTAGAAGAAGAAGAGAAGCGTAAACCCTTCTCATAACATATGAATTTGAGGCAATCTAACGTTTTTGTTGGGTTTTTTTGTTCAATAGTACAAGATTTAATTCACCCGGGTAACCTGAGGTTAGTCAATGTACACTCACTTATACAGAATGAAGATTGACTTGAATGTAATTTATAGATTCTGTGATGTTGAGAACGAATCATTAGAACACTAATTTGGAAACTGTTCGGTATTAATAAATACTAGAAGGAAGTACTCGGATGCTTGTCATAGCATATCAGCCGTTCGGAGTGTCTTGCATTTTGCATTTGAACCCAAATAAAATACAACTCATGCTAGGATTCTATTGTAGAGAAAACATGTAAAACATCCATGGTTCATCTGCTCTGCAGGCTATCTACAGTAATATGAATCTTTGTAGATTGTCCCAATGGATTTTAAATTAAAACACTATGCCGACGGCTGCCAGTAGCTATGGTAGTATTTTTCCCATAGATATTGAGCATCCTCTATAGTCATTATCGCTATCTGTATGACCAATTCTTTCGTATCAAAGCTGTTGTAATGATACAGTAGCCTTATCGAATGAATTATACTTGACTCCTCTAAAAAAATGTTTCCACCCATAGCTCCATCCAGTTTCCAAAAGTGAGTGAAAATATGCATGGCGACGTAGGGGCCAAAGTAGCCATGAAAAGAATTACGACCCACTTAATCCGCTTTAAGTTAATCATTTACTGTCCATAATGCTGGACAAAAGTTCTCTTTAATAACAAAGAATAAAATAACAATTATTTTATCCTAAAAGTATACTTTAAATATTTTAAATAAATTTAAATACTTTAAAATTTATATTCGTCCTGATTAAACCACTTATTCCTTATCTCAACATTTACATTGCTTTCAGCATAATAACCTAAATACAGGCAACACATTATATTTCAAGATAAACTGCACCTAAAAGCATACCACAAAAAAAAGTTATAGAAACAGGAAATAAGTGACACAAATGAAATGACAAATTAGAAATTAAAATGCATCATTTCATTTAAATTAAATATGGACTACATTGTAAAGATATATGGAGAGAGAGAATGATAGACAATGAAATAAATTACTATCAATTTGCATAAGATAACAATTATTAGATTTCCAAGCAGCAACGCTCTTAAAAATCTGTTGGTTATTCGAAAAACGTATTTTATTCTGACATTTTGGCATTTATTACGATTTGGAAATCATTTATTTTCTCCGTCTATTAAATGACATACGAATTTCATCAAGTTTTATTTATTTGCCTTTGGGTTTCTTTTTTTTTTGCTTTTTTGTGTTGCCTACATTTAGGCATATTTTAAATAATTTATAGTTTAAATAATAATAATAAAATTCACAATATTTCCTTAATGGATTTTTAAATGACATGTCATTTTATCTAAAATGTATAAAATTTATAACCATTAAAATAAAGTGAAATTTATTGAACTTTAATGTTATTTATTACAGTTTCTTTAGCTATGCATTTAACAGCCTGTAAGTAGGCTTGTGTTTTCTTTTCAATTTCTTTGTGTGTGTGTGATAAGCCACACAAACACACACACACACTCAAGTTTAGAGCAATGTACAGTGGTGTCATTAAAGGTGATTAAATGGCAATAAAAAGAAAATGAATTAAAATCTTGGAACAATATAAGAAACACAGAATTGTTTAAGCTTTAGAAAATAAAGCATACTTTTAGGTTGTAAGGAAAAAAATTCACTTTATAACACTGTCTATACTTTTCTAAAGCTTTAACATATTTATTCGAAAAATATGTAAATATTTTTTATAATCTAAAGCCTACTTTAAGGTGCTTAAATAAAATACTGAAATATAAATAAAATTCTTTTGAAATATTTAAGGCGCTTTAAAAATTATTTAAATTTTATTAAAAAGCCTTTAAAGAATATATTTCTTTGCACATCTAACCACTGTTTCTCCAATAATTATAGCATTCCTAAGGAATTCCTTTAATGCGTACGTGTCCATAATGGTCATTTTAATTTATTTGATATTCTCTAATTGTATTATTAATTCAATTTGTGAATATTTTTTTGTTCATTTATTTAAACAATTCATTATTGTTAAATAAGAGAAAAATTGTAGTATACTTTTGGGACAATTTAAATATAAAGTATATTTTAAGCATAAATTTTGAATTTTAAGGACTCAAATCCTACAGGTATTAAAATTATTGAAAACTTTTTATTTTAAATTTGTTTTCTAGAAATTTGTAATTAATTTTCGAAATTCAATTAATTTTCCTTTATATATTCCGCCAAAAAACTTAAATTTAAGTGATAACTTAGTGAATTTCGAATTTTCGAACATATTCGAAAATCCTATGAAATGTAAGAAATACTTCATTTCAGTGCATATTTGTGTTCTTCTTGATTTTCTTTAGTTCTATAATGCATTTTCGGTATGTTCGAAAATTCACACTTAAATTCGATTTTGTAGATTTAGCTTAAAAATTTTACGATTGATTTAAGATGATATAGAACATATAATTTTCCCCAAATCTAAACCCAAAGTCCTTTTAAAAGTAATAATTCTTTTATATTCGAAACTAATTTCGAATACGTAAATTATTGAAAATAGTAGGCAAAATTGGTATTTTAACACCAATTGTTCTATTCCTAGATTTTTCAAATCATTTAAGTTGTTTAAGTAATCTAGTACGTAGTATGTTGGCTTATTAGACGAAAATCCAGGGTTCAAACCCCAGCACAGACATTAAAAAACAAAATACAAAAAGTATTTTTTCGGCGACTGCCTCTCAGCATATTTCTGGTAAGAACTCTGAGAGTAAATAAACCTGCCATGAAGTTTCTCAAAAATCTGTCGTTCGGAGTCGACTTTAAACTGTAGGTCACGCCACTCATGTATAAAACTAACACACACAACATAAGTGGTTTGAGAAACTAGGTCCTAACTAATCCTGATTGAAGGGTAGTAATGACCAATTATATACGTACGTATTAAGTTGTTTAAGGCATGTTCGAAAATTCGAACTTAAATTCGAATAAGTAGTTTTATTATAAAAGTATTACGAATAGTTTAAAATTCTGTAGCTAATATAAGCCAAAATCATTCCAAAAGTAGTAACAGTTTTGTTTTAGAAATTAATTTCGAATTTTCGAACATGCAAGAAATGAAAAAAATAATAAAAAATCCAATTGATTTATTTCTTAATTTTTTAAAAGATTTCAGCTGTTTTAGGGGTGTGTTCGAAAATTCGACCTTAAGTTCGAATCTGTTGGTGCTTTAAAATCTTTGAATAATATTTTAAATTCATAGAAAAAACCTTTTGTTTTACTTAATATACTATAACATCTTAAGAAAATATTAATTTTTTGATTTTCGAAATATATTTCGAATTTTCGAACTTCCTCAAAAACGTTAAAAATACTGAAAAGCTTTTCTTTTAATAAAAATAAACATTTATTCCTTATTTTCAATACGTTTTTAAGTTAATTTAGGCATTTTTGAAACTTTGAACTTAAGTTCGAAAAATTCGAACATTCATATTTAATTAGAAATTGTAGATTTCTGTTTGAAATTCTTTAAAGATCGTTATAAAAATACTATATCAAGGCTACTAGTGCGAAATATTTCACTTCTTTTAAATTTAAATATTTTCGAAATTAAATTTCCTTTAGAAAATTCGCACTTTCCAAACATGTTTTTTTTTCTGAACAAATTTTTATTCTCTTTGTTCTATGTTTTGAACAAATAAAACTTCTCTAAACAATAATTGCATTCATGTTACAAAACTGTTACTTCTTTACTCCTTCCGCAATACCTTTATTTTCTTTCACTGCCAGTTTGTATAACACTTTCGATTATTTTCCTGGAGTTGCTACCATTTGAAATGAAATTTTGCTACTGTTTTAGTCTCTCGTTCTCTATGTGTGTGTGTATGCGAAGAGAATATGAATTTAATCGAATTAATTATGCTTGAGTTTATATACAATAGAGAACATGGCAGCCCCTGAGTCTATTGCTATGTATAATTTGATTAATTAACGCCTAAATGTATGCAGACAGTTTTGCCAGTATTTTCAATTTCACTGGATTCACTTGTAACTGGTTTTTTTTTCTCTCTTTCATTTTTCTCTTTTAAAGCAGCAACATGCCTTACGTTGGGTTTTATGGTTTTGTGTTTTTTGGCCCTAAAAACAGGCAACTGTACATTATTTTTAAGGGCTAGGGCAAGGCGTTAAAGCTGTCAAGAGCTGTTAAAAAGGTTTATCTTTTGCTTAAAAGTATCAAAAAAGAGAAAACAAAAACCAGTCGAAAATAGATTTATCGAACAACAACCATGATACTCTGTGGCTTTATTAACAACTTCCCTTTAAAAGCAATGGACAGTTTCATGATTTCAACAGGATTGTATTCATAAACGCCTTAATGTATGCAATATAAAATTGTATGAAATCCTATCATAGATTATAATTGTAAATAAAATTGATTTTATTGGAGAAAAGTGTGTAGGAAACAGTGAAATCTCTCAAAAATAAATTAAAAAATTGTAAAAAGTCAAAGAAATTTTTTACTAATTTTAGTCATGTTTGAAAATCCGAACTTGTTTTTAATAACTAAAAATCACAGTTTTGCAGTTTTTATGGGGTGCTGGACATTTTTTAAAGAATTTAGGTTAGAGATGCGTTTTGAAACTTAAGTTCGAACTTTAGAACTTGCTGAATAGCTTAAAAAATTGTAGAAAATCCTTAAAAAATAAAATTTGTTATAATTTCTAGTTTCAAAATCGATTTAAAACATGTTCAAAAATTCGAATATGGACAATTTGAAAGAACAGGATTTCGAATTTCTGTTCGAATTGTCAAAAACACCCTAAGAACTATAGGAAATCTATAGGGGAGTAAGATTTTAGTAAATTAATTAATTATTAAATTTTATAAACGATTTTAAATATGTTCGAAAATTCGCATATATGTTCGAAACTGAAAAATTACTATTTTAATGATAAATATTCAATAAATATTTAAATTTTTATTGGATTATAAATCTTTTTAATAATTTTAGGGTAAAAACAGGTTTTCGAAATTAATTTCGAATTTTCAAACGTGCTAAAATTAGCTTAAAAATTATACAAAATCCATAGCAAGGTAAATTTAAAATAATTTATCCTATTTCTAAATTTTATAATCAATTTGAAACATGTTCGAAAATTCGAATTCAAGGTCGAAATTGTAAATATATTACTTTAGAAGTAAATTTGCATAGGTTTTCAATAAATTTTGAAGATTTTAAAGAAAAAAGTGAATTTCGAAACCAAGTTTGAATGTTTGCAATTTTCGAACTTAAGTTCGAATTTGAAATTTTTAAGGATTTTGAACTTACATTGAAAAAATTGTTGTAAAAATTTAATTTTGCTCTTTTTTAAAGAGGTTTTACTGTATTATTGCTTGATGAAGTGAGGCTGTCCCAGTGCACATTTTTATTCAGGATTCTTTTTTTATTATTTTTTAATTTCAATGTTATTATTTTTTTTATCCTGTACAGAATTTCATTTTTTTCCTGTTTATGTCTTTGGGGCCGCAAGCCCTTTATTGCACTGTTATGAATTAATTTTTTATTATTTTTCCAAGCCATCAGTTGATGTCATCAGTTTTTCCTGTTTTTCTCATTTTTTTTCTAAAATACCACTCAAAACCAAAGGATAGGGTTTTATAACCATGTTTTCGTCATCATTTTTTCTTTCTCGTTTTGTGTGCCAATGTTCAATTGATGTCTATCATCATTTATATGTACAGGCAGTTTCCATTAGTAATGTTTTTTTCCCATTTCTTTCATTGTAGATGAACGGACTACCATAGGCATTGGTAGACAGATAATTATGAAAGGAATTCATTCAAAAAAAACTTAATTTTGTGATTCAATTGAAAGAATACTGAATGCTCTGGCAATATATAACTCTTTGCGAGCTTATGTACCGCTCCCTTAATTCGTTTTCTACCACTAATTTACTGTATAACCCTTGGTTTATTTGCATGGCTGATAATTTTTACTGTATAGTCAGTCTAATGGAGTAGACCAGACCTTTAATTGAATGTTTAATGAAAGATTTGCTACCTTTTTTACCAATTTTTTTCTTTCATTTTCTCCTGACGATCAGTGTATATTTTTGAGATTTAATTGTTTGGAAAAATAAATGCAAATTTAATTGTTTAAGTATCCTATAAGTATGCAATAGTTATTAAATGCAAGCATTTTTCACAAGCATTTAAAAGTATGCAATAGAAAATGTTTTATAAACGTCAAATGAATTTGAAAGGGATTTTAAGAACGTGTATTTGAAATCATTACAAAAGATGTCAAAAAAATTTATAAAAACTAAAGCATACTTATGGGTTAAATCAGCCTTACTGACTGATCCATCAATGCATAGTTTAAACACTTAAGGCTTGTCTGAACGGTTCATTTAAAGTAGGAAATAAATGAGCATTTGAGTCATAGCCGACGCAATGCTATAATTTTTAAAGAACAGAGAAGGTTCACAGTGATCACAGGGAAAGGCAACATATCAAGCAAGATATCTAGTGTGCAGATTTCAAAACCGCTGTTCTCTTAAATATCTTTCATATGAAACGTATATTTATGACTATTGATCGTTCAACAAGCGAGGAACTCATAAAAACAATTCAAAAGGTACTACAAAAATAGTGATTAAACCGCGGTCACCTTTCGGGAATTGAAGGCTTATTATGGTCGTCATTATCGACGTAATGTGCAAGGAATTGGGAACACTATAAATAAATGCGAAGAGACTAGAAGCGTTACAGTGAGGGTCAGATGTTTGCATCATCATTTGGTCATTACAACCCTTCTTCTCACCCCACCCATATTGGGTGTGTTTTAATTTTAACCATGATTGGCGGGACATACAGTTTAACGTTGACTACGAACGCCAGGTTTGAGAAACTTTTCTTGGCAAATTCATTTACTTTCAAAGTTTTTGTCAAAAAATTGCTGAGGTTGGAGAAAGAAATTTTTTTTCATACTCCGTTTTGTTTGAGATATCTGAGCTGTGATTTGAACCCCGGGCTCTCGTCTAGTAAGTCAACACGCTACCTGCAAGACTGCGGCGAATACAATCGTCGTACAACGCAATATACGCATTGGCGAAATTATTGCTTCTATTACAAAAAGTATATGGGACACATCACTGTGCAAGGAAGACTTGAATACTTGGAACTCATATAGACTCCCAGATCACTAGACTACCTTCAAGGCATAGGCCACGGCTATTCTCATAACGAATAAAGGGCTTTTAATGATGAATTCAGACAATCATGATCCCACAAAACCCATTCCGTACATCATATCGACGTTCAAAGTAGTCTCGACCATTTTTCCGAAAAACGGCGGACTATTTCAGGGTCCCCATTATTTGGATCCCTGGGCATATGGACATACCGGAAAAACCTGTACAAAAACACACTGGTCAGAATGGGTGCTATACTGGAACAGATCTTAGCTGTGAGTTGGTCGGAAATAAGGTAAAAAGAGGACCTGTTCGATTTCTAGATTTAACTAGTCAAAGCTTAAATCGAGAAAGGCCAAACGGCCAATTTTTTCTTGACACATATTATGTGTTCCTTGCTCTTACGGGATACTGTCTAATAGGGGATCATAGCCATTGCGTAGGCCCACCTTCGAGTGAATTCTACTTAAAGCTCTGTCATAAAAGAAAAATTCTTTATTAGTCCACATGAGTGGACTCTCGTCAGACAATTCATAAAAATTGAATCAAAGACTGAAGTTGTCGGTGACTTTATGTCAGAAGAATGGCAATGTTAAGCGCAATTATATGCTGCACCCATAAACTGCATAGACAACGGTATTGAGTGCACATCACATCACATCACAGAAACAGGGTTAGAAACATTAGCATCAAAAAGGCTGCAAGAGTCGATGAATTAAGGGCGGAAGAATCCGGTGTTTGTCGATAACAATTTTGACCTCGTTACTCTTATACTAGCATAGGAGTTAGGTTAGGTTAGATTAGAGAACGTGTACTTATCAATTAAGACAAGTACAGTACCCGGAGGTCGAATTGACCCATTGTACAACATCCTAGTTTCTAACACCACTTATGTTGTGTGTGTTAATTTTTTATACATGAGTGGTGGGACCTACATTTTAAAGTCGACTCCGAACGACAGATTTTTGAGAGACACTACCTACTAGACTACGGCGACCTCTAAAGTTAGGAGTTAGGCTATGTTTGAATTTTGTATTCCAACAAAGATGATAAAATCCCAACTGACACGGGTTCAAATTGGAAAAAGAACCATTCCGAACCGATTTACTCGCGAATGCGTTTTATATTGATATGATGGCTCTAACACTGTTAGACCTTATAGTGGCCTTTGTATATGTCGAAAAGGATATGATGAAATTTGGTTGTTGATTGTACAAAGCATATATAATTCATTATAAGTTTATAGAATTCTTTATTATTAGAAGGCCATAGGAAATCAAGGTTATTAGGGCAAGATATACAACATAAAAGCCATTTATTGGCAAAATAATGTATTTCTTTTTACTACACCTTATTATCAATCACATATTTAATTACCCATTTTTAAATACCCCAGTTTTAGCATAGTTTTTAAATAATACTTTTGGCATACCTTAAGGATTAATATGTTTCTTAACAAATTAAATAATTTCAACTTTTACTCACCCTTTTTCTCCCTCTTTTATTCTCTCTCTCGCTCTTTGCTCTGTTTTATAGTACCATATCACTTTCATTTTAATTATCGTACAAATTACATTTGATTTTCGTTGGGGGACCAAAGGAATTTTATTTAATTTTCCACTTAAACTATGCACAGTGGGGGAAATTCCCTAAAAATAAAATAAAAAAGAAGAATAAAATATAAATAAAAAAGAATAAAAAAGAAATAAAAAATAATTTAGAAAATGAAACAAAACAACAGAAAATACCCTGAAACTATAAAGCGGATAATAAAAAAAGAAAATTAAGTTTAGAATCTACGTTACAAGTTTAGAAGAATGCCATCTTATTCTTCATCGCTGTGGTAAAGAAAATTTTATTCTTAGCAGTTCATTTATTATAATTCTTTAAAGATAACCGGCTAGATGAGTAGCCCAACAATCGAAGTCACAAGTTCTTTTCAAAATACATTCTGCAGGATTATTAGAGAGCCATGCAGACCTCGGATCTTGATCGCAGCCTGGATATTTGCATAAATCACGAAATTTTCAAGGAAAATTATTTCACTTGCCATGATTTCGATAGGATCAGGCAGCCTGTACGAAAATCTAATGCTAGAATCCTTAATATATGCATGTGCGTATGCACAACCTACTCTGTCTACCATTTTGAAACCATCGTCACCTACATTCGAAATGCAAAGTCTGGTTTTCATTCCATCAAGCCCAACATTAATCACTTTGGTCACGAAACAAACGGTAGAGAGTGTCGATCTCTATTATATCTGATATTCGTCGATCTTGAGAAAGAGTTCGCCGCTCTAAGCCACACATATGGAATGCAGGTTAGGTTAGGTTAGGTTAGGTCTGAGTGGTAGCTCTGATTTCACAAAGCTCACTTGAGCACGCATAGCGGCCCGTTGTGATGCCACGCACGTTGTGTGAACGCAGTCCCTGTGCTGACCAAGTTCCACCAAAATCAGGGAAGAGGAAAAAATTGGTCAGCGCAAAGGCTGCACATGGAATGCATTGGAATACAAGAATTACCCAGATCACAAGTTATATTCCCGTTTAGGAACCCAATCTCTGGCACTGCGCATGAGGTTATGACAAGCAATCGCCATAAGTGTGAACCTCACTCCAGCTCCTGATTGCCAAAATTACGGCAATAGTTACACTAACGGCAAGGGGCATAACCTGGCGTCTTAGAGATCTAAATTACGAGGAGGATATATCAGATAAATTCAGCGATTTGCGGTCAAAACTAAGCACGTTGATGGCTGGTGCGGCATAATACAGACTCAAGATTGTTTATCTTGTATTCAAAACCAAAGCCATGAAGCAGCATTTTCACATTGCAACAGCAGTAGATTGAAAACGTCCGGTCATTTTGGTATCTTGAAAGCATTATTACAACGAATGGAGGCTCTAAAGATGAAGCTGAAACCCGAAATGACAAATTCAGACATTTCATCACGCACTGCAAGCAATCGGTTGTACTGTGCGTAAGCGAATTATTGAACGCAACTTGTTGTGATCTCAGGGCAATCCAGATTTTTGTCAAATGGTGTCTGAGATGAAAATAGACGATTTTTTTTTTGCCGAACGCTGTCAGTAATATTCTTTCCTGCGTAAACACCAGGCAGACGCCACTTGACATTGTAATTTATAAACGGAAATGCAGATTTTTTTTTTACGTCGAGGGGTAAATGTACCTAACCGCACCATAGAGGAAGTCCTCACATCCTCCGTGTGTGGGGCCCTCACCCACTAAATCCCCCCTCGTCTCCTGTAGACTTGTCTGTGCCCACTCCGGAACTACGGTGGTATTACTTCGGAATGGAGTCCTTTTGGCCTCTCCATGTTTATACCTGCGTCCGGATTGCGTATCGAAAGTTGAGGAGACATCTAAGCGTCTCCACTATTCCTTTCGTTTAAATCATCATTTCGGCTTCGCTTGGCACGTGTGACAGTATCACCTATGCCGACATGCTTACTCGTTCCGCAGCCTCAAGATCTCTCTTTTTCCGCCTTAGAATGCGCTCTACGTAATTCACCACCGAGGTCCAATTTACGCTACTCGCAATCATGACCCCGACAATGTTAGCGGCTGTGATCGTTCCAACTATTGACGTCAGTACAGAGCAATAGCTCGGCCAGCGTGCACACTCGAAAACAGTGTGCTCTGCGTCTCTGGGTCTGGTATTTTTGCAGAGACTTTTGTCCAATACAACCTCGATGTGAAGCTGGACGTACTACTTCGTCCAAGAATGTTGAGGAGTTTTGATAGAAATTTCGGATCATTTAAATACAACTCTTGTATGGGTTCCACGTCATGGGGACGACATCGTCGAAAATCGCGTTGCTAATCAAAGGATTTCTAACAGGTTACATGGCATAGGCAATGCCTCAGTTAATTTGGTTTGTCTGCGTTCGGTGTATAAGAAGGCTTAACTTCGCTGTTAGCATAAGGACACGTGCAGTATTGTTAGGTGCCTGCTGGAACAATCTGTATTCGATGAAGACGAATGCCTTATTTCTTTAGATCCATCGTACTATTGAGGTTCTTATAGCCGTCTGCGTCTTTGAAAGCAGGATTCGTGTTAAGGAGTCGTATTTCACTGACATAAAGTCTTTGAACCTTTAGTTTTAAGTTTTATTTCCCAATTAGTTTTCCTCCAACTACTCCACTGTATCAGGTTAAATGCATTCGCATGCTATACGGTAACAATTCCTTTTGCTTTGCTTTTAAAGGATTTTCAAAACTATTTGAACTTCATGCACACTCACGCACTCACATACACACATCCAGTGTAACGTTTAATTGTTGTTGGAGCGCAATGCTTTTCAATGCTCCCATTTTGGGTGGGTGTGCTCAATGGTTTCAAAGTAAATTTTAAATGCGATTGTATGTTCTATAAAGGGCAAGTAGTTGGCTTATGGGGATAAAAACGGGTACACATGTACATATGTATGTACGTAGCCGTGTATTTGGGTATAAAAACCGCAAAATGTTTGACTGCCAAAAACAAAAATTAACAGCAAAATTTAGTTGTAATCGCAGGGAAATAGAAGAAAAGAGGCTTCAGGTTGAAGTAGAAAAGGTGAGCAAGGGGCCTTGAAGAACAAAGGGGCCAATTCCACAGGAAGTAAATAAAAGTGGCTTTCAACCCAAAGGCTTGCCGTAATGCCATAGTGAATCTTTTCTCCTTATTCTGGAATCATCCGGAGCCCATGACAAAACCGATGAACTTATATTTTCCATGTTGATGAAGGGCCTTTTAATTGTGGCCCTGTGTCTCTTTACGATATACCCATTTAAGGTATTTCAAAGGCTGACAAAGAAATAAAGAGCACCAAACTAACCTTTGAACGATGAAACAACTACATTAATTCTAATTTGTTTGGCTGTGTCGAATTGTTCTGTAGGATTTGATTTTGTGGGTTTTTTAATGATTATTTAAATGGTAAGTGGTAGGAGTAGAACAATGCTACAATAATACAAGAATAAAAAATACATGCATAGGAAAACAACTACAATTAATGCTTAAATTTACGCAATGAACCAACACCACCTCTACTAACAGATGATGCAGCGCCACGACGAAAACGAGAATGGGAACCAAATTGTTTGCCAGCTGCTAACATGGCAGCGGAACCAGATATTTCATCTTTCTCCGGTAAATGGGCAACATGTAAAATATCCCAAAAGAGTTTGGCATTTTCCTTGGATTCCAAGAGAGTAGAGAGATCCTCCTAAAAGGGAATTTTTTTTTAATTTAAAAAATTATTTTAATTTGCATATGAAATACCTGGGATTTCTTTAATAATTCCTTTAAATTTTTACAATTTCTCATTAATTTATGAATATTGCGGGTATTAATACCCGGCAACCTTAAGAGGAAATCATAAATATTGGCATTAAATTTCAAATCATCATAGGCCCCGGTGTCATCACCTCCTACAGAGGCCGCCTGTTTGGCATCTGGCTCGGGCTTACCCAATTTCAATTCCTCAAATAGTTGCGCGGTAGCATAAGGACTGGGGGACCATATAAGCCTTAGTTTTGGGAAATGTAATGTAAGTAATTGCAGCTTTTTTACAATGTCTTCATTGGTGGATGAGGTATTTTGGGACAGCATGTATTTGCCTTGCAAATGGAATGGCTTATTTTGATCGAATTCTATAAGCAAGATAGGCTTGGCATAGTAACGTTGCATTTGTATGCATTGATTATACAATCGACCTGAGTTAAGAGAGCCTATTAAATCAGAAATCGATTTACGTTCTACACATATCTCAGGGGTTAATATGTAATCGCCTATCTATGTAATAAGAAGGAAGTTTTAAGTATTATTTTAAGCCTCCTTCCAAAAAAAAAACAAAAATCCTTCTATTACTTACTGTTATGGTAACAGGCACCACTTCAATGCCTCTTTTGTGTATGAGACAAGGCAAATCGGAACGAAATTCACGCATGTCCACTATTATTTTGGGTATGACTTCAGCCTCAGCTTCAGATTCCTGGCCGCCTGCTTTGCGTGTTTGAGCATTTTCATTTTCCACAGGATCTTTAAAGGTTTGCAATAAAACAAAAGCCTCATCGCTTTTGCCATCTTGATACTCTGGTATAACCATTTTCTAAAGAACAAAAATCATTTAAAAGCTTGTACATTTACTTGCTTTTCATAAAGAGAAAAACCTACACTTTTCGTTTCGATAATCAATTCAAAAGCTTGTTTTTCTCTTCTTAAACTGGTTAAATAGGCCTGCTCCTCCACCGTTTGATTGTGTATTAAAAAGAACACTTTCATTCGATCCTTAATCTTACGTCTTTGTCTAGCCTCATAGATTTCCAATTGCCTAATGGCAGTAACATTACAATGATACATGATCACATATTGGGGTTGTATTTCATCCAGTACCCTTTCCAAAGCCATAGAGCCTTCTTTCTCTGTTTTAAAGGTTTGCAAACATATCAAAGGCTGTTTGCGTGCTGCCACAGCAGCTGTTATATCCAAATTTTCCATTTCCGGAAATGGCTCAAATATGGAATTGTCCAAACTGTCGGCATTGGCTTTATCACTGTCATCCATTAGCGTCGAGTCCATATTATCCAAGGCCGTTTGGGTCATGGTAAGCATATAGCTTTCTTGGAAATAATTTTCCTCTAAATCATCCATTTCCTGGCTCAATAGCTGTGTAAGCTCATCCATTTGTTGCGATTTATCGCCATCCTGCTCTTCCTCGTCTTTCTTTTCTAATTTCGATAGTTTTTGTGAAGCTTGTTTGTTTTGTTGCTGTTGGCTTAAGCCTACGTCCAAGTCTTTGCCTGCCTGTAGTTTCTCAAATGTTTTACCCAGTTTGCCAATAGGAATCTGTTGGCGCATGGCAGTGTATAATAAGTAACGTTCACCACTTTGTGTTAGAAATTGTTTTAACTGGTAGCAGGTTCTACAATCTTGGCATAGAATAAGTACTTTAGGTGGCTCATAACTGTCAGGTTTTATGCGTTTCATATCGCCGGGAATTTCTACTTTTAAAATTTCCGTTAAATATTTCCATTTGGGATATAATTCCGGCTCAAATTCTATAATTTAAAACCACAAGGGTTAAGAAAACGCTTTCTCGCTTTATTGAAACCAAAAATCAATTGTAATTTGGTATTAACAACTCACCTCCTTGTTCTTTATATACCCTCTCCTTGGATAACTTAAAAATTTGCTCAGCCGAGTCCAATAAAATCCAACCCGAGTTACCCATGGCATATTCGGTAGTCCTATAGCGTTTGATTACAGCATAAGCAGTTACCGCATCATTGTATATGGTGGCTCTAAGAACATAACCTTCATTAAAAACATAACCTCCAACAAAGCAATTCCTTTTTACTCACATCATTAAACTTCTCAAGATCTTCAGATCCGTTACAATCAATTTGGTTTGTGAATTCAACTGATGCCATATACAATCCAATTGGGCTTGCAATATCTTATGGAACTTTTTGGTGACACAATTTTCCACCGTAATCTCCTCCATATCCACATTACGATTGATACGTTTTATTTCACGCACCAAGTAGTTCATTATATCCAAAATATGTGTCTGTATTAGTTTCATTTTTGTGGTTAACGGTACATGCAATTCGATGCTTTGAGCCTCATAGGGTTTCAGCGAAGCTTGTACGGTAGCATGAAATCTGGACCATATATACAATTCTTTAACAAATAAGTTACGCATAACACGCTCAATGTGACCATAACCAATGGTAAAGGACTCTGCACTGCTGGTAAAGGCTTTAATGAAACCGGTTTTATTACGTTGCCTGTACAGACGCAAGGCAAATGCTTCTTGACATGATTCAATAATGGTATGGGCTCTTAATACCACAATACCGGTTATAAGTTCTATGGGGATACGTTGTTTTAAGAGATCCACCACCAATATGCGTGTGGTTATGAATTGTATGCCACCTTCAAGGTAAACACGTTCTCTGGAAGGAAATACCATCAACAAAATTTTTTTTTCTCGCAAAAGGTTGGATGCATACAATAAGATTTGAGGGCATACACGTCCGTTAGATTCATATTTTTCTCAAATGTAAGAAGACGTCACACAAGCAGAGTTGCTCAATAATAACAATCGCAAATCACCACAAAATGAATGGGATCGGATTAGAATGTTCACAATTGGATCTAAACCGTCCTCAAAGCCAACTAATATTTATTACTTATAAAGTATAAATGCTAAAGGAAAAGATATTGCACAGAAGACGTTGGAGACTTTTTTTGCCAAGGGATAAGAGAAGAGGTTTTATGAGAATCAACCATTTTTGATCTTTCAATTACGATTAATATCCACTTACACAATATTTAAGCACTAAAGAAGCGTTTTTTAGACACTAAATACTACTATATTAATGGATAACAATGATTCCATACTGCCTTCTCTAACCCTGACTCATGTTTCGTTTTTATTTGAAATCATTTCAAAGTCATAAGAGAAAAAAAAAGGAATTTCACAACTCACAAACATCCCCCAATAATACAAATTGTACAAAACTCACCTCTCTGTAGCGGTATTAGCCACTTCATGTACATATTTCTTCTCCAATCGTGACTTATAATATTCCTCTTCCCAGTCGGAGTTATTAATGACCAGAATTAAATTGCCCGCATCACTAAAAACTTTTAATATATTCAAAACCACACGTTCATAGCTGAGACCTCTGGAATCATTATGTGAAAACGGAAATGAAATACAAAAAAAAAAAAACACTTCCTAAACCCAAGAACTTACTTGGCACACACCATTAAAGCATCTGCATTTACCATATCCAGAAACATTTGCCTTTCATAGTCCAAAAGTACGACATCTTTGCGCATTAAATACTCTTCGGCTGTAACAATATTTGCCAAATCCTCATCATCCTGGTTTTCCTTTTGTTCTTCAGCAGTTTTACTGCACGAGGGCAATTCATCATCGGCAGGAATAACGGTTGATTTGGAATCTTGGTCACAGGAATCCATTTTATTAGAAACAAATTTTGTTTTGCGCCTCTAAACCGGTAAATTTTTTTGTTTTTGTTTATAAAGGAATACAAAAACAAGACCGAAAGTAAAGAAGTCACAGCTGAGAGAAACTAAAGTACTGTATACACATAAATATTATATGAATGAGGGAATATCGTACAGAGTTGTATTTACTTGTGGATATTTACGGTTGTGGGTAATTATTATTTTCAATTATTTAAACAAGAATTTAACGGTTATTCAAATAATTACATAAATGTTGTTAAAATTTGAAGAGTTGTTCGTGTTCTATTTATTTATAGAAACAAAACCCACAACCGATTATTCGTTTAAATTTATTTTAAGTCAAAACTTTATTCAGTCCCCGTTTATAAAAAATATTTGTTAGGTTAGGTTAGGTTAGAGGACGTGTACTTGTCAATTAAGAGAAGTACAGTACCCGCAGGTCGAATTGGCCCATTGTACAACGTCCTAGTTTCTCACACCACTTATGTTGCGTGTGATAATTTTATACATGAGTGGTGGGACCTACAGTTTTAAAATCGACTCCGAACGACAGATTTATGAGAAACTTTTTTCATGGGAGTTTTATTTACTCAGAGATTTTTGCCAGAAATCTGCTGAGAGAAAGTCGCCGAAGAAATACTTTTTGTATTTTGTCTTGATGTGTGGCCTGGGGCTCGAACCCTGGCTTTTCGTCTAATAAGCCAACATACTACCTACTATACTAGGGCGACTTCTAAAAAATATTTGTAATAAGCAATAAAAACGTTTTACATTTTTACTATTATTATTTTATGCTATTTAAATAAATAAAATCTAAAATCGGTTATTCGATTAACACAAAAAAATTAACATCTTAAAGTAAACGATTAATCGTTTAATGGTATCTAAGCTTAAACTTAATTAATTTATTAAATTAATATAATAAATTAAAAGTTTTCAAATACTTGGGAGTATTTTCGAAATTCCAGTAATCATTTTCCAACTATAAACCCAAAAGTAATCAATTATTCGAATAATTATTAAATAGTCAAACGAATAACATTTTTTAATTTATTGAGTATAATTTACTTGCAAACATTTATGTGAAACAATATTTTTGTAACTGGGTACCCGATTAAACACTTATATTAAGACATAATTATTATTATAACACTTTTAAATTTTTTCTAAAATAATTTGTGAAACAATTTGCATTGAAGAAACATTCAATTATATGTATAATTTAATTTCCAAGATATTTGAGAAAAAAGGTTTGTAACCGGTTATCCGTAAGTAATTAAAATTGATATACATATTAGGTTTCTATTGTTAATTACGAAAAAACTTTTTAAATTGTTTGTTACAAAATTTTTTTACTCGGTTACCCGATTAATTATCTATGAATAAAGTACTTCCATTTCAAAGGTATTCAATTTTAATTTGCAAAAAAATCTGTTACTTTTAATTGCAATTTCTATTTGTTATTTTTATTTTTTTTATAACGAAAAGAATTATTTTTTGTAAAAGTAATCGATTACTTAAGCATGTTTTGTACCCAACATTTTAAAATTTAATATTGTGAGTTAAATAAAAATATTATTTTCAATAAATCAATATTTCTGCCCTTAAATATCATATTTTTAATATCGGTTTAGTCTCAATATATTTATTTCCATACAAACTTAATACAACACTGTATTCTTTTCATCAAGAGTACAGATTTTCTCAACTAAACTAATGCAATACTAATGATGACTAATGATCGATAGATACCGTCTTCTATTTAAAGGGAAAATACCAATTTGTAACAGTGCAATATACTTATAGGACAAATGTAATAAATTTTCTTAACTACAGTATTAAGTCAATAAAACCTATTGAGCCAAAATAAATAATTTTATAACTTCTTTAAGTGCCTTTATCCCTCCCATATTATTATATTGCATGTGGTATATATTGTATGAATAAGCCATTTTTATAAAAATTATTTATACAAAGCAACAAAGCGGTAAGTAAAGATTTATTACATTTAAGTATAGAAAACGATTGATATTTTTATTCGATTATTTTTATAAATGGTTATCTGCTGGTAGAATTTTGTTATTTTATTAATATGTAGAAAACAATTAATTGGTTATTCGAATATTTGGTCATTCTTATAATCGAATATTCAGATATTCGGTAAATTAATCATTTCGGTTACTCAATTAATTGGTTATTCGATTAATCGGTTATTCGATTAAACAGTTATTGGATTAATCGTTTATTCGATTAATCGGTTATACGATTAAACAGTTATTGAATTAATCGGTTATTCGATTAATTAGTTATTCGACTAATCGGTTATTCGATTAATTAGTTATTCGACTAATCGGTTATTCGATTAATTAGTTATTCAATTAATCGGTTATTCGATTAATAGGTCTTTCAAATAACCGGTTACTCGATTAACCAAGTATTCGAATAATCAGTTATTCGAGTAATCGGTTATACGATAGATCGGTTATTCGTTCAATCGGTACTAAAGTACATATCATATTATAATTTTAAGGACTGTTAATCGGTTATCGAATAATCGAATTTACGATATAGATTAATTATTATTATTATTATCATTAATTGTTATATTGTTCACATTTATTCAATTAATCGTTTAACCGAATAAAAGTTTTTTTATTGTATCAATTGTAGTTTGTCAACTATTTATGAAAGTTGTGAAAATGCATTATCTCCACCCCCCCCCCTTGCATAAGATGCTATAAACAAAATAAACGCAATGCAAGTATAATAATTTTGTAATTGCGCATTAATTATAATAAAGGCATCAGCAAAGCATAAGCAAAACAAATAAATTATGCCACTAAAACGTTCTTTCGAGTTACATTTCATACATTACGTTCTTAAACCCACTATTATAAACATATTACTATATTGATAGCACTAATCCTCTCATTGCCAGCTCAAATACATTCACTGATAGCATTAATTATCTCATTGCTACAAAACAAAAATAAAAATTAAATTGAATTCAAAGCAGCTGAATCCTTATTTGTTGTCGCGCTGTCTTTAAAATAATCACTGCCATATACACCCATGTTTTCTATTATTGAGAGATTGCTGCATTATGCCGCAGCCTCTCCAAACCGTCAGGTGATTGCCATATTCTGTTTTTTTGGGAAATTGCTGCGATGCGTTTGTAGAGTTTATATGTAGCATGAATGGCCATAAAAAGTTTCTATCATGTTGCCTTTCTCCCTTTCCTATAAGTTCAAGAATTGAACAACTAAATAGCTACTGGTCTTGCTCAAAATAAGGAAATTTACCGCGCTTTCAAGTTAACGATCAAAAATTTTTTTGTTCTTTCTCTTAAAAACTGACAAAATCCCAATGTTTGATCGCTATTACTACTCTCTCTCATCTACATGTGTGCATGGCGCCACTTGTTGTTCTAACCAAAAAAAAAAAAAAAAATACGGAAATTTGCCGAACTTAAAGCTACCACAGCAGTATTGGGACTATCCCAATATTTTATTGCATTTTTCCTATAAATGGATTGTGGTTTCTTGCATTTCAATCAGTTCACAGAAATCGGTTGAACTAAAAACATTACAAAAGGATTTTAAAATTAAAACTGGTGGAATTGTTGTTTTTTTTTATTGAGAAAAATTCTTTCAATATTCAACGAGAGCAAGAGATTTGCATTAAAAGTTTGTTCAAACAATAATAATAGAATTGTAATTGTGCAGTGGTGTTAGTGCTGGTTGCGGTGCTTTCACGTGGTGAATATAAGAAATAAAACAAAGCCAACGTATAAACAAAAACAATAAAATTGCAATTAAACAGTGGTGTTAGAGGTGAATATAAACAAGAACAAAAAAAGATAAACACAACGAGCGTGAAAACGATCACACTGTTATACGGGTGAGAGAAATTTTTGTTTACATTGTTTGAAGCTTTTATTTTTTGTTGTTGTTATTGTAAAATAAAAGCAAAATATAATATATGCATGCAGTGGGATGTTATTTTAAGTAAAGGGAAGATGTTTTAAAACACAATTAAAACGCCAGGCGTAAATGCAAATTATTGAGTTAAAATAACGTTTTTTTACGCATAAAAACAATTTTATGAATAAAAAAATAAAATTTTTATTTATTTTATTCCTTAAAATTAATTGTATATTAAATAAAAAGAAAATAAAACATTAGTGGTGTGGCCACAATTTTCTTTTTTACTCATTTTGAGCTGAAACTAAATTATGAAAGCAATAGAAATTTTCTCTTCCCTTGAATTGCTACATTGTTTGGCGAAATTTTTTGCTCTATTGTTTGTTCTCCGATTTCATCATATAATTTTGTAATTGAGCTGCTCTCCCTATATTCCATATATGTATGATAAGATTAGCTAAGTAACAAAAATTAAATTAAATTTAATTTAATTCAGTAAGCGCATTAGAACCGTAAACGACGGTTTTATGAAAGAAATTAACATTGAAAAATCATTTTTCTAAGAAATATTACAAATTAAACATAATAAGTGTGTAAAACTTGTAATTTATAACAAAAAAATCAGCATTTTATATTAGAAAAATGTAACAAATGTTTGAAAGTGACGAAACAGAATTTAATTAATAATTCGATTTTAGAAAAACTTAAAAATAAGCCGGTATTTAAAAGAACTAAGGTAATTTATTATCAACCGTAATCTATAAAATCATAATTATAAGATAAATAAATAAATTACATACGTCTGGAATTGTAAAAGTATTTTTTTATCACATAAAAAGAAAATTTTATTACAATTAAATAATAAAAAAAAATTGTAAAAATTAAATAAACAAAAACTAATTAAAAAAAAAATTGGTGATGGTTTAAAAAAAGTGGTGTGACCATGTTTTAGATATTCTTATAATCTACAATCTAATATCCCAGTAGTCATTTATTAATACTAAAGCTATAAAACCAATGTGTTCTTAACAAAATACTAAAATACTGTGAGCTAACTTCGATTTAAAATGCTCATTTAATCATTAAATCGGAAAATTTATTGAAAACTAATATTTTTCTAATCGGCTACCCGATTATATGAACTAACATTTTTGTTACCCGATTAATCGCTTTCAAATTTTTAACAATTTTGGATTTTGAAACAAAAACTATTTCATTTCACTTTTAACAAAACTTAATTTAAACTTTAAAAACTTATTTGTTTGTAACCGATTACTCGATTATTCGCTAAAATATCTTAGAGCGAAAATTTTTTTGAATGTTAAACAGTATAACTAAAGCGAATTTTGTTTAAATTATAGTTTTTCCGATTTTTTTGAAAATATATATTTTTTTATAACCGGTTACTCGAGTAATCGCTAAATTTAACAAGTTTATAACTATTTTTAACCGTTGAATGACAATATATTTATTATAATAAGCAATTTTTTTTCAAACAAATTTTTTTCGAAACGATTATTCGAATAATTGAGTATCACTTTTTTTAAACACCAAATTAAAATACATATTATTAATATTTTTAACGGTCAATGGAAACATAAACAATTTTTTTAAACCCGTTAATCGATTAATCTCTAAAGTTAACATATTATTAACTATTTTTGAACATTAAGAGAGAACGTAATTAAAGGCTTTTTCTTATTGTGTCTCAGAGGTAATATTTCTCTAACCGGTCACTAGATTAATCGCTATAACTGGGCAATTACTAACGATTTTTTAAATGTTAAATGAAAAAATAAAAAAATAACCACATTTTGTTGAGAAACTAACTTTTTGAGAAACCTTTTTTTGTAACCGGTTACTCGAATAATTGTTAAATTTAACAAATTGTTAATTATTATTCAACGTTAAAAGGAAAACATAATGTAAATTTTATCTAAAAACTAGGATTTTAGATCAATCTTTTTTGGTAATCGGTTATTCGATTAATTTCTGAAATTAAAAGATTTTTATGGTTCTTTAAATTAATTAACTTTCTGTTAAATTAAAATATTATTAGAATACACATATTCCTTATGAACTAATTTTTTGGGAAAAATTGTCTTTAAGTGTTTATTCCATTAATCGATTAATCGGTCATTCAGTTAGTTAAATTTTGAACTAATCAAATAGCAGATTAATTATTAATTAATTATTATAAGATTTAACGAATAATAATTCACTCGTTTATTCGATTAATCGTTTATTCGATTAATCGTTTATTCGATTAATTAATCGGTTATTCGATTAATGCGTTATTCGATCCAATTAACGAATTATTGGTTTTCTTTGAAGGACATTTGTATCCACCATACATATTAATTCTGTAAATATAATACTCTTTCAATCTAATACTTCTTGCAATAACCAAGAGATCGTTAAATTGTTTAAAAGACCCTTGAATAAAAATTTTAATGAGAAAGAAGAGCTATATTTTAATCAAAAAGGTATATAATTAAACCTATTTGTCATACAAAAAATAAATGTAAAAAAATTGCCCTGAAAATCTATCTCAACGAGGCCAAAAGGTCCCCTTGTATTTCATCACCTTAAGCAACTTGTGAAAACTTTAAACAGACTGACAGGCTGACTTAAAAGAAAACCGATCGAATCATATACATACAAGTAAAACAAAGTGACGTCACTTCCGGTAACAAAATGAAAAGCATTAAAAAACGTTACACAAAACATGTGAGCAACGATTTCAAAAATTTTGGGAGAATCCCTTTTAAAATAAAAAGTGTTTGGAACATTTTCATTAATTTGTAATAAAAATCTGCCTATACTTAATCAATGTTATAAACGATTCAATGTTTGTATCCATGTAGAGCGAATGCATATGTTTATTCTTATCAAACTTAAACTGGCCAGGGGGATTTCTTGGAAAATGTCGTCATTTTCTCAGTTTTCTATTGCATTGTTCTTTAAAGACGTTTAGTTCAGTGGTCTATTAAAATTGCATGTACATTCAACGCTTAAAAAGGGGGGTTTTATTACTTTGTTTTATAGAAAATAAAAGAAATTTATAAAAATTAAATTAATGATAAATTACACTGTTTCTCAAGTAAATAATTTTTTTTTTTTTTGAAAAATTTTGTTTCAGAGAAAAAACTGAAAAATACTATCGTCGTTTCTTCGATTACTTAAATGATGTGAATAATTTTTTTATTCGATTAGTCGGGTATTAGATTAATCGGTTGTGCGATTAATCGATTAATTGTGAATTAAGTGTCAATAGATTAAATAAGAAATAATTCACTCGTCTATTCGAATACCAGAATTTTTCAGAGAAAAAACTGAAAAATACTAT
This sequence comes from Sarcophaga variegata, assembly GCA_932273835.1. Classification (NCBI taxonomy): domain Eukaryota; kingdom Metazoa; phylum Arthropoda; class Insecta; order Diptera; family Sarcophagidae; genus Sarcophaga; species Sarcophaga variegata. The sequence goes on from OW026358.1 coordinate 9,735,095, forward strand.
CGTCGTTTCTTCGATTACTTAAATGATGTGAATAATTTTTTTATTCGATTAGTCGGGTATTCGATTAATCGGTTGTGCGATTAATCGATTAATTGTGAATTAAGTATCAATAGATTAAATAAAAAATAATTCACTCGTCTATTCGAATACCAGAATTTTTTAATTAATTGTTTATACGATTAATCCAGTATTCGAAAACGCCATTAATGGTAATTCGATTAATTTTTGTTCAATTAATCAAGTATCAGCTTAACTGCTAATAGATTAAATAAAACAATTTACTCATTTATTAATCGGATACTCGATTAATCGGGTACTCGATTTATTAACAATTAATTATATACAGATTACATGAATAGTACTATACTCGTTTTTTCGATTACTGGAATTATTTGTTTAATTGTTTATTCGATTAACCGGATATTCAATTAATCGTTATTCAAGTAATCGATAGCAGAATAATTATTAATAAATTAAACGAATAGCAGTTCACGCGTTTATCCGATTATTTCATTAATTGACTATTCGGTTCATCGGTTATACGATTAATCGGTTGTATAATTAGTCGCTTAATTATTAATAGATTAGACGAAAAATAGTTCACTCGTTTAGTTAATTAATTGATTAAATGTTTATTCGATTAATCAGGTATTCGATTAATAGTTATTCGAGTAATTGATTGTTCGATTAAATAGCATATTAAGTATTAACAGATTAAGCGAATAACACTTTACTAATTTACTTAATTAATGAATGATTTGATTAATCGTTTATTCGATTAATCGGTTATTATATTATAGATTGTTAGATTAATCAAATAGCAGGTTAATATAATTATTAAGATTTAATGAAGAAATCCTTTATTCGATTAATCTATTATTCGTTTGTTATCGGTTACCCATATTTTTTTGCATTAAACGACTATTTTATTATTCTTCAAGTAATTATTCGGTTCTGCTATTCGAATAATCGGTTATTTAGTATTTTATTCGGTTAATCAAAGCTTTCTAAATTCGAAAATGTTGAAAACTTTCCAGAACTTGACAGGCTCAAATAATGTCAACTCAATACAGCGTTCTTTAGATTCAAGTTTAAGTCAGGATACCTTCTTTTTCCAGATAACACAGTGGGATCATTGGAATTCTAATTCTCAAAAGCTCATCCAGACATCAGTCAATATGTGTGAGGATATTGTACCCAAAAAATTAAATCCGCGACAAAAAGCGAATATATTTTCGCAACTAGTATTTGCCTGGATTATACCCAAACTCTATAAGGGTTCCAAACAAGGCCTAAAAGAGGATGATCTACCGAAATGTTTGCACGACGATGATAGCCAACAATTGGGTGATAAATTGGAAAGGTATGGACCAAGAAATGTAAAAATAGTTTCCTTAGTTTACACTTTTCAATATTTGCAGGCATTGGTTAAAGGAAACCCAATCAATGAAACGTCAGCCCAGTTTACGACGTGCTCTATTGAAAACCTTTTGGACCACGGCCTTTATAGATGGCTCGATATGTCTATTCTATATCATGTTGAAGTAAGTTTTTAGGCTTATTTTCCATCTTCATCTTAATCTTTTTGATCTGAAATGATTTTCAGATCCTTAATACCTCTTATCCTGGGTCAATTACTTAAAGAGCTGCAAATGGCACAAAACTTGCCAAAAACTTTTAATGGCAATACTTCCCCCCTCAATGCTACAGTGGAATTTGAATCCATGGCTGTCAATGTTGTGACGAATTGGCGGTGGCGGGTTTGGCACGACATTTATATATTGGCCACATTATTGGTGGGCTCAACTCTTTGTGGCTGTTTTATCAATCATCATGTGGACCAGAGGCAAAAACGTATGGGTGCCAAAATGAGAATTGCCTGTTGTTCTCTGATACAGAGAAAGGTACATAGGCTTAAAGATTCACAGTTTTCCCATTTATATTACAATACTGTTCCATTTTTAGGCTACTAAACTCTCATTGAAGACTACTGGTGCTATATCCGTAGGCCATATTGTCAATCTCATCTCGAATGATGTCAATCGCTTGGATATTGGCTTTGTTTTCGCACATTATGTATGGATTTTACCAATACAAACCGTTTTGATTGGCTTTCTAATATGGCAACGGTTGGGCTATGCTGCCATTATAGGCGTAGTGGCTTTACTTTTGCAAACCATTCCAGTGCAAATGTGCCTCAGTACTTGGACAGCCAAGCTAAGACGCCGTATAGCCGAACGCAGTGATCAACGCATTAGTCAAATGAACGAATTGATACGTGGCATGCAGGTTATAAAAATGTATGTCTGGGAATTGTGTTTCCGTAATGTGGTTAAAGAGTCACGGCGTTTGGAGATTCGTGAAACCCGTAAGGCCGCCTACTTAAGAAGTTTCTACTTGAGTAGCATGATTTTACCTGAACGTCTTACACTATTTATTACCATCGTGGCTGCCGTTGAAATGGGCCAGATTATATCAGCCGATGCCATATTCGCCATAGCGAATTTGTATCATGTCTTCCAGCTGGTAGCTGGTATATTTTGTCCCATGGCTATTTCATTTGCGGCAGAGGCTTTCGTTTCCATTAAACGCATTGAAGAGTTCTTGTTGCAGCCCGAAAAGCCCACACCTCAAAAATCTACACCTTTACGCAAATTGGCTGTGGAAATAAATAATGTTACGGCCAGCTGGGATACCAAGACGGATATATTGAAAAATATCAACTTGCAAGTACCCAAAGGCAAGCTGTGTATTATAGCCGGTCCAGTTGGGTCAGGAAAGGTAAAATTTTTTCTTACAAAATATTTTTTTACGCTAACTTTTCTCTTTCCATTCAGAGCTCTCTTTTGCAATTAATTCTAGGCGAATTAGATCCCAGCCAAGGTAGCATAAAAGTCGTTGACAATGTGTCCTATGCCGCACAGGAACCTTGGCTTTTTAGTGGTACCATTAAAAACAATATACTCTTTACTGCTCCCTATAGACCTGAGCACTATGACGAAGTGGTGGAAAAATGTTCTCTTTCAACAGATTTCCAGCAATTAGGACATCAAGATGCAACATTAGTAGGAGAAAGGGGCACATCCTTGTCGGGCGGTCAAAAAGCTCGTATTAATTTAGCTCGTGCAGTATACAATGAGGCTTCACTATACCTATTCGATGATCCCTTAAGTGCTGTTGATGCCCATGTAGGACGTCAACTGTATGAACAGGTCATAGGACCGCGTGGTATTTTAAGCAATGAAACCCGTATTTTGGTAACCCATCAAACCCAATACATAACTGAAGAGGCTGACCTTATAGTGTGGCTAGATAATGGCTGTGTACGTAGTGGCAATTGGCAGGAAATGCGTCATACTATTGACACACAAATCATGAGTAACACCATCGAAAGCAAGCTAAAGGCGGAACAGAATGAGCTTAAAACTTTGGAGAAAGTGGAAAAGGAAGTTGATGGCACTGAAAAAGAGCCTTTACTAAATGGCTTCCATAAGACTGATACACAGGAAAATGATAAAGAACAAGCGGTAGCTGAAGATCAGGGTCAGGGTTGTGTTAAGGCCAGTGTTTGGTGGGCCTATTTTCATGCTGGCAACAGTGTTTGCGGTCTTATTTACATCACTTTCGTATTATTGATCTCCCAGGCCATTTGCAGTGGTGCTGATTATTTTGTGAACATTTACACCAAAATTGTGTTTATGGATGCTCACAATCGAGGAGAGGCTTGGATTGATGAAAATCTCTGTTTGATTATATATTCTGTACTTATAGCGTCAGCGATATTTGTAAGTCATATTTGTCCTGGATCTTTTAAAAACTTACAATGGCTTTCATGTGCTTTTTTATCTCCTTTTAGATGATCATTTATCGCTGCTATCTGTTTTTGAAGACCTGCATGCATGCCTCCAAGGTATTGCACGATCGCATGTTCGGTTGCATTTTAAAGGCTACCATGCGTTTCTTTGATACCAATCCATCTGGACGTATTTTGAATCGTTTCTCCAAGGATATGGGCGCAATTGATGAGAGTTTACCACGTTTTATGTCGGAATTTACCCACTTGGCTTTGGTTATGTTGGGTGTATTGGTGGTGATATGTATTGTTAATCCCTGGCTTTTGATAGCTGTGGCTGTAGTGTCTTTGGTGGCCTTTTGGATCATTAAATTGTATTTACGTTCATCACAGGATCTCAAACGTTTGGAGGGCATACGTAAGTAATTTTATCAATTTTTTTATGTAAGATTACTGGCTGTAGCCACATGGTAGTGAAAATTTTCCATTAGGGTTTTGGAAATTTGAAACTGAGCAATTGTGTTCTTTTTCCAACTGGAAAATCATGGGTTTTAAGGAATAATTCTAGACAAAGGGCTTTGTGGTTTAGTAATACAGATCCTATAAAGTTTTTTGATGACAATTTTTAACTCCTAAGGACAGTTTTCCCCTATAAACAGCTACTTTCTTTTGGGAACCAAAGAAAATTGCTTGGCATCACTGAAATCCGTATTTTCCTATGCAAATAAAATTAAATTCCACGACATAGGCCTCGATGTTTAACTAGATAAGAATATTAGAATTCCTTAAGAACACAGTTTCCCAACTTGATTTTGATTTTCCGTACAAACACGCTTTCTTTTAGGCGATCGCGCAAAATTGACATCGTATCAGTTGTATGTGCTTCGAATTTTGAGAAATTGGCTTCAAGGTTTAACTAGATGGGTGTAGTAAAACTCTTTAGCAATAAAATTTTCCAACTTGGTTTTGATTTCCTTACCGAACAGTTTCTGGTTTTCAACCATCTAAGAATTTCAAGCGCCATATTAAATATTAGTGTGTTCCTATACGCCTTAAAAAGAATTTTAGGAAACTAGCCTCGAGATTTCACTAGATTGCGGTACTAAAATTCCGTAGTAGAAATTTAAGGAAACTAGCCTCGAGGTTTTACTAGATTGGGGTACTAAAATTCCGTAGTAGAAACAATTTTTAGCTTGGATTTGATTTCCCCAACAAACAGCTTCGATATGTTAAGACAGAATAAGTTTAGCATAGAATCTAAGAACCCTTCATAAAAGAACGGAGCACTTACAACAGATCCGACAAATAGTTCAAAACTAAGCTTGCTTTAGTGATAAATCATTAAATTTTTTCATTTTACAGGTCGCAGTCCCGTTATTTCTCATGTTTCGGCCACTTTAAGCGGCTTGGCCACCATACGTTCGCATAAAAATCAGGACATTATGATACATGAATTTGATAAACTACAAAATATACACAGTGCTGCCTATCATTTGACACTAACTTCCAATACTGCCTTGGGCTTATGGTTGGATATGGCAAATGTCGCCATATTGCTAAGCTCGGTAACATTTGGTTCTGTTTTTAATAGTAATGGTAAGTCCTAATGCCTTTAAAAGTGTGATTACGATGCTAAAACGCTTAATGATTTCTTTAGGCACCTATAGCGGTAATGTGGGTCTAGCCATTACCCAGGCTATGATGTTAACTGGCATGGTGCAGTATGGCTTACGGCAATTGGGTGAAGCTTTCCAACAAATGACCAGTGTGGAGCGCATTTTGGAATACACCAAACTGCAGCCGGAAAAAACACAAGGTGTTAAACCTGATGAAAAATGGCCCCAAAGAGCCGTTATACAATACGAAAACGTTAATGTGCGCTATCATAAGGGTGGTCAATTGGTTTTAAAAAATCTAAGCTTTGTCGTGGAATCTGGCTGGAAAGTAGGCATTGTGGGACGCACAGGTGCCGGTAAATCCTCTTTGATCTCATCCTTATTCCGTTTATGTGACTTCATTGAGGGTGTGATTACAATCGATGGCCAGGATACAAAAACTATAGACTTGGAGAAATTAAGAGGCAATATTTCGATAATACCTCAAGAACCTGTATTGTTTAAGGGTACTTTACGTTACAATCTTGATCCTTTTGAAAAGTATGCCGATCATGAGTTGTGGGAGGTTTTAAGGGATGTAAGTTGGTGAAGATGAAGGTGAAATGAAGGCAGGGTTTTCATTTATGATTACTTCTCTGTATTTTTAGGTTAATTTAGCCAAGGATTTATCACTTGATTTTGAAGTAACCGAATTTGGTGGCAATCTTAGCATTGGCCAAAGACAATTGATCTGTTTGGCCCGTGCCTTATTGGGACGTAATCGGATTTTGGTTATGGATGAAGCCACTGCCAATGTGGATCAAAAGTAAGTGTATTGCTAAGCAGTATATATTCCCTAAGTTTTAACATATTTTTTATTACCTTAGCACCGATCATTTGATCCAACAAACCATACAAAAGAACTTTTCTGATCGCACCGTCCTAATTGTAGCTCATCGCTTGAAAACTGTTATGAATTCGGATCGCATTATGGTTTTAGACAATGGCGAACTAAAGGAATTTGGCATACCACACGAATTGCTGCAAAAACCGAATGGCTATTTAAAGCATATGGTAGAGGCATCAGGTGATGAAGCCCCCAATTTACGGGAAATGGCCCGTATATCGTATGACACCCAAAACTATTAACGTTTTAGAAGAACAATATATTCAACCAAAGCAAACTGACCTTCAATACTTAATACGTACATGCTTAAGTTATATTTTACGATTTTTGTATTACTATTTACATTCTTGCAACGTAACCTTAAAAAAAACTAACCTAAAAAACTATTCAATATTATACTTTTAAGCTTTCAAGTGATACTAATCCTAGATTATAAGAATATGGCATTTAAAAAATAAAAATAATAAAATTTGGAAAAATATTGTAAACAAATATTGAAAATCTCTTCCAGTCAATATCTGGCGTCTGTGTAAAAACAAGGCAAACATAGACGCCGTAGGTAACTACAGAAATCAGTTATAATTTAAGCAGTTTAACAAGCCTTTTAAGGCAGTTTGACTCACCATAACCGTTAACAACTGAAGCAAATTCGATCGTTTAGGAACTTTAGCCCTTTCCAACCAAGAAATATTTTCAACGCCACCTAAGCAACATCTTCCCTTAAAGAAAGATTATTCAATTGGACTGGGATAGGAGTCTAATTAATATTATTACCACATAGCGGTCCTAGAGTATTGTGACCATACATTATTTGCACTGCCCTCATTCTAACCAAGGTATCTCTGAAATGTTCCGCCTAAATGTGTTGCCCTAACGAATATCAGGATGTTATTCAATTTCAGTAAGGATAGCTCTGGACCTAGTATTTTATTAGCAGTCAGGTCAGCCATTTCCTTCCAAGATGCAATTAAGCCACACAAGTTCCAAGTATAAGTTGTGATGATTTGCTTTCCTCATCACTGAGAATCTTCATATCGTTCTTGAAGCGATCCGCGACATGAAAACATGTTCTTCGAATCTACAATGCCTGGTCAGAATTTTGATTATCATTCTTAGGCTCGTGTGATTCACGTCTCTTTCTATTCTGTTTCAATAAATACGTGATTTTGTTTTAAATTGAAAAATGCATTCTTACAGAAACATCCTTTATTACATATATTTTTAGAATGACATGTTCATTTTGTTTAATGCTTGCTAATCTAGCGTTAAAACGCCTTTATTTACACTATTGGCAGCCTTGTTTATAATTTTCATTGAACAACCCTGTACTTGCATAAAATATACAAACAACAAACCACACGTGCTGAAAATATTTAGAAATTGGAATTCCATTGCCAGCCACTTTAATACTTTTTTATTTTTTGTGGCAATTTTTACAGTTAAAACAATTCCAATAGGACTAGAGGAGTACTTGTGGAATCCAATTAGCGGTATGTATTAAAATTAAAAATGGATCCTTACATGCAGGCCGTAGATAAGCAATTAAAACATTTTTCTCAATTTGCCGGTCATTTTAGTCAAGCGGTTATACCGATTGTTGAAACAGCCATTAAAATGTCTTCAGGAGAGCCGGTCTCTGCTTATGGTGTCTTCAAGGCGGCCAAGGTATTGGCTGATGCCAATAAAAAATCCAAAAACAAAACAAAAACAGGGAAAAAAGATAATAAAAAAGGCCCGAACAAGGGCGGTAAAAGAAAAAAGGCTTGTGCTCTTGCCGCAGGAGGCGGTTCACCAAAATCCCAAGCAGTTAAACAAAATAAAACAAAAGCCGCCGCTGCAGGTAAAAAATCGAATGCCATAGACTCAAATAAAAAAGAAAATGGCCCCAGTTTCAAGGGTTCGGAAATAACTTCTTTGGTTGAAACATTGTACACAGACGACGACAGAAAGTTGACCAAAGCAGAGCAAAAGAAAAAAGAGGAACTGGAAGATTATCTAATAAAACAATTGGAAAGGGATGATATGGGATTAGGCGAAGAGGAGGATGAAAGTTTTGATAGTGAAGGCGGCGAAGAAGAAGATTATACAGATACGAGCACATATTCTGATGAGTATACCTTTGATGAGACGGGCAGCTATAGTGAAGTAGAAGGCGAGGAGGAAGAAGGCTCCTCAAGCACCAATGAAGAGGATAATCAAAAGGCTGATGCCTTGGCCCAGGCTATATTCTCAAAGGCAAATAAAAAACGTAAAAGCCCGGAGACAACACAAATTTCTGACAAAAATCAAGTTGCAAATGCTAATTTAGAAGCTAAGAGGACTAAAAAAGCCGGCGAGGATACAACCTCTAAGGGAGCTGTGCGTAAATCTATGCCTTATATCAAGACAGATAAATCTAATGAACCACCAAAACAACGAAGTACTTCTTTAAATTCTCTAGAGGATAGAAATAAAAAAACCACAACCTCCAACTCTTCCTCCACAGTCAATGTTAAATTGGAGCCTTTATCACCGCCCTCGAATGTCATTAAAATGAACAGTATTGAGGAGGGCAAGCGTGCCTTTAAATGGCTAATTAATCCTATAAGTGTAGAGGATTTCTTTAAGAAATATTGGGAACAAAAAGCCTGTCTTATCAAGCGCCAACAGGATAATTATTTTAAACATTTGATATCATTTGAGGCCATTGATCAAATGTTAATCAAAAATCATGTAGAATTTACAAAAAATATTGATGTCACCTCCTATAAAAATGGTAAGGAAAAGTAAATATATTGCTGTGTAGTAGACAGTCTTTAATTTTGCTTTGTTTTTTAAGGACAACGTGAAACTTTAAATCCCGAGGGCCGTGCCTTACCACCCGTTGTATGGGATCATTATGGCCAAGGCTGTAGCATACGTTTACTTAATCCGCAAACATTTCTACCAAGTCTATTTAGCCTAAGTACCACCATGCAGGAATATTTCCATTGTTTGGTAGGATTTAATGCTTACCTAACGCCACCCAATAGCCAAGGTTTTGCTCCACACTATGATGACATAGAGGCGTTTGTCCTACAAATAGAGGGACGTAAACGTTGGAAGCTGTATAAGCCTCGTAATACCTCGGAAATACTGCCACGTACTTCATCCAAGAATTTTAACCAACAGGAAATTGGCAAACCCGTATTGGAAGAGGTAGGTTTTGTTTGTTTCTACACTAGAAAATTAAAAGATATCCATCCCCACTCTTCTTTTTCTCTCCTTGTATTAGGTCTTAGAACCCGGTGATGTTTTATATTTTCCCCGTGGCACTATACATCAAGCCAGCACCGAACCAGGCTATCATTCCCTACACATTACCCTAAGTGTTTATCAGAAGCAAAGCTATGCTGACTTATTTGAAAAAATGTTACCCATGATGGTGCAAAAGGCTATTAATGCCAATGAAGATTTAAGAAGAGGTTTGCCTCTTAATGCCTGGCATAATGCTGGTATAGCGTTTAGCGATAGCACCACTAAGGAAAGAGCCGATTTAACTAAAAAGGTTAGCCAGTTAGTGCAGAAATCTTTGCGTGATCTGCCTTTGCAAGATATAATGGATGCAGCTATGGATCAATTGGCCAAAAAGTTCCAACATGAAGCCTTACCACCAGAAATTTTACCCGCTGAAAAACCACGCACTATCTTTGGTTCTCATAGCCGTGTGAATAGACGCGGTGATTGCGAATGCGATTATGATATCGATGAACGCACCAATGTACGTTTGCTTAGAGCCAATATCTTGCGTTTGGTCGAAGAGGAAGAGAAGATACGCATCTATTATTATTTGGATAATTCCAAGGAGTATTGTGAATATGAACCCAATTTTATAGAAATTGAAGCTGCCGAAGCAGCCAGCGTAGAGGTGTTAATTAAATCGTATCCTCAATATGTGGGTGTCTCCCAATTGCCTTTGCCTTCGGATGATGCAAAGGTCACTTTAGTAACCGCCTTATGGGAACGAGGTTTACTTATGATGGAGAAACCCTTTAAATAGTTACGTGATTTACTTAAACAAAAGTCTGTTAGTTTAGTACACAAAAAAGCTTCCATGTTTTGTGTTTTCCACCTCCCTTTTGTATTGTTAAAGAAAATTTCTTTTTGTTTGTAATTTTTAACGAAATGGTGTCAAAAAAAAAGAATAAAAAATTGAACATTAAAATGTGATTGAACAAAAATTTGTAAGAGAATATGCTTTAAAGCTTCAAGGCTATTTGAGAAAGAAAAGGACAAGTACATTAGCTGTGGGATATTGTAAACAATACCACCGTATAGTAGGCAACACATCTGTCTGCTCTTTGAGAAAGATCTGCTGTGATAGCTCTTGTAGGTTTAGGGCATTAATGTGTCCTTGAATGTTAAGGAGGTATCCATCACAGGGAGCATACGACAATGATGTCACTGGATGGTAAATCATGAGAAGCTAATATACATAGAAAACAGTTCAGGAAAGCCCAGAGGTACTATCAAATTGATATGCACATGGCTTGCAGAGAAATCCTGGAGAAGTAACCATGATGTTGTGCACTGGGTGTGTACTATAATGGTCACGCAAGTAGTGATCTATGGGGCTATTGTCCGGGTAGAGAGAACAAAACTGAAAGCAGCTCAAATGGAGTTAAGCGATACCCTGGGAATAGTAACTGACCTTTTGATAGAGCTTTATAGACTCAAAGAATACTTTTTAGAACGCAATACGTAGGAACTGTGATGATGATACTAAATCATTAAAGCATATACTTGGAGCCCCTGAGGCATTTACATATATCAGAAGGAAACACCTGAGAGAATATAAAAGGGGCGGGGAATTTTTCTTGCTGACACTGAGCAGCATTCTGAAGTTTTTCAGGACAATTGGCTTGGAGGAGGCATTATAGGGGTACCCAATGGATCGTATGACCGCTGGTCTATGGAAATTTCTACTGAGCAAGTCTCCTAACATACCTAAGCAATATGGTGCCAACAGGCATTTGCCTAAAGGAGGCTTCATGTGTTCATGGACACTTGGCCCACTGCCTATGCCTTTTTTTGTACAAAGTGTAATATTTTTAAAGGAAAATACAAAATTATTCACTTACCTTGCAATTGCCCGGTACTGGGGAGGATTTTTGCGAAATTATATTTCGTTGTATCTTGATTGATTTGTGGCGCCAAATTTTATGGGCGTCATAAGCCCTTACTGGTTCGTAAGCGTCGGAGCTAATAATTACAGCAGCTTGGTTAATTCTCATCAGTGATGGCTAGTTACTGTCCTATGCAGACATTAAACAAGAAACATTAATTAAACTCACACTGAATATCCTGGAAAGATTACGAATCCTGATTAAAACCACAATATAACACTGAAACCACCGTGACTCTATAACTGAAAATTCTAAATGAAAAAATTTTCTAACGCGCAAAAAAATACAACTTTGTGTGCTTTATAAAAAAAATAGTACTGTATTATAATAAACTTATATTCAACAATTTCAGTGTTATCGTTTCACTTGTCACAACTGGAATCAGCTACAATGTTGCCAGAAAATAAAAAATTTTGTAACCAACTTCTGATAAAGAAATCATCAAACTAGTTATTAAACAAAAAACATTAATTGAATTCAAAATAGAATAGCAGGGAGAGATTGTGTATCCCAGTTGAAACTATTGCCGAAAATTCTAAATGAGAAATTTTTAATGTAAATTAAATTCCAAATGGATTGGGCTAGAGACATCGTGTGTCCCCATTGAATTTATAACGGAAAATTCTAAATGAAAAGATTTTTAACGACTGAAAATACAACCTTGTAAAAATTCTATAAAAGTACTATATTGTAATAAGCCTCTATCCAACAATCTATGTGTTATCAGTTCACTTGGGATTGTTTACATTGCCAACTGTAATAAGCTTCAATGTTGCCAGGCAATAAAAAATGTTATAACCAGTTTCATAAAAGGAAATCACCAAGGACAGCAAATAAAAATAACGGAATTTATTACACTTCGTAGTTATTTTTATTAAATTTTCCTGATGTTAAATTTATGTCCGATATGCCCTTTCGAACAAAGCACAAGTCTTCATTTTCATACATACAAATCGGTCACCATAATAAAATAACGAAAACAAAACAAAACAACAAAAATAATCAAAACCCGAAAATCTACACAGCTCTAGATACTGAACAAAAAATAACCAGAATTGGCAACACTGCCTTATCAGCTGTTTGAAAGAAAAACAACTTCTTGCACAATATTTTTCCAATTCTTATAAATTTTGTAATTTTTTGGTAATTCGTGTATAAAACAAAATGCGTCTTACCAATATTTTGTTAAAAAAAGTTAAAAGCAAGTAAGTTTTATCGAAATTTAATGAAATTTGGTTACTTCGTTACGGTAATAATGTTTACTTTGTGTATTCCTTTTAGACGCATTATGGTGGTGGTAGAAAGTGTGGTCAGTGGCCACAAATTTAATACCGTGCGCGAAAGATTAGCAGATAAAATTGAAGTGGTGCGCTTTGATCCATACAGTAAGTGTTTTTTGTTTTCATTTTGTATTAGATTTTGAAACAATGGAATATTAATTTAAAATTTGTAATAAAAAACTTTTTAGTTCAAAGGGACTCTGTCTACCGGGAACGCAAGAGGATTCGCAGTGCCTAAATCTATAGCTGCTATTCGTTTCAAATATGTTTAATTTTTAAAATAAAAGCTTTATTTAAAATAAATTAATAATCATTGTTAAAGAAAAAATCTTAAGTACATCGTGTGAGATGATTGTCTTCAGAGAGGAAGAAAGGAAACAATGTAAGATGTCCCCCTTAAGAGTAAAAAGTTTATCAAATCGAATTTTTTATCGAATTTTCTTAACTTTGTTTAAATAATTCCATAACTTTGCTTAAGTATCATTTTAACCTAGCTTAAGCATTTCCTTAATTTTGCTTTAATATTTCCTTAATTTTGTTTAAGTAGTTCCTTAACTTTGGCTTAAGTAGTTCCTTAGCTTTGTTTAAGTGTTTCCTTTAGTTTAGTTTCAGCTTCAGTATTTTGTTGACATATTTCGTTTATTGAATATTATCACTTAACTTTACTTATTTGTTTGAGCGATTGCTTACGTATTCCTTTAACTTTGTTTAAGTATTTCCTTGACTTTGCTTAAGTATTTTCTTAAGTTTGTATTTGTTTGATTTTGCTTAAGTGTTTTATTTAAGTTTTCTCTTAAGTTCGCTTGTCTTACTTAATTATATGTTGGAGTTTACAGAGTTATTTGCTTTATTTCGCTTAACCTTACTTATCTATTTGTTTGAGTAATTGCTTAAGTATTTACTTAAATATTTAATTATGTACCTAATGTTTACTTAAGTACGTATTGAATAAGAAATTCAAACTAGAAAAACATTGATTTAACGGAGGCGTATACGTAATAAACAGTATTGCTGCTCATACGCCTCCATATCTTTATAAAAAAATCTCTTTAAGTACAGAGGCAACAACAGTAATAGTTTATTTGTAGTTGTAAGTAGTATGATTCCTTAAATACTTTTAAATTAAATTAATTTTGTTTGGTGTTGTTGCTTTTCATACAAACTTTCTTACATACAAAACTTTCACTTCGTACGACGGACTGTACTTAAAACGCCAGAGATAATTTACAACACAACCTGTACTTTTTATTGTTGTTGAAACAATATAAGAAATAACCTCAAACACCGGATGTTTTGTTTGTAACACACACTGTGGTGGAAGCCTTACAAATTAAAAGTTTTCCTTTCTGTTTTTTTTTTTTTTTTTGGTTTTGCTTTGCTTCTTGGTTGTTCAATGCCAAGGTCGCGTTTTGTGTGGTCTTAAGAAAAAACAAAAGAAAAGTAAACGCAGAGATAATGCATTTAATCAAAAATCAATTGAAGCCCTATAGCCGAAAAAAACAATGTAAAAAATATTTGAGAGCCAAAGAGAGAGAGAGAGAGAGAGGAAAAGGAAAAATAACAAGACACTGGCAAAGGTCTGTTACATGTTTTTTTATGATAAACATTGGCAGTGACAATGATTTCCATTACGTACAATTACGCTCCCTCTTCTTATTGCTTTTATAGCTACAGAAGGTTTGTAAATTATGAGAAAAAACAGGAGTTTTTAATGACGTGTTCAATGTTAAACAACAGAATGGATGTATGATGGTAAACTCTTTACAAACACATACTCTCTCACTCCACTGCATTCATGATTGAAGGCTCAGCATAGTGTTAAGCCACACCAATAAGATCTTATATGTATGTAAACAACTTCGGAAGAGATGTAAAGTTGAAGGGAGTAACAGTACACAAGTATGTTATTTACAGTAATCCTTAATGTTTAGTAAATAATTGTAAGGCCAACAGCGTTATTATTACAGTCTGTACGGTGACGATTAGTTGTCTGTAAAAGTGCTCTCTTGCATGTAATCGTTTATATTTAACCTGCAACTATAACAACAAGATCTTAAAAGGTATGCATGTTATTATACAGAGTATAGTAGAGGAGAGTAATGCGTGTTATTTACTGGAGTTTTCATGTATGTACGTATGTTTACACTATGTTGATGATAAGAGGCATCATTATACATCAAATTACGTATGTATAGGCAATATTCTACATTTCTGTAGCTTAAGTACATACTAAAAATTAAAACTCTAACTACAAAAGACAATTCGCGATTTGATTGTGTGGCTATTTTGCTTAAGTAACATTGAGGTTAAATTGAGCAAGAGTGTTCTTGTGTGACTTCTCTGTTGTATGCGCTATTTTAACAAACAAAAATCATTTGGAGTATGAGTGAGTGTGTATGTATGTATTTATAAATCAAAATACACAGGGAATGAAGTACGTTTTCATTTTGAAAGTTCGTCTTATACAGGCTTTTATGTGATTTTTTAAACACGCATAAAATTAGCTGTTATTTCGCATGTGTGTGTATTGGTATCTTGCACATGTAATTTTCATATTAGTATAGTGGTGTGTACTGTACTATATTTCTGTTAATTTAATATGGCAGCCAAATATTGTTGTTTTTCCTTTAATAGGGATTTTAGTTTTTGCAGCACTATGTTGTAAACACATACGATGCGACGCGTTACTTAAAGTTTAATGTCAAGTAAAATAATCAAATTATAGGATTTAAATAATTAATTAAAATGGAATTAAGCAAATAATGCCACCAAACATATGACAAAAACAAACAAAAATACTGTAAAACAAATCCAAAACAACAACTACAAAAACACAACATCTACTACCTGTAAAGGAATGGTAACGGTAATTTAAATCACATTACCAGCAACCTTAAAAATGCTTTTAAACAACTGCAACAACAACAAACAGCCTGTACAATTAAAAGCCAAGGCAACAATAACAAAAAACTAAAAAAAAATGAATTTTTCATTGATAATGAAACAATGTGATCAAATAGGAAGACAAACAAGGGAAATAAGTAAAGATAGCTGTTAAACCCACACATGGCAGTGTATGTATGTATGTACATGCATTTGTCTATGTACATATATAAGAGTAATGACATTTGACATCGCCTATACAGTCATAGACATTTATTTGACATGAAATTTAGAAGATTCTGAAGGTTTTAAATTTCAATACACAACCAAAAATCCTTGATTTTCTCTTTTAGATCGTTTATAGTCTCAATCTTCCTACTTTCTGAGTAAACTTTAGTTTCAAGAATTCTCTATAAGTTTTCAATTGCTTTGGGTTTTTTTCTAACAATTTTTTGTCATATTTTTTGAAAATTTTTTTCTGATAATCTTTTCTAACAATTTTTTTCGAACAAAATTTTTCCTAATAAATTTTTTCTAACAATTTTTTTGGACAATTTTTTTCTATCACTTTTTTCCTGACAATATTTTTCTCAAAATTTTTTTCTGGCAATTTTTACTGATAATTTTTTCCTAACAAATTTGTTCTGACAATGTTTTTCTGAGTTTTATTGAAAAAAAATTTTTTAAATTTTTTTCTGACAAATTTTTTTGAAAAAATATTTTAACAATTTTTTTCTGACAATTTTTTTTGACAATTTTTTCTGGCAAAATATTTCTTACAATATTTTCCTAAATTTTTTCTGATCATTTTTTGACAATTTTTATCTAGCAATTTTTTTCCGATAAAATGTTTCCTGACAAAAATTTTTTTCTGCCACTGTCTTTTTTCTCACAATTTTTTCTGACAAAATTATAAAAATAAATAGAAGTAAGTGTTATAACAACAAAAAAAAAAATAAATAAATAAATTATGAAAAATTAAGTGTGTTACAGCAATGGTCGATGACTGTACTGTTAAGGTCAATGGAAATTCAGTTATGTTGTTATGAAAAATAAAAAACAACGACACATAGTCCTGTTTTTATAATTTAATATACATATGTAAACATGTATGCGTTCCTAGTTATTAATTGTTTGCTGGTGGCTATTGAACAGTTTACACACACTCCTCACAACTCATCAGTTATAGTTAAGCTGTCCTTCTCTCATTCACTCCTCCTCTCTCTTTTTACTTATATTTACTATTTTATTTATATTTAGGAATAGTCACGTTTTTCCATTGTTTTTGTACTTTTTTCCTTGTTTTTTTTGTGTGTTTTTTGTTGTTGTTGTATGTTTCTCTCTCTCCTGCTTGCATTTGATGTTGTTGTTTGTTCTTGTTTTATTTTGTTTTTTTTTTTATAAGAAGTACTTTTTATCCATTATAGAGAAAACAAAATTTGCGTAATAACGAGTACAGAGAGAGAGAGAGAGAGAGAGTTACAATAAAATTGCAAATAATAAAAGCTTTAACTGAAAAGCTTTATTGCAATAAAATAAATAGGGGATTATCTCTCAAAAAGTTTTTGAACCTAAAAGTTCTATTCTCCATAAAAATAAACAGAGTTACCAGTGCGTTAAAATTCGATCAATTGTACTGCCCCCAAACTTTATAGAGTACACCTATAGCATTAGTTTCAAGCCTATTGCCCGGAAAAGACAGTCTCTTCCTCAGACCCTCAAGTCAAGCAATACTATACGAACCCTTCTGCTAATAACACATTTGTGTCTCGCTGGAATACCTTTACCCTGTAGTATATCGGACATTGTCCGAAATTTGATTGTTGAAATTTTTCTGAAAACCCCTCAGCATGACCACAGCTTTTATATGTGCATGCTCTGGTGGCGCTCAGTCTGATTCGGTTGGTTTAACTTCCAATCCACATTCGGTACATCATTTCAATATTAATCTCACCGCAAATATCAGACTTTCCGAAAGTAATTTTGGATCTTTGCGTGTTTTATTCAGACCTCAAATATCCTCAGACGAAATATTACTATACTTTGACAGGCTACGACAGTCAAAACACCATATTCCAATGTGGTGCTCTTCAAAACGGTGTCGCAGATATCTTAATGACGTAGGAGAACGATATGAAGTCCATATCCAATGGGTACCACGGCCCAATGATATTCCTGGGAACCGTAGATTGGGTAAACTAGTTAGACATGGCGCAACCAAAGGAATCTCCGTAGAATTTTTTGTTTTTAGGCATCCCTCTTAGGACCTGCGAGCGTATAATTGATAATGCAGTCACCGTTTCTGTCAACGGAAGATGAAAGGCTTTCGACACGGGCAGAAAGGTGCAGTGTGGTTGTCGAGAGCATTAAAAGTCTCATTGTGTGGGCAAATGATTCCTAAAGAAACTGCTGAGATCAGGAAGAAGAGGACACTATCTTTCATGGCATAGGGTACGTGCCCTGCACTATGTCAGAGGAGAAGAAGGCACCTTGTTGCCTACTATATAGGTAATCTGGAGTAACTGTCACGCATTGGCATTAGCACTTTGAGTGCTGCATTGTTTCCAATGGCATTGAGGGTGATGTACTTATCACGCCACTTATTCCTGAACACCATATTCATTGAACTCTTTGAATAATTCTATTGAAGCATTACCTATTCTAATTACGCTTCTGCAGAGACAATGCCATTCTCTAAGAGAGGTCGCATTTAGATTCTATGGCTCACCTACATATGGATCGGCATCTACAGGCTTTCACTAGCCTATCCTTCAGATATTGTGTCTATTTCAATATCCAATACAGAAAAATATTTAACTATTATCTGTTTGTCAAGATATCGAGGGTTGTCTTCGTTTTCCCTATTCTTCGCTAAAAATTTCGTTGGCAAGGGTATTTTTTATTACCATTTAAGGGGAACTAAAACTAAAACCATCTGGCATTAGTTTAAATCCTATATGAAAGCTTTAACTACACAAAAAAAGAGTAAGAGAGATTGAGAAAGAGAGAGCATCGTATATAGAGAGCGCCATCGTTTAGCTAATTGAAAATGCCTTAATGTTTAGGTATTCACTTAAAAGAAATTCAGTTCGTGTTTAACACTCTGACGCAGCGCATTTAAAATAATAAGTGGCGGAAAAAAATTAAACGGGAATACAAAAAATTTTATACCGTTAGCGGGGCAAACAAAAAAAGTGTTTTATTATAAAGAAAAAAGTGTAAAGAAAATTTCAGAGCAAATAAAAAAGAAGGAAAATAAATGTGCAAAAATCAAGAAAATTTAAGAAAAATATTTAAAAAAGCTAAACCAGCCTGGCAGTACCAGGATATATTCATAAAAAAGGATAAAAGTATGTGAATATTTTAAGAATTTTCAAACACCTCTTTAAGGCGTTGTTTTTTATTTTTTTTTGTGTAGAAAGAGTAACAAAAAATAATTAAAATTTTTAGCAAAAGTTTAAGAAAAAAAGAACGTGTTTTTCCGGTTATTTGTGTAAAACTATGCAACATTTTTTATATTTTTTTTGTGCATTTTTTTTTGCATGGAGTAGCCTTCGTCCTTTAATGTCTGGTTTTTTTTTTGGTTAACAAAATAGCTAAAATAAAAAGAAGAGTTAATAAATAGTTTGTTCAAAAATAGTTACTTCAAAAATAAAGGCTTTCAGCCGCTTAGTTCACCCGTAAAAAATTTTCTGGATATCATTTATTTAAATTTAATTTTTTTTAATTTCCCTGGTAACCCTATAAGTTTGCTCGTAGGCGTTCAAAACAAAAATTTCATTTTCTTTGGTTTTTTTTAATCTCAGTTTTTGATTTGATTTCTTTTTCTCCTGCACTCCTCTCCTCTCTTTAATTTAAAATTTTTTTTCGGCTTGTCCTTTTGTTTTAAATTCGAGTCCTTTTTCCAAATCCTTGTTGCTTTTCGCAAAAAAAGCATTTTATGTGATGTAATTTTTCTTTTTTCCATATTTTTCATATTCCTTAGAATACCCTTAGGCGCTTTTAAAACAATGAAAATGTAAATGCTGTTCTATTCTTTATTCCTACACGTGCTGTGTTGTTTCACCAGCAGGTTTCGCTTTTCCAAAGGCATGTTTAAAGCCTTAAAAAAGCTTTAAAATAGGATTTAAACTTAAAAAACCCTTAAGATTTGTCTAAAAGTATACTTTAAATACTTGCATTCGACATTTTATGGCAGTATCCTTTTGGAACATAAAGCATACACATCTCTTACACCAGACTCAAAAAGATCGTTGAAAATTTATATTTTAGGTAGGAGCTTAAGTTCTAAAAGTAGGCTATAAAGTAAAACCTACAAAATGTGTCGAAAAGTATGCTTTAAAAAATTAATATTACACAGTTAAATCCTTTCTGTAATGTATACACGCTAAAAACAAATTTAAACCCTTAAAAGTAAGTTTTAAAAACCTTAAATTTTTTAAAAAGGCCTTAAAATAGGCTTTAATGAATGAAAACCTAAAAGCATGCCTTATAAACCTACACAAGTTTGGTGTCATATTTATATTTTAAATGGAAGTTAGTTTAGGTTAGGTTAGCCAGCATTTAGGCCCTCTGCGATTCCACAATCAATATTCAATCTGGGGATCAAACATTTCCTAGGGAAAGCCAATCTGAGTCCAAAATGAATCTTACTATAGCGGCAATATTTATAGTCGAGAGCTGTATGAAGTGAGAGGTTAAAAAGCTCCGTTTTTTATGACCATAGCAGGGCACTGACCCGTGATATGTCTGCCACCTCCTCAGATCCACACAGCTCTTGTAGAAGTTGTTCGACATTCCCATTAAAATGATAGTGGCTTGTGGGTATTGGCATTGTGCGATGGATGGCCATGCAATTCAAGGATAAATGTAAGTCGATCCCCTTTCAGCAGCTTTTCGCAGTTGCCACTTTGGTTCAAGAAATTTTTTTTCATTAAATTGTAGGGGATCCCAGCCGCGAATTATATTTTAGATTCAGCTTTATTAAAGAGGTCCCAAACGGTGTTTGCTAGTCAATATAGGCTTCAGAAATTAATCGGTTTTGTTACTATTTATCTGCTTCTGATTTTATCTTATTTATAGCGGTACCCAGCCGCGAATTACTTTTTGGCTCCGGCTTTATTAAAATGATAGCAAACGGTATTTTTCATGACTTATTAGCTTTTGAAATGTGATTACTGCGATTCAGCAGGTTTTTGGAATTGAAAATTTGATTTGTGACGTCTTTTTTATATTGAATTGTTAGGGGCCCTCTTGCCACGAGTTACTTGAATTCGGTCTTAAAAAGTGCTACCAATCATCAATCATCACTGTCTTTAGAAAGGAGGTTTTAATAAGATTCACTAGTTTTTCGCTGGTAGAATTGTGGTTCAAAAGGTTTTTTTATATTAAACTGTTTGGTACCCTCTGCCGCGAGTCATTTTTTGAACCCTGCTTAATTGCAAGTGCTTTCAATCAGCATATATCAGTCATCACTGCCTTCCGAAAAGAGGTTTTGATTAGATTCGACAGATTTACGCGGATAGAATTGTGGTTCATGACGTGTTTTTTACATTAAAATGTAGGGGACCATTGCCGCGAATCATTTTTTGATTCTTAATCGGATCAGAAAGGTAGGTTTTTTAAGATTCAGCATCTTCACACAATTTAAAATTCTGTTAATGGGAGCTTCTTTACCTTAATTCCCTGAGGAGGGCACCTACATCGACTTTTTTAAAAGCCAACAGCGTTTTATGTATACATTGCTATTTTGGTGTTTTTATCTTAACATCTCTTACTTGATTAAATCCCTTCTACAGATCCTTTAAAATGTCCCTTTAATTACGGCATTTTCATTAGGCGACGGTAACCCTGCATAACAGCAAACACATGTTGGTTTTCTTTTTTCACTATGTCTGCTAGCGGTGGTAGTTAGTGTTCGCTGGCGTTTCATTCTTTATACATATCAGTGATTAATTTTTGTTTCTTTTTCTGCTTCTGCTTCTCTAGCAATGTAAACATTTAGTCATAATTGCGTTTGCTGCTCTGGTGGCGAATCCAGTCAGCCGCGGCTAGTGGTGTTGTGCGTTCATTAATTTGAAATAAAATTGAAAATTTTTCTTTTTCGGCGTTTTTTTTTTTCTTAACAAAAATTCTCCATTTATAATAAATGTTTCTACGCGAGTTTAATTGTTTTAGTTTTACGTTTATTGTTGCTATTGTTGTTGTGTGAATGGCAGTGGTGTTTAATTGGTGTGTTTATTAGAAAAGTTGTTAAAAAATTTTTAGTGTTTAATTAACAAGAAAAAAAAGGAAGAAAGAAAATTTAAGGTGAGTTATAATTTTTATTTTATTTACTTTAAGCATTTGTTTTGTTGTTGGGTTCTTTTAAAATTTATTGCATTACATAGAGTCTGTATAGAATTTTCGTTTTACTTTTTTGTTTTCTGTGCATTTCTTTTAAGCTTTCTTTTCTCTTTCGTTCACATTGGTTTTGTTTTTGTATAATTGTTGTTGGCTGTTGAGCTTTTTAATGGTGGATAATAGTGGAGAATAGCAGAGCATAAGTACTTACAAGAGAGTATGTACGTACCACGCATTCTTTGGCGAGTATTCAGAGTGGTGTTATTATTGTTTTGTTTACATTAAATAGTAGTGTTGCCAAGTGTTAGGTAAATAAGTAACACAGGGAAAATTTGTGTTAGAAAGAAAAATTTGAAAAAATTTAAAACAATTTTTTTTTAATAATTAAAATGTGGTGAATTGTTTAAGTGGCATTGTTATCAATACTACTGAAATTTCGTTTGTTTTTGTCCAAAGACCTTAATTTATATATTTATAGCATGAAACATTAGTTAGATTTAACATTGCCGGCTTGGTAAGACTTGTCAGCTATTGAAGCTCACTTTTCGATTAAGTAGATTTCTGCTTGTTAGATACCTGCAAGTTTCTTCGTGGCTGTGGCAACAAAAACTGCTGTCCTTATCTTAAATTCCGTTCTGAAAACATCTGTATGCCACAAGTTCCTCTTTTTAAAAATAAGTTTGTAGCTTCCAGATTAGGTTAGGTTAGCGTGTAGCTTGCCGTTTACAGGTGGTCATGTAGTCCATTGTGTTATCCAGTGTGAGGTAAGCCCTCTCGTCATGATCCGTTAGTGGTGGCCTTGAACTACCCCGAGCTCCGGATGAAACCGGCCACTTCCCTTAGTGGTACGTTCGCCATCATGCCCAGATCTTCAAACGTTCTGTGACCCAAATTCCGATGACAACTTCCAAATCACTCCATTCACTTTCATTACATAGTCTCGTTGTAAAGCATTTTCCAAAATCTCTTGTTAGACTTCTCTCTCATTATCTTCAAAGTTCTGGTGTCCTCTAGCAAGTGCTAAGTCCGTTACACATCGAACAGAGTTTCCAATGCCGGTATATCACTCGATTTCAGAGATCCCTTTATACTAACACCAGCAAATCTCTGTCTAACACCATTTGAGCTGTTTTCAGATCACTATTAGTGCAACCATTACGCATAATGGCTGGGTTATATTCCCTGATATTCACTGTAAGTATTCTACATATCATTACGGCAAATCTGATATTACCTGAAATGCTTTCTAGTGGTATTTCTGGATATTTTAATCTCAGTTTCTATGATATAATTTGATCCAAGAGTCGGATATTCTTCCATTTAGGAACTTTTTTACTTCTTGTAAATTCCTCTTAGCAGTCTTCTGGCAAAAATTCCGAGAGTAAATAAAATTGCCACGAAAGGTTGCTTACTATAATGATCAGTAACGCAAGTAAGTAAGTGACATGGACGAGGGTAATAATAGAACAAACTTGAGCGCATTTGACTTAAATGGCATCATTTCAACTACACTAAATAAAGTGTTTAATTTCATATGAAAATGATAGGATTAATTTTCTAAATCCTTAAGAAACCGATTTTAGATTTTTGCTTCAGTTCCTTAAATTTTCATAAAAAGTTAAAAAAAACAATTTTTTTTAATTATTTTTTAATGAAAAAACATTTTTTTTTAATTTTTAAACATTTGTGGTAATATTTTAATATTCCCTACATACGCTAATATAATTGAAGTTTGGTAACTCTATTTTATTTCTACTAGACTTTATAGCAGGAACAAAACAAAACGTAAACAAAAAAAGAACCAACAAAACAGAATCAAATACCGATATTGAATATACCCTTCGTAACAAACAACAGCAACAACAACTATGGTAACAGTAAATAAAAATCAAGCAGAGCAAAAATATATGTACATACATAAATATGTATAAACATCCAAATTAACTGCAATATATGAAATTAATTGTAATTGTACCAACAAACCAAAAATTGAGAGAAAATAAAAAAGAAAAAAAAACTACACACTAAAAATCAACTAAAACAACAAAATCGTAATAGAATAAGAAATGCTAGCATAAAAGAAGTCATCAAATTTCATTTGCCATTACTATTGCAGTTGTTGTTGTTGTTGTTGGTGTTATTATAATTATTGTAAACAAATTTGCTTGCTTACACACCTTAAGCAATGGGAACCTACCACTCATTGTATTGTAAGGTGAGTGTAAGTGTTTATAAGAGAGAGAGAGAGGAAGAAATTAAAAAAATAGTAATTGCAACAAAAGCAAATAAAAAACAAGAAAACTGAAATTATAAACAAAATAATCACAAAAAATAAAAAATATAGTGTACGTGTTGTTGTTATAATTGTAAACAAAATAAATGTTGAAATCATACAAGAAATAAGCAAAAATATCTTGCCAGAGAGAGAGAGAGAGAGAGAGAGAGAGAGAATGGGAGATCATTCTTCATAATGATGTAAAGAGAAGAAACAGGTTACGTTTTAAAGCACTAAACTGTGGGTGTTAAATTTAAGTGAAGCACTGCTTCCCTATTATTTCTTTTTTCTTCTACTGTGTGGTTATGATGCAAACAAGTAGGGTTGCCATTCAATTTATACTAACAAAGGGAGCGTAAATCAAGGGATTGTATAAAGAAATTTTGTATTTAATTTGTTTTAAATTAAAAAATCTTCATTATTCGTTGTATAATGTAAAAACCGGTAGTTTTTATTAAAAATGTGTTGTCAGTATCAGAAGCTACGACTTTTTTCTTCCCTTTTTGGCAATTTAGTAATTACGTTTCAAAAAAAAAATCGATCCTTATTTTGCGGCTACGAACAATTGGAGCCAATATTTGATACTTTGCTCTGAAAGTGAAACGTATTCCAGTAGGAGCGTTCTGCATCAATCGAAGCAAATAATAGCCGGAAGGGGCAAGGTCAAGGCTATACAGTAGTTAGGGCAAAACTTCACATTCACTGTTTACCTATTAGTTTTTGATTGGCATATTACACATGAGGCCTCGGTTCAAATCCCAGATTAGACATCTCCAACAAAGCGAAATATGAAAAAATATTTTGTACAGAATTAACACACACAACATAAGTGGTGTGAGAAGCTAGGGCGTAATCCTGACTACAGAATTGTGACGACCAATTATGTACATATGTATGTATGTATGTCTAGTTGTAGATTCAATTCGTTTTTATTTGGCTAATGTTCACTTCAAAACGAATTAATTGTTGGCTGTACTGGACTGCTGCGGTACTCAGGCCCGGTTTTATCACCTCATAAGCCTTTGCATCCCATCAAATATAGAGCATCAGTGAATTTTCTGTTTGGCCATAAATTTTACTTCTTGTCCATGCTTCACATATGATCGGTAACTCGTTTTTAAGCGAACAGCAATTCAGAGATGCAAAATCGTTTTTCGGTTTCAGTTCTTTTGAATAAATCCTGACATTTTTGAGCGCCTGAAAAAGGTTGCTTAAGTCACGCCTAAATATTTTTTGACCTTTTTTGCGTAGGACACGAATCTTGGTCGAATAGTATTTTCAAATTATGGTCTCCAATTTTTTTTTTGAATTGTTCCCTACGTTTCCCTTAGAGAAAGTGTATCGTGTAATTCGATTTTGTTCATTTCACGGTCTTCACAGTAATTGGACATATCTTATGGGTTATTATCTTGTGTTTTGCATTTAGATTTGCACCTCATTCCTATAAATTCCAACTTACGCAACAATTAAAGCCAGTAGGACCATTTATAAAGCTGTAGATATGCTGATTTGGTGCTTGCAGCGAAAGGCTTTCAATACTAATTTTTCGAATAGGATTTTCTTCAGCTCTGTCAGTTCATTTCTCACTTTGTGGTTACATACGAGACCTAGTCAAACCAACAGTGAATGTGAAAAAGACATTGCGTGGTCTGGCGATATTTTCGGGCAATATTTTTTTTAAAAAAGTATTTTCTTTCTACTTAAACTATTTTGTGAAACTGAAATTTTAAGCAAATTAATACTAATAATTAAATTTTTCTTTTTTTATTACAGTTTCCCAACCAAAAAAGTTCAATTTTGAAACAAAAATCATTATAAATTAATCAAAGTAAAGAAAAAAAAGTGGTAATTAATTATAAAAATTAAACAAAAAAAATTAAATTCAATTGATTTAAAAAAAGTGTAAAAAAATTTAATAATTAATAAAAAAGTATTAAAATTTCAATATAATTTAATAATAATCTGTTAATGTTCTAAAATAGTTTTCCCAGTCCAAAATATTTAATCAAGTGTTTTCTTAAAAAAAGAGAGAAAAAAATAAAGAAATTTAAAAAAATTGTGCTAAAGATAAATGAATAAAAAAAAATAATTAATTAATCAATTAAATTTCGCAGCTAAAACAAACATAATTTGTTTATAAACAAATTAATCAAAAGAAGAAAAAACAAAATTCAACACAACTGGTGAGTTTTTAAAACATTTTTATTTTTTTCTAATATAAAAAACTTTACCATGAAATAATGATATACAGTTACGATGGTAACTCTTATTGTCTAACAATCAACCAAAATCAAATTACTCTTAATACTTACCTCTCTCATTCTGTCTCTCTCTCTCAATCACTCTCTTCCTTATCATACTAGCATTAAATAGTTTTTTTTTTTGGTATGCCTTACAAGGTCATATTATTGGAACTGTACTCTAATCTTTACTCTCATACAGCTACTCTTTTTGTTTTTGTTTATATGCCGTTATTATGTTCTTCCTTTTTGTCGTTCTCCCCCATCTGTTTTCAACAAAAAACCGACCAAGTAACCATGTGCCGTACTTATTACACATTTCATGACGTCAAACTGAGTGTGCCATCATATTAGGAGGAGAGGTATTTTATGCGAATGCGTTTAAAAGGCTCTTTTAGACATTCAACAAATATTTTAAACTATTTGACATGCAGAAATAAAGTTTTCAACAGGGACTTCCGAACTTTGACGTTTAATAACGGCCTTCCTGTTGAAGCTAAATTTGTCAAATTAGTTGTCATTTATTCAGAATGTTTTGCCAAATCACCATAAACTGATAACACATACATAATTGGTCATTACAACCCTTCAGTCAGGATTACGACCTAGTTTCTGACACCACTTATGTTGTGTGCGTTAATTTTATACATGAGTGGCGGGACGTACAGTTTAAAGTCGACTCCAAACGACAGATTTTTGAGAAACTTTTCATGGCAATTTTTATTTCGACTCAGATTTTTTGCCAGAAATCTGCTGAGAGAAAGTCGCCGAAGAAATACTTTTCATATTTTATTTTGATGTCTGGCCTGGGGCTCGAACCCTGGCTTTACGTCTAATAAGCCAACGCACTACCTACTAGACTACGGTGACTTCTACTAAACTGGTAGAGCATTCGATAAAACACGTGCAAATAATAAAATTGTTTCATCAAAGTAGGTGTTCTGTTTGTGCAATTTACCACTCGCTCTGTCCATTTTACGATCACCATAATTGTTCCACTGGAAGGAGTCTGGAAGGATGTGTTGCGGCAGGCCGAAATCCGATAAACGGGTTGTTATGGCTAATTAAGTAAGTAAGTAAGTAATTGTTCCACTGAACGGTTTATTCTTAATTTGGTTTCCAGTGGTTCGGTAAACAATACGTCAACGAAGCGCAAAATCTGCCGAAAACGTAGTCCTATCCGTGTGAATATGCCGATTTCGTGTCGCACAACTTGGCTAACTTTACATCAGGACTTACGTCTGTACCCGTACAAAATTCAATTGACCCAGGAACTGATGGTAAACAACCATGGCATATGGAAATTGTATGTAATTTTCATCGAAAAATTATCTTCAGCGATGAGGCCCATTTCCGGCACGTGAACAAACAAAATTGTTGAATTTCAAGCGATACCAATCCACATAAGATCCAAGAGAGTCCATTGCATCTCGAAAAAGTGACTGACGCGGTGTGAATATTGCGAATAAACGACGTTGCCCGG
The DNA here is from genome assembly GCA_932273835.1 of Sarcophaga variegata. NCBI lineage: Eukaryota > Metazoa > Arthropoda > Insecta > Diptera > Sarcophagidae > Sarcophaga > Sarcophaga variegata. The sequence goes on from OW026358.1 coordinate 9,763,037, forward strand.
ACTATTACTGTCAACGGCGAACACTTCTTTTACCCTGAATTGCACGATTTGGACACCACAGGCATGTTTTTTTTTGTCTTGAACCGGAGGTAGGAATCTTCGAAAGACACTTTTGTTCCAACAAAAGAGTGCACGATTCACCATCACTGGTGCCTACATACTATACCCACCCCCTACACACTTCAACCACTCTCCCCCCGCGGGACTGCCGTAAGGTATTACTTCGCGGAGGGCTGGTTAGCTTGAAAGCTTTATCACATTAATTTAAATTTCGCCTCTGTTCCTCCAGTCTTCGGAGTACTATCATAACTTCAGCCATTCTCTGGCTATATTGACTCCATAGAATCCTACAGTTCAACAGCTCTTCCATTAGCCGGTTTGGTCCTAAATTCGTTTCTTCGGGCCATCTAAATCTGGGACAGCATATTAGAATATGCTCCGCATCTTCCTCCTCATCTACACAGTTTGGGCATGTAGGGGAGGTGTCATGACCAAATCTGTGCAGGTACTTCCTGAAGCACCCATGACCAGTTAGGAACTGGGTCACGTAGTAGTTCAACTCGCAATGTCCGTTCTTCATCCAAAGGGTTACATCAGGGACAAGACGAAATGTCCATCTTCCTTTTAAACTGCTCTCCCATCGTGACTGCCATTTGTGCATGGAAGTCCTTCGTTCCTCCGCTTTTATAGCCGCTATTTGTCCCGGGTACTCGAGACGGCGTAGGTATATCCTTCTCATCTCATCCGCCCATATATCATTGGTATTGTCTTTGCCAATACTAAAACTGCCTTATCAGACACTGTCCTGAAGCCACTTATCCGTCTAATCGCGCTTAGACGATACACCGGGGACAGTATCCTCCTCGTCGTCCCCACTGAGAGTGCCCCCGACCATATGGGCATTATCGACGTTACTACCGCCGAAATTATTCTCCTTTTAAATGGACCTGGTCCTCCAATATTTGGCATCATCCTCGCCAGTGCTCCCTGTGTTACAGATGCTTTTTCACCGATGTATTTCACGTGCTCCTTGAAGTTCATCCTGTCGTCGATAATCACTACCAGGTATTTTATCGCCCTCTTCGATTCGATCCTTGTGCCTCCAACGGTCAATTCCATCTTCTCCACTATCTTCCGGCCGCTTATCAAGACGGCCTCCGTTTTATGTGCAGCAAGTGTCAAACCTGCTTCATCCAGCCATGCTCCAACTTTTCGAATCGCTGTGTTCGTTTTCTCCTCTATTTCTCCTACCGTTTTAGCTACCGAGACTATGGCAATGCCATCTGCAAAGCCCATAATTGTAGTCCCGCTTGGCAATCGCAGTCGAAGTACTCCATCTTACATAATGTTCCATAGTAGTGGCCCAAGTACAGAGCCCTGCGGGACTCCCGCCGTCACTACGTATTCCTGCTCTCCTTCATCCGTTAGGTATATTACGTTCATGTCCTGAAAGTAATTGTTCAGTATCTCCATTAAGTATGGCGGCGTAGCCATATTAAAGAGGGCTCTCATAATCCGCCCCCAATTCGTCGAGTTGAACGCATTTCTAACGTCAAGTGTTACAACCGCGCAGTACTCCTTGGTGCCAAATCTCCATCTTTCGCCCTCTATTGCATCTCTTGCAATGTCGACCACCCTCCTTATCGCGTCAACAGTGGACCGTCCTTTCCTAAATCCGTATTGTAGGTCCGAGAGAGCTCCTCCTGCTTCGGCACACGTTAGTAATCGATTGTATATTATCCTCTCCAGTATTTTTCCCATCGTGTCAAGTAGGCAGATGGGCCGATACGACGATGGTTCCCCTGGCGGTTTACCAAGTTTTGGAATGAGAACCAATTTCTGCTTCTTCCATCTACGTGGAAAAACACCCTCGACGAAGCACTTGTGGAACATCCTGGCGAACGTATCCGGTCTGAGCCGGATAGCCGCCTTAAGTGCCCTATTCGGGATTCCATCCGGCCCCGGTGTTTTCCTATCTCCTATTCCAGGGCATGCTGCGAGTACCTCCTCTCCTGACACCACAGACATGTGGTTTCTAAGAATGGCGCTACGTGCCACACAGCTGATGTCATATTGGATATTTTGCACTAGCAATTTGAATCCATGGTCAGCGCACGTGGAGGTCATGTGAACTCGCCAACGGAATCGTACGTTTTGATCCCGTTAGACATTTTTTTTGTGAAGTTTTCTTAAGTCACAGGTGCGTGCGTACCACAACGGCATTCAAAGCCAATATAATGGATATGCCATCGATCAAATTCAGTCTAATTAATGCGCCAAAATCATGAAAAATTTAACATTTCAAATATGCCCCATTCAGAGAAACTATTGGGGACATTTGAACGGTATTACATACTGCATACAATGGCATCAGTAGGTTAGGTTAGGTCTGAGTGGTAGCTCTGATTTCACAGAGCCCACTTGCGCACGCATAGCGGCTCGTTGTGATGCCACGGGTGCATCAGTAGGGCTTCCAAGTGAAAAAAAATCTCGATGATATCTTACGCACACTTTATTAAATTTCAATTTCAAGATACGAAGCGTTTAATAAAAGACCCGCTATAAAACTATACTTTCAAGGAATCTTGTATTTCGTAATAATTCTTTTGAAATCATTTTCGACCACTTTTAGTCACATTTTAGGTGGTATCTGGACGATAACTTGACAATTGTTGTTTTTTTAAAGGCTTCAACACTGGGACAATAACCGTTTAAATACGGGCTCTGATGTTGCCCCACAAAAAAGTCTAACAGCGTCAAATTTTGTGACCTTGGTGACCAATTGTCGCTAATGTATTAAATCGCCGTGGTCTAGTAGGTAGTGTGTTGGCTTATTGGAGGTGAGGGCTCGGTTCAAACCCCAGGTCAGGCATCTCACACTGAACAAAATATGAAAAAAAAAAATATTTCTTCGGCTACTTCCTCTCAGCAGATTTCTGGCAAAAACTCCGAGTAAATAAAATTGCCATGAAAAGTTTCTCAAAAATCTGTCGTTCGGAGTCGACTTTAAACTGTAGGTCCCACCACTCATGTATAAAAATTAACGCACACAGCATAAGTGTGGATGTGAGAAACTAGGTCGTAATCCTGACTAAAGGGTTGTAATGACCAATTATGTATGTAATGTGTTAAATCACACTTCCTGCAAACTTCTCATGCAATAAAGGTCGTGGTACCGTTTTACTGAAACCACTTACTGTCCGGTTTATAAATTTCAATTTCAGGTGAAAAAACATTGGTCATCATATAGACATAGCGTTCTGAGGGGTTATTCTAGGGCTTATTTGTGAAAAAATAATACCCAACCACCCTGTAATTTTATCCATGCTTTGTTCCATAATCATTTCTGGTTTTTCCAAGCCCCGTATGTAACTATTTTGTGGTTGTTGACAATTTTGTTGTTGTTGGAAATGAGCTTCATTGTTTAAAACCCAAAAAAAAAATTGTTTCTAAATTTACATAGAACTTTAAATATCTAAGCAAGTACAGTAGAAGTCCGATAATCCGGCACGATCGGGACCGGCTCGGTGCCGGACTACCGAAAATTCCGGTCTATTGGGCGGTAATTATAAGAACAATTAGGAGAATAATAATTAAACTACAAATACAGTTTGCAAATCCATACAACAAAGTTTATTTTACATTTCATATAATGTATGTACACATGCTGTAAAACATATTTCACACAGATTTAAAAAAGTCACGAATGTCTTTTTGTTTTCTTGAAGTAACAAGATTTTGAGTAGGCTGAGAGCTTATTACAATCTTGATCTTGTTCAACAGGCTCATACTCATCGATAAGAAGCCACGCCTCTGCCTCATCTTCAGGCAGGTTTTTCAGGGGACTGTCAGCACTTCTAACGACATCCAAAGCTTTGGTCAGAGCGTCCTGATGGTTTGCTTCCTCATCAGTCTGTAGAGTTCGTGATTGAATAACGGAGCTGCACAGCACCTGAATTTGTTGTGACAGCTGAGACTAGCCGGCCGCTAATTGTTTCCGAGCAATACCGAGAGCTTCCGGATGATCCTGAATTACCCCGAAAACTTCCGAATAGCTCTCGAGCGTTTTTAATTGCATTAAAGACACACTTTTGGAGAAAACTAAAATTTTTACAATTTTCTGGAGCGATGCCGAACTGTCGGGCAATCCAGACTCATGGACTTCTATTGTATATGCCTGAAAATCATAAATTTCTATGTATAAAGACGTATAAAAAAATAATCAAAAACAAAAACAATGGCAACCCCCTCTACTGGCAAACCTGTAGCAATTGATTAACACACTATAACCTAAACCTCGTACGTTTATGACCAAAACTTACTTACAATAATAACAACAAGTAATTTGAAACGGTTTTTTTGTTCTTATTCTTCTTCTTCTTTTAATAAATAAAAACAACAATACACTATAACAACACTGAACTAACACTCTCTTTAATACTCTTATTCTGTCTCTCACTTCCCTAGTATGTAAATGTACGTAAACAAATTGCTTCTCTGTTATCCTGTTTCTATAAAACTTCTACAGCAGGTTTGAATACAATTGTGTTATTGTGTGGGTGTGCAGCTGTGTGTGTGTGTAAGTTAATAAAACACATATTTTATTTATAAACTTTTTTCCTATATTGTTGTTGTTGTCGTTATTGTTGTTGCCATTAAAGGTAACAAAAGTTAATGTTTTTTAGATAATTAAGATGAAGAAGAAAAATTATGAATGACAAGATGGCTGATTGGCCTGGCCATTGTGCGTTGTCGTGTTAATAACAGCAAATAAATGTACAAAGAGGAGGGGGTGAGCAAATTAATGAATGAATGAAAGACAAACACTCACTCATTCTACACACACACATACACACGAAAACAATGTAAGCCTGCATAAGCTAAACAGGCGTATGATAGATAGTATGATCGGTGGCATGCAAAATAGGTCGCTTCTTGATGGTTTTAGAAAATTTTTTCTTGAAAAGAAGGTTTTTAAGAATATTTAGAGACAATATTTGATATGAAATAGAAGAGTAGGTTTCTATTTTTTTGTTATTGCGTGTATATCGTTTTCTTTTAACGAAATTCAACACAATTTCGGCATTATTGTGTGTTTTTTCTTACACGACAACATTTTTTATCGAAAGTAATGAAAAGTTAATTATTTTTATTACACACAACGCAACAAAAAAAAAAAGTATAAATGATGACAGATTAACAAATAATAATAAAAAAAAGAAAACATAACATGGAAATATTTGTTAATCGATTAATGTATTAAAAACACGTAATGAATGCAACAGTGAAGATACTAAAAATAGCAGCAATTTGTTAAATTAATTTTAATTGAAAATTTTCTGTATATAATTTCGATAACTAACAATAAAGTTTCGCTAACTTGAAGACAAACAAAATGGTTAGAAAATACATTTCAATTTCGATAACTACTTTGGTTATCGAAATTTATCTTGCAATAGTTATTTTTTTAAATAAAATTTAATTGAAAAAAAAAATAATTTTTTTGCTGAAAATTTTCGATAACAAAAAATCTTTATGAAAAAAATTTCGATAACTTATTTTCAAAAAAACAATTTCGACCACAATTGGTAATTTTATATATAGTTATACTTCGATTACAATAATTAAATACATACATACATACATACATAAGAGGTCATTACAATCCTTCAGTCAAGATTACGACCTAGTTTCTCACACCACTTATGTTGTGTGTGTTAATTTTTATACATGAGTGGCGGGACCTACAGTTTTTGAGAAACTTTTCATGACAATTTTTATTTACTCTCAGAGTTTTTGCCAGAAATCTGCTGAGAGAAAGTCGCCGAAGAAATAATTTTTGTATTTTGTTGTGATGTCTGGCCTGGGGCTCGAACCCAGACTGTACGTCTAATAAGCCAACACACTTACTTTTCTTAATTCAATTTGGATAGCAATGGAAAAATATTCTGGAGAATTATTTCGATAACAATAATTACTTTTCTTAATTCAATTTCGATAACAATGAAAAACAAATTCTTGAATATTATTTCGTCAACAGCGGCTTAATTTTCAGTAAATTTCAGTTTCGATAAATAATTTATAGAAAATAATTTCTATAAAAGTATTTTAGTAAGAATTTCGAGAACTATAGACAATTTTCAGTAAAAATTTCGATAACAGTGGATACTTTTTCTTAAGCGTTATTTCGATAACAGTATGTATATAATATCTGGAAAATATTTGCAATAACAAAAGATAATTTCCTCAAGAGAATTTCGTTACAAAATAAATCATTTCTCTAAAAAAAGATTTTGATAAATATAGAAAATTTTCAAAACACAATTTTGTTAACAAGAAATAACTTTCCAAAAACAACTGCGGTAAAAAAAGACAAATTGCTGAAAATATTTTCGATAACAATAGAGAAATTTCTGAAAAGATTTCGATAAATATAGAAAATTTTCAGAACATTTCAGAAATAACTTTCCAAAAACAACTGCGGTAAAAAAAACAAAATTTATGAAAACAATTTCGATAGCAGTGGATAATTTTCGATTACGATAATCCACTTTTTTTAAATCTATTTTAATAACAATAAATAATTTTCTGTGGATAAATGTAATAAAAATAAACAATTTTGCTAAAATTAATTTCGATAACAATTGCATATTTATTGAAAAATATTTCGATAACAATACGATAACTCATTTTTTTTAATCAATTTCAATAACAATAAATCATTTTCTGTGGATAATTGCAATAAAAATAAACAACATAACAAACAACAACAACAAAACATATTTATTTAAAAATATTTCGATAACATAAATTAAATTGGATAAATTGGAAATATTTTTCATAATAATAGGTAGTTTTTTGTAGAATATTTCAATATTGAAATGTTTCAAAAAGCATTAATTATCGATATTTCCGAAATTTCAATAAGAGTTGTATTTGGAAGGAATATTCTCCACCATGTTGTTGTTGCTCTGCCTTTACATAGGGTTCTTTGTCTGTTTCGTATCATGTGATCATATGATCTTTTGGATTTCAGTGTTCATTGACGTTTATCCCCACTTCAACTCCAACAATTGACAACAATTGCCGACAGCTTGTGTTTCCATTTTGATTTCTTTGCTACAAGCACAAGTTTCCGATTCATGTAACAGCACAGGTTCCACGTATGCCCTGAGGATTCTCTATTTTTGGCATGAACTCCTTAGGTTTTGCAGAAGATCTTTTTATTTTTTGAATTCTGCTGTTTACAGGGTTGCTGATATATAATGCAACAAAGTACAGCGCTATATTTTTTTAATTTTATTGTTCAAAACCAAAAAAAGCTCGAAATAACATCAAATCAGTTTAGATTTGTTCGAATTGGCCACCTTTGGTACGAATTATGCCCTTCAAACGGCCGACAAAGCCATCACAGGCTGCACGAAAGTGGCTCTGCGGCATTTTGGCCCATTCCCGGCGAAGCGCCGTCTTGAGATGATCGACACTCTGGTATTTTTTAGTAAGAACCTTACTCTCCAAAATGCCCCAGGCGCAAAAGTCCAACGGATTGAGATCCGGAGATTTTGGTGGCCATTGTGCGGTAGAAATGAAGCGAGGAACGCGTGCTCTGAGTGCGGTGGTGCTGAGCCCTGTTGGAATGTCCATGGTCTGCGGCCGAAATGTGTGTCTGCCCAGGGCTTCAATACTGTCTTTAAGACATTTTCCCGATAATATTCGGCATTTATTTTGACCCCACGGTCGATGAATACGAGCGGGGAGCGACCATCGACCGTTACGGCGGCCCACACCATTACCATCGGCGGCGCTTGAGTTCTGGGGGCCAATCGCAGGTGTACATTTTCAGCTGACCTCTTTGGCAAGTAAAACCGATCATTTTGTTGGTTCACAAACTGCTCAATTTGGAATGGCTTCTCATCGGAGAAAACCAAATTCGGTAACTGGCCACTTTCGTGCAAGCGAAGTAACTCCTTGGCTCTTTCCAGTCTAACTTTTTTGTCCATCGGTGAGCTCTTGCACTTTCCGGACCCTCAATATGTGTTGCATCCGTTCTCGCGATATGTTCAGCTCACGAGCAATTTTTCTACCACTGCGGCGTGGATTTCGATCAAATCTGGCCTTCACTTTTCGGCTCATTTCTGGTGTTGTTACCGTTTTTTCCGTCCACTTTTTGGACGCGATGCAACACTGCCAGTATCACGGTAACGAGCAATGGTACGAGAAACAAAAGATTTATTCATGTTTAAATGCTGGAGGGCTCTAACGATAGCCACCTGTGGTTTTCCAGCCAAATATAAAGCAATCACACTATCACGCTTGAATTCCATCACGAATAACTTTTTTTCTGAATGCATTAGATTAAAATGCTTTTGTAAGCTTGTAAATAATAAAATGAACTGTCACTGGAATAAATCTGTCAGCTGTCAGACGAGCGGTTTACAAATGATAACAACCTGAAGTTGGTTGCAATACATATCAGCCACCCTGTATATCTTGTTTCATCGAAAGAACAGTTCCAAAATTCGACATCGAAATATACAAATAGAGATTTTATTGTTTTCTTTAGAATAGAATAACTTTGTTATCGAAATTGTTTAGAAAATTCTTTTGTTTTATCGAAATTTTCCTTTCGTGGCAACGCAATTCATTCTTTATTTTCATAGTTATCGAAATTTTCTATTGAGGAAATTATAAGGACTAATTTTATAAAAAAAAAATCAATTATACGCAGAGTATGTTTGTACACATAACCCTGTAAAATATGCAGCATAAAAATTTTAAATTAATATACGCACTGTAGCTGTTCCAAACCATATAGACAGGCATACAATGAAGCAGTTTTTTTAAATACAAGCACAAAAAGCACCGAAAAAAATCCCCTTCTTTTAAATGTTTAATACAACAACTAAAGTATAGGTTATACGGTATGTAAGCGTTTGCGTATGTGTGTAAGCGTATATCAATAACAAAACAGGGGCATATGCTAAGACAAAAGAGGTGCTGCACATATAAATTTCCATATCACACACGCACTACTAAATGCCACAGAAACAAACACATGTCTTAACACAATATACACATGAAAAGAATTACGACGGGGAGTACATTTCGTATAAGTTCGTGTGTGGGGTACACTTGCATACCATATTTTAGGCATGTGAACGTGTGAGTATGTATAAGACTGTGCATACGCAATATTAACACATGACTTGTTGACCTTTTTCTTGCTTTCTCTTTCCTTTATTCTCTCACGATGCTTTTTCCAATGATATATTTGACAATTTAAGCCGTTATTTCTTCTTTCATATTTCTTTCCTTATTGGATTTTATTTACACTCACAACAGAGAGAGAAAGAGAGAGCGCGATAGAGAGAAACAGAAATTTATGACGAGTTGTGTTCAGCATTCAAATATAACCACAGCAGACAGCAAAATCAACACAAAATTACAATTTAAGCCAGGGATGGTTAAGCACAGGGAAATGCTGTGATGATTTTAAATAAAATTTGGAGGAAAAACAAGCAATTTTTTTTAATGGAAATCGATATTTTCAGTGCAAAAGTTTCAATAAAAACGTCTCTCGAGGTAAAAGAAATCAAAGCAGAGAGCTAAGTTGGTGGCAGTAAGACACAATGCATCAAGCTTTGGAACAATCTTGTCCATGGACATGCTGGTTTTCTGGGTCTATATGAATTTTTAAAAATTTCTGAATATAACATTCGAATTTTAGATTTTCAACAAGAGAGTTCTAGTCTAAAGACCCGTAGGTCCTACCTAACCTCACCTTAGCTGCAAGCATTTACCGGCAATGAGAGTAGTTCCATATTTTTGGAAGGAAAACATTCCTTACTCTTATGCCTAACATTTTCTGTGGTATTTAATCGCTTTCCAACCCCATTTCCTAACACTTTACTTAATTTTTCATTTATTTGTTAATTTTTTTTTTATAATAAATTTTCTTTTTATACGGAAATGCTTAACAAACGAATGTCAATGCGGTCAAACGAATGTCTCACTAAAAGCAGCCACAAATTTACAAATCAATGCGTATTTATTATTAAAATAGCATAAGACTAATAATGATAAAAATTAAGATCAGCAAATTAAGTGCGGTCAAACGATTGCCTCCGACTGTTTTCAGAAGCTGTTGTGTTTTTTCATGCAATTTCATTTTCTTGGGTAAATTAAAGCAAAATAAATTAGGAGCAACAAAAATTTAAGTGCGGTCAAACGATTGCTGGTGATTGTTTTTAGATTAGAAGCTGTTATATTCTTTCATGCCATGTCTTCTCAGTCATTTTGTTTTTTGAGTAATTTAAAGAAAATAAATTAAGAACAGCAAAAATTAAGTGCGGTCAAACGATTGCCTATGATTGTTTTTAAAAGCTATTATATCCATGTCTTTCGAGTCATTTTATTTTCTTGGATAAGTTAAGGGAAACAAATTAAGAATAACATAAATTCAATGCGGTCAAACGTATGACTATGTCTTTTTAAAAAGATGTTGTATTCTCTCATTCAATGTTCTCTGAGGCTTTTTGTTTCCTTGGGTAAGTTAAGGGAAACAAATTAAGAAAAAGAAAAGTTAAGTGCGGTCAAACGATTGCCTGTGATTGATTAGAAGCTGTTATATTTCTTTCTTATAATGTCTTCTTGGGCAAATTAAAGGAAACAAATTAAGATAAACAAAAATCAAATGCGGTCAAACGATAGGCAATCGTTTGACTAATTTCTCATTCAATGTCTTCTGAGCCTTTTTGTTTTCTTGGGTTACTTAAAGCGAAACAAAGTAGTAGTACCAAAAATTAAGTGCGATCAAACGATTGCCTAGGATTTTTTTTTAGATTAGAAGCTTTTATATTCTTTTATGGCATGTCTACTGAGCCATACTGTTTTCTTGGGCAAGTTAAAACGAAAAATTAAGAACAGCAAAAATTTAGTGCGGTCAAACGATTGTCTATTACTGTCACTGACAAGCCATGTCTTCTAAGTCATTTTGTTTTCTTGGGTAAATTAAAGGAAACAAATTAAGAACATCAAAAATTTAGTGCGGTCAAACGATTGTCTATTACTATCACTAACATGCCATGTCTACTGAACCATTTTGTTTTCTTTGGTAAATTAAAGGAAACAAATTAAGTGCGGTCAAACGATTGTCTATTACTGTCACTGACATGCCATGTCTTTCGAGACATTTATTTGCTTGGCTAACCATTATTTGTTGTTTATTTTCCCTTTTAGACAGGAAAATATCTTTATTTTAGCTTTTAAAAGGAGAAAGAAGAATAAGCTGTGAAGAGAAATAAAATTACAAATTTTTTGTGTTGTTAACGTTATAAAATATTCAGGTACCCATTACTTCTGTGTTTTAATAAAATTCTGCAGGAAATTTTCTTTAAAAATTAATTTTTATTTTATATTTTCGGTGTTGATTACCAAAGTGTTCTCAATTATTTGGCCTTCACTATACACATTTTGCAATTTTAATTATTCTCTTTTAGTATTTGTTTCCTTTTCTCTCTCCTTCTCTTTCTCTCTCTTTATATCCCTGTGCTATATTTTGAATTCATTTATTTTATCTCTCTGCTGACTGACGGCTTGTTTTAACATGTTTCTTTTTCTTCTTCTTCTTTTTGTCTTTTAGTGATGTTGTTGCCGTTGTTGAATTATTAAAAGATGGACAACAACAACAACAAACAAAGAGAGACAAAAACGAATGGAAGCCAAGCAAACAAACAAGGAATGCTGAAAACATTGAGCTTGAGAATGTAATAACAAATCAAAGGGGCAGAGGCAGAGGCAGAGAGAGAGAGCGAATGAGAATGAGAGTGTGTGTGTGTGAGTGATTCAAAAGTGAAAATGAGGTTAATATTTGTTGTTAATGTAACAACAACAACAACAACAATTGACTGCCTGGTAAATATTGTATTAAAATGCTTGGTTTGATGCGGTTTGTCCTCTCATATACACGGTTGGTTAAATCTTGGCTGCATTTTACTGGCCGGCTGTGTTTACTTAATTGGGTTACGGCATTAAGGTGTTGAGTTTATACAACATAAATAAAGAAAAGAGAGCAAGAGAGAGGGAGAAAGAGAGAGCAAGAGTAAAAGATTTTTTGTATGTGTTGTTTTATTTTCTTTTAAATAATAAAACAGTCCGTATTTAGTTCATTAAACCGTTAAGGCACAGCATGACAAAAAAAAAAAAGCAGAAGAAGAGAGTGAAAAAAACTAATGAGGCACAGTTAAAACAGTCTCAGTCTCAGACTCAGCCTCTAACATTTAACATTAACACCACCAACACTGTCACAGTGTTTCAGTGGCTTTGTTTACAATTTTATTAATCTCATCACATTCACATTCATTTTTTATTTCGACAGGATGGCGTTGTGTGTAATATGTATGTATTCTTTATAAAGTGCAAAGCAAAGTGTACTTTTCACTGTGTTACATTGTGTATAAAGGGTAGCAGTAAAAGCATTGCCTAGTTTTAGGCTTATAAATGAGTTCAATCAACCTGTAAATGAGTTTAATTGAGCATAAAGTGTGATCAAATTACTTTTTAATGGCTTGCAACTCACTTTGCCTTCATTTTTCCATCGTTTTACTCTTCCCCCTTTTTTTTGTTTTAAAGGTTTTTACACCGCGTGTAATAAAACTGTAAGCGTGCCACTGCAGTTAAAAAAAATTTTTTTAAGCAAATCTTATATCTTTTCAGGGTAAATTATGGTAAAGGGATTTTTTTGGTACCATTTTTTCAAATTATTTTCCCATTAATTGCACTTTGTTGTTGTGTTTTTAGCACAATTTTTTTGTATTTCGTTGTTTTTTTTTGTCGCGAGTTTGAGCTGGGATTTGAACTCCGAAAATCATAATAAATTATTAAGAGCCAGGTGGCCCGACCTTCAGTCAGGATTGCGACCTAGTTTCTCACACCACTTATGTTGTGTACGTTAATTTTTATACATGAGTGGCGGGACCTACAGTTTTTGAGAAACTTTTCATGGCAATCTTATTTACTCTCAAAGTTTTTGCCAGAAATCTGCTGAGAGAAAGTCGCCGAATACTTTTTGTATATTGTCTTGATGTCTGGCCTGGGGCTCGAACCCTGGCTTTACGTCTAATAAGCCAACACACTACCTACTAGACTACGGCGACTACAATCCCTTTTTCTTTCCCTCTTATTTTGTTTCTCTTTGTTTAAAGAGAGTAGTTTTTAATATTTTTTTAAATAAGTTTTGCTGAACTTTTCTTTCATTATTTTCCCCATTTTTCTTTTGTTGTTGTTGCATTGAACAGATTGAGGTTAAACCCACCCCCTCACCTTTTCTTTCATTGCGAGTTTTTTTTTTTTGTGTGGGTCAATTTATCATATTTCTTGTGGGGCAAGAGAACCATGCCACATTATTTTGTAATATTTACTCACTCACTCACCACAAAGTTGTAAAATGAAGATTTTCTTTTTAATTAAAAACGTATTTTTTTTATTCCTGCTTTCAACCTGGTTTCACTTTTGTTTAATTCTTCTTCATTTTCTCTCTTTCATTGCAGCAGCATCATTAACAGAAACAGAGACGGAGAGAGCGAGAGGAGTAGAAAAAACATACTTTTTTGGCGTTGAAGCGTAATTAATTAATCAAGAAAAGGTAAGTTTTTGTTTTCTTTGCTTACTTTTTAATACTTTCATTTGAGCTTAAAAGAAAAATCAACAATAAAGAGTGAATAAAAGAAGGAAAAAAATTTTAAGTTTAAAGCAGGGATTGCATTCGAACAGGATTTTTAAGGAATTTTTTTTAAAAGAAAATTTAAATTTTTGTTTCCTTTGTTTATCGTGTGTCTTTTCTTCTTTGTTTTTATTTTATTCCTTTTTTTCTGAATCTAAAAATAGCTTCTTTAACGTCAACACAGTTCAATAAACTTGTTGTTTATAAAGCGAAAAGCGTTTCAATATTGCCTGATGTGTTGCGTTGCTTCTTTTTTATGGAAATGAAATTTAATAGCTTTGCTTGCCACAACTCGAAATGATTCCATTTGGGAAATAAGCGTCCCATAAAACATGTTTTGATTTTGGGGGGGCGGGGGAGGTCTACTCACATAAGGAAGAATAGAAGAAACAACCCGCAACACAAGGTTTTTGCTCTTTGTTTAAGAAAATCAAAGGTTTTCGGGGAAATTTATTTTTAAATTTAATGATGAACAGAATTTTTGTTATATTAGGTTAGGTTAGGTTAGGTTAGGGGACGGACCTACTTAAAGAAAGGTTTTCCATTTAGGCCAGCATTGAGGCCCATGGTGATAGTACCATCAACTCTAACCGGGCATTAAACATTCTCTAGGAGATATCAACCCGAATCCAAAATAAATCTCGCTATTGCAGCAATCTTTACATTCGAGAACCCTGTGAAGGATGTTAGAAATTGAGAGATCGAAAACCTCCGCCTTTTTATAGGTTAGGTTAGGTGACGGACCTGCTTAAAGGAAGGAGTTTCATTTCGGCCATCATTGAAGCCCATGGTGATAGCACAATCAACTCTACTTGGGCATTAAACATTCTTTAGGGGATATCAACCCGAATCCAAAATAAATCTCGCTATTGCAGCAATCTTTACATTCGAGAACCCTGTGAAGGATGTTAGAAATTGAGAGATCGAAAACCTCCGCCTTTTTATAGGTTAGGTTAGGTGACGGACCTGCTTAAAGGAAGGAGTTTCATTTCGGCCATCATTGAAGCCCATCGTGATAGCACAATCAACTCTAACCGGGCATTAAACATTCTCGAGGGGAGATATCAACCCGAATCCAAAATAAATCTTGCTATTGCAGCAATCTTTACATTCGAGAGCCCTGTGAAGGTTTTTTTTTTTTTTTTTTTTTTTTGTAAAGCCAGCACTCAGGGGATGGCCCCTACTCATGCAGTGCATATTGCAGGTTTAGGAAAATAGGTTATAGGAAGGTGGAAAGAGGGAGTAGTGTTTGTGGACATTTGTTTTAAACTCAAGATGCGATCGGCAAGGAAACGAGTTGCTGCCAGGTGACTATATAATGGCCAGTGCTATACCTTCACCATTAGACAGTCTACAGGATGTGAAGGATGTTAGAAATTGAGAAATCGAAAACCTCCGTCTTTTCATAACAAGAGCAGGGCATTGACCACATAATCCACTCTTGTTTACCTCTCAGACCTACAGAAATCAAATGCCAAGTCTTTTGGCATGCCTACCAAAGGGGCCCGTACGAATAACGAATAGAAGTAAGTCCGTCCACTTCTTCTCCTCAGCAGAGTCCTATCCAGCAGAGTCTACAACATTGAACACACGTTTTTGTCGCCAACCAGATTAAACTTCCCCGTAAAAGGAGGCATCCCCGGAATATCCGATTGTTACATTAGCTTAGGTTAGGTTAGGTTAGGTTAGAGGACATATAAAGGGTGTTTTTTATAGAGGTATAGAACTTTAAGTGGGCATTACTTTTCAAGATGGCGACCGAGTTAACAGCTGTCAAGTGATTTATTCTCAGTTTGGTTTGGCAATTCATCATGAATAGACTCACGCCTGAACAACGCTT
The DNA here is from genome assembly GCA_932273835.1 of Sarcophaga variegata. Taxonomy (NCBI): domain Eukaryota; kingdom Metazoa; phylum Arthropoda; class Insecta; order Diptera; family Sarcophagidae; genus Sarcophaga; species Sarcophaga variegata. The sequence goes on from OW026358.1 coordinate 9,778,597, forward strand.
ATTGAAACAACAAATTATTGAAAGACACGTTTGGTGACCGCCTAATTTCACGTTTTGGACCTGTGATTTGGCCTCCAAGATCTTGTGATTTAACACCGCTAGACTACTTTCTGTGGGGCTATGTAAAGTCATTGGTCTATGCGGTAAATCCACAAACGCTTGACCATTTGGAAGACAATATTCGCCGTATTATTGCCGATATACGGCCACAAATGTTGGAAAAAGTCATCGAAAATTGGACGTCCAGATTGGACTTACATCCGCGCCAGCCGTGGCGGTCATATGCCAGAAATCATATTTAAAATGTAATGCCACAAGATTATCTTTCGGATAAATAAAATTCATGTCAATCGAATAATTCATCGTTGTTTTATTGTAACTTAAAGCAACTTATACCTCTATAAAAAACACCCTTTACTTGACAATTAAGACAAGTACAGTAACCGGAGGTCAAATTTACCCATTGTACAACGTCCTAGTTTCTCACACCACTTATGTTGTGTGTGTTAATTTTATACATGAGTGGTGGGACCTACAGTTTAAAGCCGATTCCGAACGACAGATTTTTTTTTGAGAAACTTTTTCATGGCAATTTTTATTTACTCAGAGTTTTTGCCAGAAATCTGCTGAAAGGAAGTCGCCGTAGAAATACTTCTTGTATTTTGTGTTGATGTCTGGCCTGGAGCTCGAACCCTGGCTTTACGTCTAATAAGCCAACACACTACCTACTAGACTACGGCGACTTCAAAAATAAATCTTGCTATTGCAACACATTTTAATGTTTAAAAGCTCGGTCACGTGAGGTGAAAGACAGTTTCTTCCTCCTCCTCAGACCCGCAGTTCCTTTCAAAAGTCATTTGTCGAAATGCCAAATCTTTTGGCATCCCTACCAAAGGGGTCCGTGGCCCGTAAGAATCTCTATTGCATGATGGATGGTCATGCGGTTTAAGGACAGAAGTGAGTCGGTCCACTTCTGCTCCCTACGTATCCAGCTGAGTCTTGCAATATTGCACACACCTTCTTGCCGCCAACGAGATTGAACTTCCCCGTAACAGGAGGCATCCCCGGAATACCGGATTGTTGTATTAGCGTAAGTGCAGCCCTTGCGCTGACCAACTTCTTCCTTTTCCCTGATTTTGGTGGAACTTGGTTAGTACAGGTACTGCGTTCACCCGTAGCATCACAACGGGCCGCTATGCTCGCTCAAGTGAGCTTTGTGATATCAGAGCTACCACTCCGACCTGACCTGGCCTATATTAGCGTAAACAAAAGTAAATTATATCGGATCTTCTAACAGAAACTTTTGAACTTTAATAGTTGATAAGGGCCATTTTGTTGTTGAAGCTACTTCTGTCAAGTTACATACATACAAACATAATTGGCCATTACGACCCTTCAGTCAGAATTACGCACTAGCCTTCTCACACCACTTATGTTGTGTGTGTTAATTTTTATACATGAGTGGCGGGGCCTACAGTTTAAAGTCGATGCCGAACGACAGATTTTTGAGAAACTTTTCATGGAAATTTTATTTACTTTCGAGAGTTTTTGCCAGAAATCTGCTGAGAGGAAGTCGCCGCAGAAATATATTTTCATATTTCGTTTTGATGTCTGACCTGGGCTTTGAACCTACAGCAACTTCAAGTTAGTTGTTATTTATTCAGTCAACTTTGCCAAATCACCATGTCCGCGTACAGCATTTAATAACACGTACAAATACGAAAATTGTTTCATCAAAAGGGGGGGTAAACGTCCTACTGAGAGGCCTATTCGCAATTTTATAGATAAACTCAACTTCACTGCTTAAGGCAACAACGTGAAATCTGTTGAAAATTTTGCCGCTGTGCGCGAAAGTGTGCAGGGGAATTCCAGGCAGTCGATTTCGCGACGCTCACAAGAACACGACCTTTGGTAGACCACAACTTGGCAAATTTTGCGTCGTGACTTGAACCTGCATACGACCATAAACAATGATGTGTATTCGCTTAATGGACTCTGAAGCAGTTGGCATCTGATTCTAATTTTCATCGAAAAATCATTTTCAGCGACGAGGCCTTGGATTATCTATTCCAACACTTTTTTCTTCGACGTCTGCCTTGAACCTGCTTAATGGACTCTGGAGCGGTTGGCAACTCATCCTAGTTTTCATCGAAAAATCATTTTCAGCGACGAAGCCTTATATTATCTATTCCAACATTTTTTTTCTTCGACGTCTACCTATCTAGATGGCAAGCGAATAATATTGACCGAGTTCAAATCTGCACAATGGGCCTTTTATTGACAAAGTTTAACTCTGCAAGAGTACAGAAAAAGTAGGAAATAAATAAACAGATGGGGTCGTATATGTTTAGAAGTGAAGGCATTTAAACAAAAAAGAGAGAAAAAGGTCAATGGAATATGTTGACACCCTATAAGCCTTTAAGGATCGAGTGTTATCGATATCTTCTGTAGGAAGTAAATAAACAGATGGGGCCGTATATGTTTAGAAGTGAAGGCATTTAAACAAAAAAGAGAGAGAAAGGTCAATGGAATATGTTGACACCCTATAAGCCTTTAAGGATCGAGTGTTATCGATATCTTCTGTAGGAAGTAAATAAACAGATGGGGCCGTATATGTTTAGAAGTGAAGGCATTTAAACAAAAGAGAGAGAGAGAGAAAGGTTCATGGAATTTTTTGAGACCCTATAATCCTTTTAGGATCGAGTGTTATCGATATCTTCTGTAGGAAATAAATAAACAGATGGGGCCGTATATGTTTAGAAGTGAAGGCATTTAAACAAAAGAGGCAGAGAGAAAGGTTAATGGAATTTGTTGAGACCCTATTGTAATCGTTTTAGGATCGAGTGTTATCGATATCTTCTCTAGGAAATAAATAAACAGATGGGGCCGTATATGCTTAGAAGTGAAGGCATTTAAACAAAAGAGGGAGAGAGGTTCATGGAATTTGTTGAGACCCTATAAACCTTTTAGGATCGATTGTTATCGATATCTTCTGTAGGAAATAAATAAACAGATGGGGCCGTATATGTTTAGAAGTGAAGGCATTTGAACAAAAGAGGGAGAGAGAAAGGTTAATGGAATTTGTTGAGACCCTAAAAGCCTTTTAGGATCGAGTGTTATCGATATCTTCTCTAGGAAATAAATAAACAGAAGCGGCCGTACATGTTTAGAAGTGAAGGCATTTAAACAAAAAAGAGAGAGAAAGGTTCATGGAATTTGTTGAGACCCTATAATCTTTTTAGGATCGAGTGTTATCGATATCTTCTCTAGGAAATAAATAAACAGAAGCAGTCGTATATGTTTAGAAGTGAAGGCATTTAAACAAAAAAGAGAGAGAAAGGTTCATGGAATTTGTTGAGACCCTATAATCTTTTTAGGATCGAGTGTTATCGATATCTTCTCTAGGAAATAAATAAACAGATGGGGCCGTATATGTTTAGAAATGAAGGCATTTAAACAAAAGAGGGAGAGAGGTTCATGCAATTTGTTGAGACCCCATAAGCCTTTTAGGATCGAGTGTTATCGATATCTTCTGTAAGAAATAAATAAACAGATGGGGCCGTATATGTTTAGAAATGAAGGCATTTAAACAAAAGAGGGAGAGAGGTTCATGGAATTTGTTGAGACCCTATAATCCTTTTAGGATCGAGTGTTATCGATATCTTCTGTAGGAAATAAATAAACAGATGGGGCCGGGCCGTATATGTTTAGAAGTGAAGGCACTTAAACAAAAAAAAAAGAGAGAGAGAGAGGTTAATGGAATTTGTTGACACCCTATAAGCCTTTTAGGATCGATTGTTATCGATATCTTCTGTAGGAAATAAATAAACAGATAGGGCCGTATATGTTTAGAAGTGAAGGCATTTAAACAAAAGAGAGAGAGAAAGGTTCATGGAATTTTTTGAGACCCTATAATCCTTTTAGGATCGAGTTTTATCGATATCTTCTGTAGAAAAAAGTGTCGAAAAGTTATTTCCCTAAAAAATTGCTGTCAAGACCGTCCTGTCTCTGGTTTCTTAGTTTTTTTTTTGTCTCTGTGTTCCCTTTACTGTTTTTGGAGCAGATGGCGACTCATCATAGCATTCAGCGGAAAATAATTTTCAGCGGTGAGGCCCATTTCTGTGTAATTAGGTACGTGAGCAAACAAAATTTTCGAATTTGGTGCAATGCCAGTCCATAAAATATCGAAGAGTGTCTAATGCATCGTGAAAAAGTTACTACTTGATGTGGATTTTGGCCGGTGGCTTCACTCCGGTCACCAGCGAGCTTTTTAGGTCGATGATTAACAACTTATTTTCGCCTGGATTAAATAATCTGGACACAAACGATGAATATTTTCAATAGAATCACGCTATGTGCCACACAGCTCATGCCGCATTGGATATTCTACGCAGGCTTTTTGTGGGCATGATTATCTCACGTGGAGGTGATGTGAACTAGCCACCGTGGTTGTAAGATTTGGCTTCGTTAGGGTTTTTCTAATGGGGTCACAGGTATAATCGAAAGGTCCACAAAGCCAACATAACCCATGCCAATCAGTTAAATTAAACCTGATTTAGACGTCAGGGTCATGGTACAATTAATTCTATTTTTATTTCATATCTTTTCGGCTTCAAAAACAAAAATTTTCTTTGAAATATTCTTTCGTAAGTTATTCTGTTATTTGAGTGTTTATTTAAGCTATCGAAAGCTTGACATTTTAATTAAGCGGTAATTAATTTTCTTTAACGTTTCATTTACCTGCAACGAAACTGTTGCTCTTACTACACATTGCCCGGGGGGAGATTTAGCGAACATCAAAGCAGCTAACTTTCGCACGCAATGTCATTAACACGTTGCTTTCGTTCCATAATTCATTTAACGTGTCAGGAAGCGAAACGCGTTATGATAGCGTGAGATTAGAAATTATATTCTTTAATTGCTTTAAATTAAGTCAACAACTTTAACGAACAAAAAAGTAGAAGGAGGAATTGTTTTCGTGGCTATTTTTAATGAAAATGATTTATTTTTCAATAAACTTGGCAACCAAGCTTTAAAAGCAATTCAACAGTTATTTGTCATGGTCAAGAAGAAAAAAAGAAAAACGAAAACAAATAAAGGAAACGTATTTAAATAAAGAAACAAAGAAAGCTGTAATAATAAACCACCGTTATAATGCTTTTACAACCACAAAAGAGTGTTTAATAACCCTTTGGTTGTTGTTTTTTTATGCATGCATGCATAAATACCGTAAAGGGTAGTTGAAATCGCCTCCGCATGCATTAAAACATATTCTTCAACAGGATTTTAAGCTGCTTTTACTGTATGTATTAAACACAGTAAGACAGAGAGAGAGAGCGAGTAATGGATGGGTTTTTGTTTTTCCTTTCTATATGCGAACCTTTAAAACCAGTTTAAGTGCATAAATAAAGTGACAGCGAAGAGTGAGTTGTAAGTGCAAGAGTGAGGGGGAGAGTATGTATGTGTCGCTTTATTTGATTCTTTGTTTTGCGGTTTATGGAGGAGAGCATTAAAAATGAACGGTCAATTTGTTTGATTTTTGTTTTCAATAGTAAAAAGCCAACCAACCAACCAACCAACAACAAACACTCTTACTCAATCACTTACTTTTATACACAGACTTACACCTACACAGATACAATCTATTTGTGTGTTTTTTCTATTGTTTTATGTTTAAGCATCTGGCAAAGTAAAGCAAATGGGAATTTAAAATTTAATTTCTCTTGTAATTAATAAAGCGTATGAGAGTAAGTAAGAAAAAGTGAGTGGAAGAGAATATAGGAGTGTAGGGGCCAAAAAAAGCTTTTAAATAATAAAATATTTAATAAAAGGGATTTTCTTAATGGAAATTTAATAAAGTAAAGAGAGCAAGAGCGAAACATTACAGTTTTAATGCTCTTTATTGATTATTTTACCAAGTCAATGTCTCTGTGTGTGTGTTATTGGCACACTTGGCGTATGAATGATTTTTTAAAAGGAAAATTTTATACAGAAAATATCAATCATACGTGAAGGGGTACACAGGTACAACATAATGTTATGTTTTTAAAAGTAAAAAACAAAATAATTTTTTGATTTAGTTTTTAACATTAAATTTCCTTTTTCAAATTTAAAATAAAAAATAATAATAATAGTAAATAAAATATAAAAAATATACGAAATAAATAAAAGAATAAAATTAAAAAAATTAAAATTAAAAAATTAAAATAAAAATTTATAATTAAAAAAATAGAAAAAATATAACAAAGCAAAATAATTTATATAAAATTTAATGTTATTAAAGCAAAAAATAACTTTTTTAGATTTTTTTTATTGTAAATTAGAAAAAAATAAAATAAAACAAATTAAAAAAAATAAAAATATATGAAAAAGCTAAAGTAAAATAATTAAACATAATAAATAATATAATAAATATATAGTAAATAAGCATGTAGTAAATAAATATATAAAAAATAAATTTATAAATATATAAAGAATTAATAAATAAAATAAAAAGAAATAAAAGAACAATAAAAAATAAACAAAAATTAAAAAAAAATAAAAATTAAAAAAATACGAAACAAACTAATAAAATTTTAAAAAATAAAAAACAAAAATAAAAAGTAAAAAAATAAAAAATAAAAGTATATGAAAAAACTAAAAATAAATAAATATAATAAATAATATAATAAATAAACAGTAAATAAATTTATATTTTATACATGAATAAATATATAAAAAATAAATAATAAGTAATTACAATAAAAAATAAATAATTAGAATAAAAAGAAATATAAGAACAATAAAAAGTAAACAAAAATTTAAAAAATACATGAAGATAAATAAAAAAAAAATACAAAACAAAATAATAAAATTTTAAAAAATAAAAAACAAAACTAATAAATAAAACAATAAAAAATAAAAATATATGAAAAAACTAAAAAAATTAAATATAATAAATAATATAATAAATATAATAATATATAATATTTTATAAATAAATAAATATATAAAAAATAAATAAATAAATATTTAAAAAATAATAACAAAAAAAAAAAATAAATAAAAGAACAGTAAAAAATAAACAAAATTTAAAAAAATAAAAATTAAAAAACTATAAAGATAAATAAAAAAATACAAAACAAAATAATAAAGTTTTAAAAAATAAGAAACAAAACTATTAAATAAAACAATAAAAAATAAAAATATGTACAATGTAAAAAAAAACTAAAATAAATTAATTAAATATAATAAATAAATGTAACAATAATATAAATATAATAATATAGTATGATAATATATATATATAATAATAAATGTAATAATAATAAATATAATAATATAGTAAATACATTTATATTTTATAAATAAATAAATATATAAAAAATAATTACAATAAAAAATAAATAATTAAAATAAAAAGAAATAAAAGAACAGTAAAAAAGAAATAAAAATTAAAAAAATATTACTGACTTAATTAACAACCCGATTAACGGATTTCGGCCTGTCGCAACACATCCTTCCAGGCGCCTCGGCTTCTTGCGCGCCGGTGATCACACCAATCGATGACAGGGCTTCCTCGATTTAGTCTTTCCAACGGATACAAGGATACGTCCTCTTCGCCGACTTTCGCAGATCCCCGCATCAAATACCCGTCTCGCTGGAGCATCCTTCTCCATTCGAACGACATGGCCGAGCCAGCACAGCCGCTGAATATTAATACACTGCGCAACGTCTATGCTCATACAGCTCACTGTTGGATCGGATGCGGAAATCATGGCCAACTCGCACTGGACCGAAGATTAAAATATGTATATAAAATATATAATAAATAAAAAATATATAAAAATAAATAAAAAACAAAATATTAAAATTTAAAAAAATAAATAAAAATAAAACAAACAAATACAACAATAAAAAAATAAAATAAAAATATAGAAAATTAAAAAAAATAAATAAAATTTAAAAAAATAAATAAAAACAATAAAATAAAATAAAAATAGTATGAAAAATAAAAAGAATAAAAATAAAACAAAACAAAATAAAATAATATTTCTTAACGGCCACCCATTATTTTTATCATTCCAGTTTCATTCATTCATTTGCCACGCTTTTTATAATTTTCCTAGAAATGAAGCAGGCATGTATGTGTGAGTGTGTGTTAATATTTCAAATCATCATCACAGCTGGTCACAACGACAGCAGCAATGTCGGCAAATGGCTGTGAATGTTTCTTTTTACAACTTCATAATGATCATGTCGTAGCTGTTGTGTTGTCATTGTCATTGCGTGCCTCTTTTCTTTTCCTTATGTATTGTTATTGTATTTCTTATTGTATAATTTGACTGGTGGTGGTGGTCGGGGTTGAGACGGACATAAAACGAAATGAGAGAATAAATGAAAACACACAACAGAATAGACAAATTAAGCAAAAAATAAAAAAAACCCGATGCGTGATTGTTGATTTTATCTTTTGTATTCTGCAGTTATCTCTTCATTCATTCAGCCATAATAACAACAGTTTTGAAATGCCCGCAGCAGTACGATTTTCTTAAAAATTAAAAGAAAAGAAGAAGAAATTTTACACTGTCATAATCACTAAATTAAGGCACAACTACAGCTGAGGTCGTTTTCATTTAATTTATGGATTTATGGCAGATGATTGTGAAAGAAACTGTAGGTCAAGAGGTCACTTAAACTAAAAAAGGAAACAAATTTCTAAAAAAAATTCTACAAAAATTTTGTTTATTTATAATTTTTAAAATGTAATTTTTCTAGTTTCCGGTTTTTTATATTTGTTTATTTGAATTGCTATGTTCAATCCTCCTTCCGCTTCACCATCATTATGTCTTGGACATCATCTTCCTAATCAACCTCTTCCAGAACCTCAGACTTCCTTAACAGCATGCCAAAGACAGATGCCATATCCAGTTAAGTGGGTCAATGTCACCGGATTCTTTATGATGATATAAGATGATGTGCCCCAATCCAAAGGCCACCACACCATTGGAATATGCCAAGTGCTCCAGGTATTCCTGATTAACTATAATGGTCACAGAGCAAGATCCAATTCGCTCCACCAATTTGCAAATTTTCCACTTGGGTGTTGGTAACTAAGGATTGCGCATCTTTTTTATAATAACGGCTTTCTCTGGCTTTTTTTCGAGCTATTCAAGAGCGTATTCGCGGTCTGCTTGGGCTGACATCATTAGATGCCCTTGCAGATTTTTCCCATCCTCCATATATGTACATAGCTTTGAAGAAGAGCTTCAGGGCACTTTTATCGTCACACTCTGCTTATATAACATGTCCTTGGTGCTAGCCAAACACTTTTTAAACTGGTACAGATCCCGTATTCTGCTTCATTACCTCAAGGAAGACATCTGAAAGAGCGTCTTCCACCAATTTCCAGTTCGATGGTGTAATGATGCCACCTGAATCTGTGAAATCAACCACCACCATCTCTATACAATCCTTTAGGCTGTCACTGTATGAAATGTTGGTATAATGCCACTTTATTTGTCTCTTCTCTCCAAGTGCGACTACGTTTTTTAACAACTGCCTTCGTGGCTGCTATGTTTTTCAAATCCGTCGAACTTGTTCTTGGCTCAGGCCAGCATGATTGCTTATCGCACAGCTTTCAGTTGTCTATTGGGAATTTTGCGATCATTTTCAGAACTTGCCTAACTTTTAATCGCTCCCTGTACTGCTGCTTCGCTTCTTCTGGCTCGTGGCTGACAAGCCCACACCTTTGTCCAATGGTGGGAGCCATAATTCACAAGAAACTAAGGTCGAATGCGTGTAGATTCCCACCTTATACCGGGCAACCATCATTACCAGCCGATACCCACGTGGAGAGGTTAGATAGATGATTTTCGTTATGCTCGAATACTTGTATACTATTTCCACGTCGGCAGTATATCCTGTAAATAATTTTTCTTACAATCGTTTTAATACGGGGTGGTTTCCGTTGGATTTATTTTGTTTGTTTGTTTTTAGTTTATTTTTTCGTTAATAATTCGTTAGAATTTGAATTCGTCTGAAAAAAAATTTATTATTTAAAGCATCTTTCCGCATTTAATCTGTCTTCAGCTGTAATCTCTGCTGGTATCAATATCCCCTATAATTGTCAACACTAATCCATGGCATTACATTTGTAATCGTTCTCCAATTTCATTAACCTCGTGTTTTACTCATGCATAAACACTGTCTCTGTCTCTTTCTCTCTCTCTCTCTGTTTTTCTTGCTCTTAACATGAAATGAAATGTTAAGAAAATAAAAATCCATGCAAAAGAAAACAAAAACATCCTCATTATGTTTATTTATAAGCACACACACACATACACATGCTTGTTTTTTACTCCTATGAATGGATTTAATTGTGAGCCAATTAATAAGAAATGAAACAAAAATAAACAAGAATAACAAGTTAAAGAAATTGTTAACCTTCTGTTTCAGTAAAACGCATGATTTTAGATGAACATATCAGACTGAATGTATGAAAAAACACGCAATTACTCATACAAATAAAATGTTTCTCTTATAGAGACAGGAGGTAAATGTTTTTAAACGAAAACATAAAAAACGGACGTTCGTTCGAACGAACATACGAACGAATGGCTAAAGAAAACAATAACAAACAACCTACAATTTCAATAACATAACAAATAAACTGAGAAAAAACAACAACAGAAAAGTAACAATAATGGAAACATGTTATAAATATGGCCGTACAGCCAGATATAATCCTGTGTGTGTGTATGTATGCGAGTGTTTTTTGAGGGTGCATGTAAACAAAAAGAAGACCTTGAGGCAATACAAATACAATCATAAACAACATCATTGATTTGACATTTGAATTTGGGATTAATTAAGTAGCAAAATTGAGCACACATAATTGACTGGCTGTGCTGCAAAGAGAGTGTGAGTGAGAGAGAGAGTAAGACATCTCTCCGTTGCCATTAAATTTGTCTGTTTTTTTTGTTAGTAAAAAAAAATATGCTTTAAATTTGGAATTTTCATTTTTTTTCCTTGCCACCTTATCAATGTAGGGCCTATTTATTTGCACATAATTTTTCTGTTCATACCACATTATCTCTTAATGGCTAATAAGTTTATTTATTTTTGTTTTTTTGTTTATTCGTGAATGGCAAACACATTATTATTAAATTTGCTTGCCACCAACCAAAAATTCGATTATTTTCTGTTTTTGTATATATTTTATATTTACAGTTATTAAGTGTTGATTTTTTGGTTTTTTAGGTAATTTATTTTATCAAAAACAAACACACCAAAAACACCAAAAATATGTTCAATGAACTCGACAGATTAGATTAGAAAAGAAAAAGAAGAAGAAGAAGCAACAGCAACATATTAAATAATCAGTTTAACCAACAAATGTAATCGGGGAAGGGAAACAATTCACTTGAAATTATATGGTACAGGCTTAAAGAGCTTAAAAATTTCTAAACAAACATATTGGGGAAACTTAATTAAATCAATGTTTGTTTTTAGGATTAAATGTTGTAAAAATAATGTAAAATATTCACAATGAAAGTAGGGAATTTAAAAGGGAAGGGGGTGTATAAAACGAATTCGCCTTTTTAATTTTTTATTTTATTAAAATTCTATGTAAACATTGAAAATTTTGAAAGCAGTTTCGTTTACATACATTTTTACAGTCGTCATTTTTTGTCATATATGAAATTTAATTGTGTTTTAAATGTTTCCTTTTGAATTTTTTTGTTATTGGATTTTTCTATCAATAACTTTTTGAGTTATTGAAATTTTGTACTGAAAATTGTTCTGTGTTATCGAATTTTTTCTATTGAAATGTTATCAACACTTTATTTAATTTTGTTTTCTATTGAATTTCTATTTTGTTATCGAAATTTTCTATTGACATTTCTATGTTATCGAAATTGTATATTGAAAATTTTCTTCGCTATCGAAATTTTTTATTAAAACTTCTAAGTATTATTGAAATTTTTCATCTACAGAAAATTTGATTGTGTTGTCAATATTTTCCATAGAAAATTTCGATAACAGAAAATAATTTCTTTAGAATATTTCGAAAATAGAATTTTTTTTCTATAGAAATATTTTTGCTGTTTTCGGAATTCTCTAAGGAAAATTTTTGCTGTTATCGAAATTCTCTAAGGAAAATTTTTTATTCAATAAAAGATTTTTGCTGTTATCGAAATTTTCTATAGAAAATGTGTGTTATCGAAATTTTCTATAGAAAATTGTTTGTTGTCGAAATTTTCTATAGAAAATTGTTTGTTATCGAAATTTTCTATAGAAAATTGTTTCTGTTATCGAAATTTCGTATAGAAAATTGTTTCTGTTATTGATATTTCGTATAGAAAATTGTTTCTGTTATCGAAGTTCTCTAAGGAAAATTTTTTGTGTTATCGAAATTACATATCAATAGAAAACTTTTGCTGTTATGGAAATTTTCTGTAGAAAACTGTTTCTGCTATCGAAATATTCTATAGAAAACACTTTCTGTTATCCAAATTTTCTATAGAAAATTGATTCTGTTATCGAAATTTTCTATAGAAAATTGTTTCTGTTCTCGAAATTTTAAGTTTTTTGTGTTATCGAAATTTTCTATAGAAAACTCTTTGTATTATCGAAATTTTTAATAGAAAATTATTTGTGTTATCGAAACTTTCTGCAGAAAATTATTTGTGTTATCGAAATTTTCTGTAGAACGTTATTTGTGTTATCGAAATTTTCTATAGAAAGTTTTTCTATTATCGAAATTATAAGTTTTTTGTGTTATCGAAATTTTTTATAGAACATTTTTTGTGTTATCGAAATTTTCTATACAAAACTCTTTGTGTTATCGAAATTATCTATAGAAAATTATTTGTGTTATCGAAATTTTCTATAGAAAGTTTTTTCTGTTATCTAAATTATAAGTTTTTTGTGTTTTCGAAATTTTTTTTATAGAAAACTCTTTGTTATCGAAATTTTTAATAGAAAATTATTTGTGTTAAAGAATTCTTCTATAGAAAATTATTTGTGTTATCGAAATTCTCTATAGAAAGTTATTTGTGTTATCGAAATTTTCTATAGAAAGTTATTTGTGTTATCGAAATTTTCTATAGAAAGTTATTTGTGTTATCGAAATTTTCTATAGAATGTCTTCTATGTTATCGAAATTTTCAATAGAAAATTATTTGTGTTATCGAAATTTTCTGTAAAAAATTATATGTGTTATACAAAATAGAAGATTTGTATATGTACCATACATATATCGACGCCTCCATTCTATAACGTTCTAAGTGTACTTAGAACGTTTTTAATGTTCTTGCACTTTTAAATTCTAGGTCCTCTAACTTAAATACTGTCAAAATTTGGTTAAGATGCGCGGATCCGTTCCGAAGTTATAGGGAAAAATCAACTTAAAATACGCATATAGTTGTATGTCGCGTGAAAACTTTGAGAGCTCATAACTCAAAACACACTTTTTCGACTTAGAATGTTATAGAAGAGAGGCGTCGATATGTCTGTTTTAGTATTATTTCACGCTGTATTCACATTTTGATGAAACTCTGTGATTAAATGCGATTAAAATTCTTTTTACACACTGCTACTTAAAACAATACCCCTGTTATTGCTGAGTTCCCAACCCTGTTGTAAATATACATACACATACACATGGCTGCTGTTTTCTAAACATTAGTATGTGTATGTATGTATGCATGTATGTATGCATGTATGATTTTTTCACTCTATAATATCGATTAAAACTGGAAAAAAATTTGCATTTGGCATATTGCGTCAATGATGCCTAAGGGAGTACAGCATTATTAAGTAAAAACAAATAACAACAACGACAGTTGAACAGAAAAAGTAAGAACAACAAAACAAAAAACCAATAACAGAATATAATTCTTATAACACACACACATACATACATACATACACACACAGCATTAAGTCATAAACTTAGAAAAGCCTGTGTTAATGAAATTTAATGTTTATTTAAACACTCAGTGAAAACATAATACGCACACCACCATTGGCTATTTTAGTTAATGTATAGACAACAATAAATTTGTCCCGTTTGTTATGTTGTGTGCTGTAGATGAGTGTAATAAAAACGAATATTAAATAATTGTTGTTGTTGTTGGTGTTTTGAATAATGCTCTGCTTTCACAATAACAACAATTATAATAAGCAGAACAGAACTTTTGTCTGTAATTATAAAATGCAGACGAGTAATGGCCAGAACATGACTTGGAGAGAAGAAAAATGAGAAAGTTTGAGAAAGAATTGTAATACAATGTTGACAAATTTTCTATCGAAGAGTGTGAAAAGAAAAAAAAATATTTTCATTGAGAAAAATAATAAAATCGAAAAAGATTTTTTCAGGGTTGGGTACACAAAGGCATTAAATATAAAACGATTTTGGGACAAAATTAAATTCATTTTATTTTCGTATTTTTTTTTTGTCGATGGCTGACATTTTTGTCGTCGATGACTTGTATTTTTTGGTCGAAAACTTCCATTTTATGTCGATTTATTTATTTTGGTCGAGTTGCATTTTTATGGTCGATAACTTGCATTTTTTTGGTCAATTATTTGCTGTTTTTTTTGTCGATTATTTGCTGTTTTTCGTCGATGACTTGCACTTTTCTAGTCGCTGCCTTGCATAGTTATGGTTGATGACTTGCATTTTTTGGTAATGTCTTGCATTTTTTGCCGATGACTTGCGTTTTTAGTTCGATGATTTGCATCTTTTTAGTCGATATCTTGCATTTTCTGTTGATTACCTGTATTTTTTTGTAGTCGCCGTAGTCTAGTAGGTAGTGTGTTGGCTTATTAGACGTAAAGCCAGGGTTCGAGCCCCAGGCCAGACATCATAACAAAATACAAAAAGTATTTCTACGGCGACTTCCTCTCAGCAGATTTCTGGCAAAAACTCTTGAGTGTAAATAAAATTGCCATGAAAAGTTTTTTAAAAATCTGTCGTTCGGAGTCGACTTTAAACTGTGGGTTCCTCCACTCATGTATAAAATTAACACACACACAACATAAGTGGTGTGAGAAACTAGGTCGTAATCCTGACTGAAGGGTTGTAATGACCAATTACGTAACTTGCATTTTTTGGTCGATGACTTTAATTTTTTTGCCGATGATTTGCTGTCTTTTTGGTCGATGACTTGCATCTTTTTAGTCGAAGACTTGCATATTTTTCATATAGAGCACCTATTTTTGCTCGTTTGAGGAAAACAATTAGCTTTGTCGCACTTTTCTGGTCGCTGTCTTGCATAATTTTGGTTTATGAGTTGCGTTTTTTGTTCGATGATTTGCTTCTTTTTAATCGATAACTTGCATTTATTTTGGTCGATAACTTGCATTTTTTGGTCGATGACTAATTTTTTTTTGCCGATGATTTGTTGTGTTTTGGTCGATGACTTGCATCTTTTTAGTCGAAGACTTGCATTTGTCGATTACCTGCATTTTTCATATACATAGAGCACCTCTTTTTGCTCATTTGAGGAAAACAATTAGCTTTGTCGCACTTTTCTGGTCTATGCCTTGCATAGTTTTGGTTGATGACTTGCGTTTTTTGTTCGATGATTTGCTTCTTTTTAATCGATAACTTGCATTTTTTGTCGATTACTTGCATTTTTCATATAGAGCACCTCTTTTTGCTCATTTGAGGAAAACAATTGGCTTCGCAATCGCCTGTATCCCCGGTCTTAGGTAACGTCCGACCCTAAGGAAATTTGTTTGGGAATCCTATACAATGACTATCCGTCTTACCAGTTCCATTTCCCCCACAAATTTATTTTTATTTTAGACCGTTTTATGCGGAGCACTTTTATTTGTTCATTTGGAGAAAACAATTAGCTTCATCGGTTAGATTTCATGTGCCAAGGGTTACCCGACCATAACGAAAACTCTTTTGGAATTTGGTGGGATGACATTGACATGGATTTAAAAAAAACAAATATTTTTTAATTAACCCTTTCATGCCCGAATTTTTTGGGCCAGAGCTAAAATTTTTTTAAGGACATGTGTTTGTTAGTCATGGCCTAAATATGAAGTGATATTAAATTCAGAGTCCTACATATTCTGGTTTTACGCGTTTTTAACCAAGCTTGTTTGCAAAAAAAAATCTTTTAAAAAATTAATAATTACGGAATTTATGAACAAAAATGTACAATGTTGCCTATAGGCAACATCGGGCATGAAAGGGTTAAAATCGGCGCCGATTTTTGAACATTATGTCAATGGACATTATGTCATGCCACCTGGCATTCTTTTTCGAATACTTATCAGGCCCACTAGCTTCAAATTATAATTTTCATAGCTAACTCCACACTCATCTCATTCTTCACACACTCATCTAATTTTGTAAAAGTTCTGGAAATATTCCGTCCAACCCTGCCTTCGTAAAGGGTGAGAAGCTTTTAAGGGCTTCTTTCTGGGGAATCCCTCGTTCTGTTGCTCCCCGTTTGCCGCACAGATGGCGAATCCATTAAAAAATATCAGAAAAAAATTTGTTAACTTTAGTAGCACGGGCACATAATAAGTGTTAGGAATTCTTTAATTTATTTACCTGCATACATACATATATATTTCGTTTATATGTATATGCACGTAAATACATACGTGCATATCCGCATTATTAAAAATAAAAGCGGACACCGCTTGATTTATTATCATTTTTTTATTACCTTTCAGTAATTACTGAGTTCACCCTCTGCTAGTATGCCAAGGAATGTTTGTTATTGTTTTTCTCTTGTTTTTTTTTACCGATGTCTTGAATAATATTATTTTGTTAAACGCGCTTAATATGAAAGTAAATAAATAAATTAAATAAAATGTAAAAAAATTAAATAATTGTGTGAATAAATATTAAAAGGAGAGAGGAGAGGGAGGGAAGAATATTTTTTTGTTTTATGTTCACAATACATTTTCCATAATTTTTCTTTGAATGTTTGCCATTGAATGTTGCCAACTTTAATTGTTAAAACATGTGAAAATACTTATGGCCCCGAGTGGTCTGTCACTTACATGTCAATTAAAAATGTCATGTCATAACACCGTCATTTTATTTTTGTTAAATGAACATGTGAAGCAATTATTTGCAGCCGAAGAGTAATTTTTGAAAATTGAAAAACATTTTTGGCTGTGAAAGGTGAACAGAGAAGAGACATGATATTGTTTTTCGTGTTACATTTTCTTTGTTTATTTGCTTGTTCTTAATTAAATATTTTTGTTTATTTAAAAAACTTAAAAACTGTCAATATCTTATGAGAAGATTTATAAGAAAAATATTTACAAAATTTTTAAAAATATTTTCCAAAATTTTTTTTTTTTTTTAATTTAAAAATGCTTTGTAATGTGTGGGTGTAATAATGGGCAACATTTTTAATTATTGTTTATACATTATCGAAAACATTAATAATAATAACAATAAATATAAATAAATATAAATATTACAACGCCACAGTGTACAACACTTTTTTTCCATAAAGGAAATCACGCGTTGCCAATTTATTTCGGGGAATTTTTAAAAATAAATTTTTAATTTTTTTTGGATTTTTTTTAAATGCATTTTCTCTGATAAGATATACTAACACTGCCTTTAATTTGATTTGTATAGAAATTTCATCGCCTTAATTCCTGTACGTCTTCCTTCCTCAATATAGTACAAAAGCCCCATGAAAAGTTCTTGCAAAAAGCAATGAATTTTAAAATACTTTCGAATGTTATTAGAACGGGAGCAAAAAGGTGTTGCCAATGATAAGTTAGAGTGTGCAATTTACAAACACCATTTGTGCGTTATGTTTTCTTCCCCTCTTCTTTTGTGTTGTAGGGAATTTGCGTATTGATAGACGGACGCATAGAGCCTCTGTTGTGTTACATCCATTACAGTTTCCTAGAAATGCAAAAACAAAAAAACGAATAAACGAATGGCATGGAAATGGTTTCATCCGTATTATAAAGGGTGTTTTTTATAGAGGTATAGAACTTTAAGTTGGCATTACTTTTCAAAATGGCGACCGATTTAACAGCTGTCAAGTGATTTATTCTCAGTTTGGTTTGGCAATTCATCATGAATAGACTCACGCCTGAACAATGCTTGCCAAATAGTGCAATTTTATTTCGAAAATAATGGTTCTGTGCGGAAAACGTATCGCGCACTACGTCCATTTTATCGTCGACAAAATCCTCCATCAGAGCAGTTAATTCGATTAACCATGGAACGTTTTCGCACCACGTTTACTCTTATTGATAACTCGCATCCCCAGAGACGCTGTACGGTGCGTACAGAAGAAGCTATTGTTGCTGTAGAGCGTAGCATTGAGGAAGACCCGAATGAGTCCATCCGCCATTGAGCACAGGAATTGGATCTGTGTCCATCCACTTTATGGAAGATTTTGCGGAAGGATCTTGGTTTGCGTGCTTACAAAATCCAACTCGTGCAAGATTTGAAGCCAAACGATCATCAAGTAAGGCGTAGATTCGTCGAATGGGCCCAAAACGAGATTACCGTTGTTCCCGATTTTCATAAGCGAATTTTGTTTAGCGATGAAGCGCACTTCTGGTTGAATGCTACGTCAACAAACAAAACTGCCGCATTTGGAGTGAAGGTAATCCTCAAGTGTATGTGGAAACACCGTTACATCCAGAAAAACTGACTGTTTGGTGCGCTTTATGGGTTGGTGGAATCATTGGTCCGTACTTTTTCAAAAACGATGGTGGCCAGAACGTTACAGTCAATGGTGATCGGTATAGAGCCATGATTACAAACTTTTTCATTCCTGAATTGAATAACCATGATGTCCAGGAGATGTGGTTTCAACAAGACGGCGCAACATGTCACACAGCTCGTGCCACAATAGATTTATGGAAAGACACGTTTGGTGACCGCCTAATTTCAAGTTTTGGACCTGTGAATTGGCCTCCAAGATCTTGTGATTTAACACCGCTAGACTACTTTTTGTGGGGCTATGTAAAGTCATTGGTCTATGCGGTAAAGCCACAAACGCTTGACCATTTGGAAGACAACATTCGCCGTATTATTGCCGATATACGGCCACAAATGTTGGAAAAAGTCATCGAAAATTGGACGTCCAGATTGGACTTACATTCGCGCCAGCCGTGGCGGTCATATGCCAGAAATCTTATTTAAAATGTAATGCCACAAGATTATCTTTCGGATAAATAAAATTCATGTCAATCGAATAATCCATCGTTGTTTTATTGCAACTTAAAGTTCTATACCTCTATAAAAAACACCCTTTAGTTTCAGAGAAATTGCAAAACTATGCCATCAAATTCGTGGCGATGGTGTTGTCTGTGGACAATAATTATCATTTTGAAATTGTATAGAAAGAGTGAGTGCATGAGGGTCGTAATCGTAATGGAAACACACGGCACTTAAATTAAGGCACATTGGAAATTTTCTGGGAAATAAACTCTTAGAGTGTTAGGTGTTATGGACACTCATGGCCTAACTCTAGTCTACTAGCAAAGCTCATTTCATTTTCTTCCGAATTTGGATTACAGATAAGCACTTTAACCACTACACCATATACCTCGATTAGACAACGTACTTAATCAGGTTTACGATCTAGTTCCTCACACCACCGACATTACGGTTGCCTTCCAAAATGTTAGTTGCTTTGTGTTTGAACAAAGTATAGTGTTCCATAAAGCCGCTGTACAAAATATATACAATGTATTCTATTTCAAAACGTCGTAAATGTGTATTTTTAACGCCGTCAAAACGCAATCAGACATCGGATTTATAGTTGATGCATTGTGTGGTTACTTTGCATATCTACATTGTTTATATACAGTAGTAGAACTGCATACAAACTTTGTATTGATACATTTTGGAAGGCAGCCTACATGTGAATTGTTTGCATGAGTATCAGCAACCTATACGAACTACAGACTTTTGAGAAACTTGTCTAAGAGACACTTCGTCAATAGTTAACATTTATTAGGGCGTGATCAAAGGGTAAGGACCCTATGGCTGCCTAGGCACATGCTGACGCATTCTCAAGCCAACTAATATGGAATTTAGTAATGAGAAGACCTTCATAATAGCCTAGATCTCCGTCTAACAGACACTAGGACTAAGGATTCAAATCACTTTCGACAGAGCAAACCTCAGATGCAAGAAAATAGAAACACCAAAACCAAACCCACAGTCAATTCTCGAACCATCTCTAAGAAAATCCCACATTCAATTAACTTCTACAAGTCGATTTTGAGAGTTTGTAGTAATAGGAAAAGAGTACGTGGAACTAGCTCCTGTAAGATTACCACAAAACTACAAGCGCGAATATATGCTCATACTCCAGATGTCGGTCTCACCGCGCCAAAACCAACCCTACAGCCAATTCTCGAACCATCTCTAAGAAATCTAATGCCGAATCTGTACAGGGGGAAGAAAATCCCACATCGAATTGGCTTCTACTAATCGATTTTTAGAGTTTGAAGTAATCGGAGAAGAGAACGTGGAACTAACTCCTGTAAGATTACCACAAAAATACGAGCTCGAATATATGCTCTAGTCTTTCATACTCCTGAAGATGTCGGTATCGTCGTGCAACAAGCCGTTGTAGCATGGGATTTCAGGACTAAGGGGAGCAGGTTCATATTAACGGGTGGGATACCAAAGCTGGTCGATTTTAGGATGATAGTCAGTTGCTTGATGATCGGGACTTCATTCTCCAGCGTCCACCATACGAACATACCAAACTTCGGACCGCTAGAAACGCCCCATAGCCTCTGAATTGTTTAGAACAACTCTCCTCAACGTTTTGTGAGCAGATGCATCAACGTATTTTGCCTAAGGACACCGATTCCGATTGTCGTGACACCCTCGAATATCTTAAAACCATGCTGGCCTCAAGCTCTTTGCTCACAGACAGTATGCTTATCCAATAAAACTGTATTTGTAGGCACTTTATGATACAAATTTTAATCTCCACGACTTATTTTCAAAGAAGTTTTTTCTAACATGTCGGGTAGGCTGGTCTTGTAAGATATTGAGACGAATTGTATTGTATTCTGCGAGTGTATTTTATATTCTATGGTTGCTTGATTAATAATTAAATATTTCTCCCACGCTTCAAAACCTTTCTTTTAATATAGTTTCTCCACACCATAAAGTATGCAACATATTATGAAATCATAGCAGCTGATTGTGTTGTTTGAAACTATTCATTTCTGCTTTATTTTTGTACTCAATTTGACTTGTGTTTTCCTGGTATTTTTAATATCGTAAAGTTATGTTCTCTCGCTTTCTCGCCCCACCCTCTTTTTCTCTTCCTTTATGTTCCCCTTTTTTCACGTTGTTCTATAGTTTTAATTAGATTTGTTTGGAAACAAACACAAACAGGCAGACAATTCAATACTCTTGTTCCCCCGCGTACATAAAACCGTGTTTGTCAGAAACAAAATATGAAATTAAAATAAACTCGCGGCATACTTTTAGGAGTCATATAATAAGTATGCCAACAAAGTATACATTGCTGATGGTAAAGGAATATTAATTTATCAAATAGGGTGCAAATGAGGGATGGAATCGTTTTTTTTTGCTTTAAATTTTAATTTATTTCTTTAAAAAAGGCATCCTACAAGAAAGAGAAAACTAAAGTTATATTTAAAAGTTTATAATTTGTTTTAAACAAAAAATTTGATGCCTAATTTTAGGTGTTTACTTATTTAATTTAGGTGTTTTATTTAATTGGTCATTACAACCCTTTAGTTGGGATTACAACCCAGCTTCTCCCAATACCTATGCAGTGTGTGGTAGTTTTATCCATTGACTACGAACACCAGATTTTTGGAAAATTTCTCGTGGCAATTCTCTTTAGGTTAGGTTAGGTTAGAGGACGTGTACATGTCAATTAAGACAAGTACAGCACCCGGAGGTCGAATTGACCCATTGTAAAGGGTGTTTTTTTTATAGAGGTATAGAACTTTAAGTTGCAATAAAACAACGATGGATTATTCGATTGACATGAATTTTATTTATCCGAAAGATAATCTTGTGGCATTACATTTTAAATATGATTTCTGGCATATGACCGCCACGGCTGGCGCGGATGTAGTCCAATCTGGACGTCCTATTTTCGACGACTTTTTCCAATATTTGTGGCCGTATATCGGCAATAATACGGCGAATGTTGTCTTCCAAATGGTCAAGCGTTTGTGGCTTTACCGCATAGACCAATGACTTTACATAGCCCCACAGAAAGTAGTCTAGCGGTGTTAAATCACAAGATCTTGGAGGCCAATTCACAGGTCCAAAACGTGAAATTAGGCGGTCACCAAACGTGTCTTTCAATAAATCTATTGCGGCACGAGCTGTGTGACATGTTGCGCCGTCTTGTTGAAACCACATCTCCTGGACATCATGGTTATTCAATTCAGGAATGAAAAAGTTAGTAATCATGGCTCTATACCGATCACCATTGACTGTAACGTTCTGGCCACCATCGTTTTTGAAAAAGTACGCACCAATGATTCCACCAGCCCATAAAGCGCACCAAACAGTCAGTTTTTCTGGATGTAACGGTGTTTCCACATACACTTGAGGATTACCTTCACTCCAAACGTGGTGCGAAAACGTTCCATGGTTAATCGAATTAACTGCTCTGATGGACGATTTTGTCGACGATAAAATGGACGTAGTGCGCGATACGTTTTCCGCACAGAAACATTATTTTCGAAATAAAATTGCACTATTTTCAAGCTTTGTTCAGGCGTGAGTCTATTCATGATGAATTGCCAAACCAAACTGAGAATAAATCACTTGACAGCTGTTAAATCGGTCGCCATCTTGAAAAGTAATGCCAACTTAAAGTTCTATACCTCTATAAAAAACACCCTTTACAACGAACATTCTCTTTACTCTTAGTTTTTGCCAGAAGATTGCTGAAAAAAAGTCAACGAAAGAAATATTTTTTCAAATTTCGTTTTGTCCGAGATGTCTGAGCTTGGATTTGAGCCAAGAGCTCGTCTCTAATAAGGCAACGCACTACTTACTAGAAGATAACGGCGACTTCGTTACCATTTATGCTCCAAACATAGAGTGAAAGCCTTGTGTAAGGGCTGATGCCTTTAAGACTTCTGGCCCACCACAGGCGGAGAGAGAGGATGCTTGTTAATGATAGTAGGGTATCAAACTCTGTTAATTCATTAGGGCACTGTTAGGTTAGGTTAGGTCGAAGTGGTAGCTTTGATATCAAAGAGCTCACTTGAGCACGCTTAGCGGCCCGTTGTGATGTCACGAGTGAATGCAGTCTCTGTACTGACCAAGTTCCACCCAAAATCAGGGAAGAGAAGAAAGTTGGTCAGCGCAGGGACTGCACTTTAGGACACTGTTCCTATGTGGATTGTTTTTGGCGGCTTTATCGCTTTACAAGAGGGAAATAAAGGGTATTGTTCCCGAAAATTGTTGCACGAGTGTCATGTAGAGCACCTCACTTCGTGGCCGGTATTGGCCAGTGTATTACACAGAGAATTCGTAATTTTGGTCGAACTATTCATATCCATTTTTTAAAGCCCCAACACAAAATGCATTCCATTAGTAGTGGGCATCAGCTGCCTGGTGGTGGTAAATAAAAAGAAAAACATTTTTTATGCCTGTTTTTTTTTTTTTTTTTTTTTTTTTTTTTTTTTTTTTGTACAAAAATCCTAAAAGTAGACCTTTGCACAGTTTTAATATTATCGCGCCATAAATGCCACTTCGATAAAAGCGTAACAAATTATTGCATGACGGCTAGAAAATGTTTTTATTTTTGGTTAACAGTTGACACTGCAGTTGACACATCATTTAAACCACCAAACCACCACGGTGAGAGTAAATAAACTCTCTTCTATGAAAAATTAAAAACACGTGTCACGGTTAAATGGGGACCCGTGCAAAAAACCTACACACTCAGTATGATAGCACATCTACGCCCACACGGATAAAGGAAATCAAATTGAAAAGAGTGGCAGTTAGAACGCAACCCATGTGGCCATATGATACATTGAGAATACAAAAAAAAAATGGTGTTCAAAAAAATGTTGTCAGGATAATAAAGAAATTGTCAGATATTTTTTTCTCTTCACAGATTAAGGCAAGGCTAACTTGATTGTTGTTTCATCGCGGAATATGTCAAATGTCAATAACCAAACAAGGCAATAAAGAGTGGTTGTGGGAATGCTTACGTAATATTAAAATAGAAGTGCTGGTAGTATATTGAACTCAGTCCCCGTGTGGTAGCGGGAATAGAATACTACCACAGTGATCACCATACTTGTCGTATAAGGCGACTAAGGGTGCTGCTACCAGTCAGGAACTATTTGGGGTTCAACTGGCAGCAGTCTGGTCTTACTTGGCTGCGAAGCCTGACCAGAGGTCTTAATCTGGTACCACGGGTGCCGGGAGCCCCAGGGACTTGTCTCTGCCCGGCAATGGTGAGGCCCCCTTGTGGGAGCGACGTGGTGGCTGTGGTTTAGACCCAAATCGCGGGAAGTGTGTCAGTACGGTGTGGCGTTACACTTTTAACGCATTGAATGAGTTTAGATGGTCTCTGACCCCTAAACAAGAGGGAAATCATACCCAAATAGTATGGCTCCGAATTGCTATTTACATACAGGGTTGCAGCTAGTTTTTGCGGTATGTGGGGGCGTTGGTAGACGCTTTGCATTTCACCCTGTGCGAAGAGCACCGTGGGATTAGGTCCACATGGACAGATACCCATGTAAAACCCACACATAGTATATTGAAGTCAGAAAGAGAGCGTGAATTCCAATCTAGCCATGAAATGATAAGGAAGACACACAGTCACACTTCTAAGGGTCCACTGTAGAAGCTTGTGCTAACGTTGTTTACCCTTTTAACCTATTGGATTTGGCACTACCACCCATATATGTATAAAATTTATGCAGTATCTATCGTTACAGGGTCCCTTGCGGACATTAGGCTATGGGGCCTTATTTAAGTGCTTCCTA
Source organism: Sarcophaga variegata (assembly GCA_932273835.1). Classification (NCBI taxonomy): domain Eukaryota; kingdom Metazoa; phylum Arthropoda; class Insecta; order Diptera; family Sarcophagidae; genus Sarcophaga; species Sarcophaga variegata. Next base: position 9,803,572 of record OW026358.1, read on the forward strand.
TCTTTAAATCAAAATAAAACAAAGTGTGTGAGAGATATTAACGACATTTTTTATTTGTTTAAAATACCTATTGATGCCATTATGTGTGGAATATAAGGTCGTATACATAAATGTCCGCCGCGTAGTCTAGTAGGTAGTGTGTTGACTTATTAGACGTAAAGCCAGGGTTCGAGCCCCAGGCCAGATATCAAAACAAAATACAAAAAGTATTAAGAACGGCGACTTCCTCTCAGCAGATTTCTGGCAAAAACTCTAAGAGTAAATAAATATTGCCATGAAAAAGTTTATCAAAAATCTGTCGTTCGGAGTCGACTTTAAACTATAGGTCACGCCACTCATGTATAAAAATTTAACACCCACACAACGTAAGTGGTGTTGGAATCTAGGTCGTAATCCTGATTGAAGGGTTGTAAAGACCAATTATGTATGTATGTATGTATAAATGTCCGCCACAGCTTCTCTGGGTGAGGCGTTTCCGCACTTTCTAATTTTCCGTGACTGTGGCGCAAGAAAAAAGTTCGATTTGACAAATAGCATGACTTTGAGGACTTCTGTGGTATGTAACGTATTCGAATAAAAAATGGACTTGAGGGGGAAATGGATCTCGTGGGCTGGATAGCCATGTTATCAATGATTCCAAAATAGTTTTCCTTACGGTCGTGTTTTACTTGGGGTCGGGGATATAGGCGACGAAGCTAATTGTTTTATTCCAATGAACAAAAAGAGGTGCTCTATATAAAAAACACATGTTATCGACCATAAAAATTTAGGTTATCGGCAAAAAGAATGCAAGTCATCGACCAAAAAAATGTAAGTCATCGATCAAAAATGCAAGTCATCGGCAAAAATGTGAACAAAAGTGCTTAATATAAAAAATATGTGTCATCGACCAACAAAAAAAATGCATGTTATCGACCAAAAAAATGCAGGCTATCTGCAAAAAGAATGCATGTCATCGACCAAAAAAATGTAAGTCATCAACCAAAAAACTGCAAATCATTAACCAAAAAAATGTAAGTCATCGGCCAGAAAATGCAAGTCAGCTCAGAAGTAGATTTGTTTGTGTACATTAGCACCCTGTAGTACATGATAATAATGTGGGCCACTGATGTACTGGATTTGTTTCCCTCTGATAGAAATTTCGAATGAAATCCTTATGGACTATATACGATCATGGATCAGTCTATCTAGGAATTATCTGAGATTGGTAACTGATTGTTTGGCAGGGAACTGTGTGTGTTCGCACCGAGTGGCATTGTTACGTTTTATAGGACAATTGTTTTCACGTGGGAGTTATTAAGATCACTATTGATCATTAACCAGCCTGTTCCCAAAAGACTTTTTGATCTACTCAGCAAAGTCACGAGTACTATGTGGTTACACAGTAGTCCTGGAATGCGATTATAAGCTATCGCAGTGGCTAGAATAGCCAACAAGTGAATTACCCAACTATGTGCATAAAAAATGTATTAAAATACGTATAGTGTTGGTATAATATAGTATTTTTGTTTGCCATAAAGTATGCTACACTTTTAATAATTCATTTATTCTGTTTTCTTTATTCTGTGTGTGTATTTTTAGTGCATTTGAGTTTTCATTCTTAAATTTTGTTTTCCAACAGAATGTATGTATGTGTACATAAAATGTATGCATGTATTTTATTTTTTTTATGAAACTTTTGAAATTTTAAAATAAAACAAGAGAACTGAAAAAAGAAACAAACCTAAAAACAGGAAAAATGAAATTTATTTCATTCTGTGTTTGTCTTTCCTTCTCTCTCTCTTTCTCTCTCTCTCTCTCTCTCTCTCTCTCTGTCTCATAAATAATACACAATTATTTTAGAAGCGTATAACAAACACACATACACATGTTAACTTAATTTTAAGACTCATATTAGCTTATATGCCAAAAAGTATGCTTCAATTTTTTGTTTTTTATACTCCGGAATGTATGCAGTGTTTTTGTAGACACAAATTTAATTTATTTATAAATAAAATTTATAAAATTTATAATTTATAAATTTTAACAGGGTGGTGGCATTATTAATAATTCCTTTTTTTGAACCCTAAGGATCCTAGGGTCATAACATACATACATATTACTCTCTAAATCCAGTTCTGTTATTAGGATTCATGTCAAGTAGCTTTCTTCTCTACATGTCTTCTTCATGTGTGGACTTAAATTCGGCTTCTATGGGAATTCTATTCTGCGGTTAGTTTTGCTATAACGTCTTCATTGAGTTTCTTTAGAGGATGGCCTATCCCTCTCTACTTCTTATAAATTTCGATGCTTGCGGACAGGAACAGGTATTGTATTGAAATGCGAGGCATTGTAATGTGTGGGTTAGTAAGGGTACAGAAGAACTGGCTAGCGAAGGCGCATTCGAGGGCGCTAATATGGTGCAGCGGACTGTTAGACCTCCTCTGGCACACTTAAGATTTGATCAGTCAAGCAATGCGATGGAGATTGTACTCTTCATAGTGGAACACAGGAGAGTTTATCTAGAATGGAAGGGATTCAGAATCTTTGGGTGAGGGCAACTATATTAGGATCTTGAGAGGTTTTTTTTGGGATGGTTGGGATTACTTCTTGATGACAAGATTTAAGTTCTGTAGCTGATTTATGTTCTCGTTGCCATTACTTTTCCCTTGCCCGCTACAGTCCGGACTGTAGTGTGTACGTGTCCCTACGCAATGGGGACGAGCCCTCCGCGGTCAGTTGAGGGTGGGTTAGTGTGAGGCCGGGGACGTTCGAAAAAAAAGAACTACTGTTTGAGTAGGAACACCCCTTCTTTCTGCAAGTCTTATAACAACTTGGATAGCCGAATTGTGTGGAATATATTCTGCGTCTTTGCTTTGGAGTACGGAGGAAAACAACAGAGGAGAGTTTATCTAGAACGGAAAGGATTCAGAATCTTTGGTTGACGGCAACTTTATTAGGATCTTCAGAGGTTTTTTTGACGTGGGATTACTTCTTGATGACAAGATTTAAGTTCTGTAGCTGATTTATGTTCTCGTTGCCATTACTTTTCCCTTACCTGCTACAGTCCGGACTGTAGTGTGTACGTGTCCCTACATAATGGGGACGAGCCCTCCGCGGTCGGTTGAGGGTGGGTTAGTGTGAGGCCGGGGACGTTCGAAAAAAAAAAAGAACTACTGTTTGGGTGGGAACACCCCTTCTTTCTGCAAGTCTTATAACAACTTGGATAGCCGAATTGTGTGGAATATATTCTGCGTCTTTGCTGTGGAGTGCGGAGGAAAACATTCAAGACTGTTGGTGGGGATGCTTCAATAATCTCTTCTTTATATGCTTCTATCGCTTGCATTGTTTCTTTTTTTTTTTTTTTAAAGAAGTCTCCGTAGTCTAGTAGGCAGTGCGCTAAATTTTTAGACGAGAGACGTGAGTGGTTCAAGCCCCAGTGGAGATGTTTCGAATAAAATGAAATATAAAAAAAATATTTTTTTTTGTCAACTTCCTCTCAGCAGTCCTTAGGTCGCGATACTCATGGATAAAATTAACGCATGCAACATAAGTGGCGTTAGAAGATAGGTTTTAGTCCTGACTAAAGGTTTATAATAGCCAGTTAAGTTTGTAAATAAATATTATTTTTATTTCAAAGTGTTTTTTTGGACCCTCTTTTATGAAGGAGGACATGAAGAGCCATTTCTGGTCTCTTAGTGGAAATGTTTGATTCTTTTTTTCTAACCCAACCCTAACGGACCCGTCCCTGCGTTCAAAATATCACCCACTTGAGTCGAGTCGGTTTGAAAATATAATTTTTCCACTCGAAAAATTTTCCATTCGATGGTTTTATTTTTCCATTTTAATTGCTCTTCAATTGTCACTTATTAAATGCAAATCTACCACCTCAGCAATGCCATAAATTTCATACTCCGCTTAATTTCTATCACAAGCAATTAAAATCGAATGCAATGCACTGCGCAGCACCACTCATTTACTGGCATTTGCAATCAAAATCAAATATGAAGAGTGTCCAGGCACTCTCTTCATAATTTCACCAACACATTGCGTTCGTGTGACTGCACGGGTGCAGAATATGAAAGAAAAAACAAAAACAAGCATAAACAGTGGCGTTAACACAAAATTTTTATCAAAAAAAAACAATTTTTACTAAAAAAAATATTATCGCTGCTAATGTTTTAGTTGCTCTATCCATCTACAAATCTATTATGGTTGATAAAATAAATCAAAATTTTCCTTTTTTTTTTCTCTTCTTTGAAAAACTAAAAACCAAATAAATCCTCTGCGATTATTTTCATTTTGTCGGTTGAAAGATTTTTATGAGGAGAGTCGTAAATTTCAAACAGAAAATGTATTCAAAAAATAATATATGAACACAATAAAAAAAATATCCGAAAATTAAAATGAAAGAAAATTCAAAAGTAAATAATTATTTAGAAAAAGTACATTAGAGGAACATAAAAATCGATTTTTATAGACTTTTTGTAGACGAAATTCACGGTATGCTGCACTAACCCCTTTGAAATTGATTAACAATTCCGATCAGAGTTCTTAAGTTTCATTAATAAGGAAGGTATATCAGATTATCTACTGTGGACTTCTGTAGAACCTATAGATTAATAAGAGTAGAAATTCATATCGAATAGCATGAACATATGAATTCAATTCATATAGAATAGCATGAGCATATGAATTCAATTCATATAGAATAGCATGAGCATATGAATTCAATTCATATAGAATAGCATGAGCATATGAATTCAATTCATATAGAATAGCATGAGCATATGAATTCAATTCATATAGAATAGCATGAGCATATGAATTCAATTCATATAAAATAGCATGAATTCAATTTATATAGAATAGCATGACTATATGAATTCAATTCATATAGAATGGCATGAACATATGAATTCAATTCATATAGAATAGCATGAACATATGAATTCAATTCATATAGAATAGCATGAGCATATCAATTCAATTCATATCGAATAGCATGAGCATATCAATTCAATTCATATAGAATAGCATGAGCATATCAATTCAATTCATATAGAATAGCAGGAGCATATGAATTCAATTCATATAGAATGGCATGAGCATATGAATTCAATTCATATGGAATAGCATAAGCATATGAATTCAATTCATATAAAATAGCATGAGCATATGAATTCAATTCATATAGAATAGCATGAGCATATGAATTCAATTCATATAGAATAGCATGAACATATGAATTCAATTCATATAGAATAGCATGAACATATGAATTCAATTCATATAGAATAGCATGAACATATGAATTCAATTCATATAAAATAGCATGAACATATGATTCAATTCATATAAAATAGCATGAACATATGAATTCAATTTATATAGAATAGCATGAACATATGAATTCAATTCATATAGAATAGCATGAACATATGAATTCAATTCATATCGAATAGCATGAACATATGAATTCAATTCATATAGAATAGCATGAACATATGAATTCAATTCATATAAAATAGCATGAACATATGAATTCAATTTATATAGAATAGAATGAACATATGAATTCAATTCATATAGAATAGCATGAACATATGAATTCAATTCATATAGAATAGCATGAAGATATGAATTCAATTCATATAGAATAGCATGAACATATGAATTGAATTCATATAGAATAGCATGAACATATGAATTGAATTCATATAGAATAGCATGAACATATGAATTGAATTCATATAGAATAGCATGAAGATATGAATTGAATTCATATAGAATAGCATGAAGATATGAATTGAATTCATATAGAATAGCATGAACATATGAATTCAATTCATATAGAATAGCATGAGCATATGAATTCAATTCATATAGAATAGCATGAACATATGAATTGAATTCATATAGAATAGCATGAAGATATGAATTGAATTCATATAGAATAGCATGAAGATATGAATTGAATTCATATAGAATAGCATGAAGATATGAATTGAATTCATATAGAATAGCATGAAGATATGAATTGAATTCATATAGAATAGCATGAAGATATGAATTCAATTCATATATAATAGCATGAAGATATGAATTCAATTCATATATAATAGCATGAAGATATGAATTCAATTCATATAGAATAGCATGAAGATATGAATTCAATTCATATAGAATAGCATGTTCAATTGAATTCAATTCATACAGAGTAGCATGAACAGAATACCACGAACATATGAATTCAATTCATATAAAATAGCATGAACATATGAATATGTTTCATATCTCATAAATACTATGGAATAGTAATATAACTACAAAATTTCTTTTGAAAGTAATGTAAAATGTAAGTCAATAAATGTAAATCCTCTACATAAAATTATCGATAACTTGATATTTTCAATATGATATCCAAATTCACTATAGGGTGTTATCGATAGCTCTGAATATTCTGTAGGAAATTATTGATAAGTATTTTTTTTTTTAGAAAATTATCGATTTGGCAATAACTTCAAATTTTCTTTAGAAAATTATCGATAACTGAAAATTTTCATTTGATCGATATTTGAAATTTTTTTTACAGTAAGTTCTTGATAACTGAAAATTTTTATTAGAAAATTATCGATATCGAGCAATAACTTGATATTGTTTATATCTACATCGATATTTGAAAATTTTTTATAGGAAGTTATCGATAACTGAAAGTTTTTATTAGAAAATTATCGATAACTGAAAATTTTCATTTGAAAATTATCGATAACTGAAAATTTTTATTAGAAAATTATCGAAATTCTCATTTGAAAATTATCGATAACTGAAAAATTTATTAGAAAATTTCGATAACTGAAAATTCTCTGTAGGATGTTATCGAAAAATTAAAACTTTTTAAAAATTATAGATAACTGGATTTGCGCTACAGGAACTAATCGATAATTAGAAAATTTCTAGATGTAACAATATTCCATTATCGATAGTTTGAAATTTTCAATATATTATCGATAACACAACAATTTCTGATTTATCGATAACTAAAAATTTTCTATAGGAAATAATCGATAATTGTAAATTTGCTTTAGTAAATCTTATGTAACTGGAGATTTTCGGTAGAATAATGTGAGGACATTCACATGAAATAGTCTGTCTGGGGGGTGGGGGGGGGTGATGGATGTGTTGCTTAAAAATTAAAAAATTCCATTTTTCACATGCCAGGTAATTAATTTAAACTATTTGTGTAATAAACAGAGACGAACAGTTCGTCTAAATGCAATAAAACAATTGAGAATGCATTTTATGCTGTCATATTTAAGAAATAAAAAAAATTTATTTTTATTTAAAAAAATTGGTCAGTGGATATTGCAATCTAGTTTTTGTTGTTGTTATTGTTGTTTTTGCTTTATTTTGACCGAAATTTTCTTAATCTTAATAAAAAAATACAGGCAGCCAGTCACTTACACAGGCTAAAATGTTATTAAACGGCTAAAGACTATAGAGACAGTAGAGGTTAGAAAAGCCAGACCAGGTGGTTGTAAATATGGATGGCAAACTCTTGAGATTGTTTCTGTTTAAGGGGGATCCACTGTAATGTGTGTTTACTTTACTTGTGTTAAATGGTTGTAATGACTGGAATATTCATTATTTTAAACAAAAATAAAAAAAAAACCATCAGCGCCAATAAATTGTTTTCTGTTGTTTTTGTTAATTTGGCTTAAAGCCAATTATTTAAGTTCAAGTTTGTAGCGAAAAAAAAAACCTGACATACACTACATATATTGGCGATAATATTGGAAAATAACAATTATTGTAAAATGAAAAAAAATTTAACAAAAAAAAAAAAAAAAAAAAAAAAAAAAAAAAAAAAAAAAAAAAATTCAAATAAAAATTAAATTAAAAAAATTTGTTTATTTCTCTTTGCGCAAAACTGTAATTATGGACCAACAATAATGGGTTTCGCCTCATAAAAATTGTGAAAAAATTATTCTTTTTTAAAAGCAACACATAAATTTTTACAAACAGATTTTTAACAAAAAAAAAAAAAATAAATAAATAAATTTATTCCGACAAAATCAACAAAAATATAAAAAACTATTGATTTTTATCTCTCTGTTAATTTTATTTACAATCAATGACCTACAAAAACAAATAAACAAAAAAAATTAAGACAATCAATAGAAAACAATTAAAATTTTAACAAAATCGTGAAAAAATATTTAAAATTAAAAACAAAACTTATAAGAAAAACGAAAGTACTTTAGCTAATAAGTTTGTAATTTTTTTTAGTAGTTTTAGGTTAAATTAGGTTAGAGGGTAGCTTGCCGTTCACAGGCAAGTTTATTCAGTGACCATATCGACGCCTCCATTCTATAACGTTCTAAAAACACAGTACACTACACTACTATACTAAGTACACTTTATACATTTTATACCGGAAATGTTGGATAATTGAAGATTTTCTATAAGGTATGTTTCAAAATTATAAGAACACTTTGTAATGTAAAATTTTTCATTAAATTTCTTCATATTGTTTATAAAGGGTGTTTTTTATAGAGGTATAGAACTTTAAGTTGCAATAAAACAACGATGGATTATTCGATTGACATGAATTTTATTTATCCGAAAGATAATCTTGTGGCATTACATTTTAAATATGATTTCTGGCATATGACCGCCACGGCTGGCGCGGATGTAGTCCAATATGGACGTCCAATTTTCGATGACTTTTTCCAACATTTGTGGCCGTATATCGGCAATAATACGGCGAATGTTGTCTTCCAAATGGTCAAGCGTTTGTGGCTTTACCGCATAGACCAATGACTTTACATAGCCCCACAGAAAGTAGTCTAGCGGTGTTAAATCACAAGATCTTGGAGGCCAATTCACAGGTCCAAAACGTGAAACTAGGCGGTCACCAAACGTGTCTTTTAATAAATCTATTGTGGCACGAGCTGTGTGACATGTTGCGCCGTCTTGTTGAAACCACATCTCCTGGACATCATGGTTATTCAATTCAGGAATGAAAAAGTTAGTAATCATGGCTCTATACCGATCACCATTGACTGTAACGTTCTGGCCACCATTGTTTTTGAAAAAGTACGGACCAATGATTCCACCAGCCCATAAAGTGCACCAAACAGTCAGTTTTTCTGGATGTAACGGTGTTTCCACATACACTTGAGGATTACCTTCATTCCAAATGCGGCAGCAATAGCTTCTTCTTTACGCACCGTACAGCGTCTCTGGGGATGCGAGTTATCAATAAGAGTAAACGTGGTGCGAAAACGTTCCATGGTTAATCGAATTAACTGCTCTGATGGACGATTTTGTCGACGATAAAATGGACGTAGTGCGCGATACGTTTTCCGCACAGAACCATTATTTTCGAAATAAAATTGCACTATTTGCAAACGTTGTTCAGGCGTGAGTCTATTCATGATGAATTGCCAAACCAAACTGAGAATAAATCACTTGACAGCTTTTAAATCGGTCGCCATCTTGAAAAGTAATGAAAACTTAAAGTTCTATACCTCTATAAAAAACACCCTTTACATTATGTTGGGAACATATAAATGTCTGAGTTTTTAGAACGTTTAATGTTTTTGCATTTTTAAATTCTACGTCCTCTAACTTAAATATTGTCAAAATTTGGTTAAGATGCGCCGGTCCGTTCCGAAGTTATAGGGAAAAATCTACTTAGAATACACATTATAGTCACGTATATCGCGTGAAAACTTTGAGAGCTCATAACTCAAAACACACTTTTTCGACTTAGAATGTTATAGAACGGAGGCGTCTATATGGCCTATTCTGTTACTCAGTGTGGAGCAAGTCCCCTTATCATAATCCGTTAGTGGTGAAACCGCCAATTCCCTTAGTGGCACGTTCGCCACCGTGCCCAGTTTTTCAAATGTTCTGTCTCCCAAAAACCGATAACATCTGCTCTGCAGCGCAGGACACTCGAATAGAAGGTGTTGCACCGATTCCGTTTGCTCTGCATCATGGCAGCTTCTGCAGTAATCGTGGTAGGGCAGACCGAGCTTATCACCAAAATTGCCAATAGCGCAGTGTCCCGCTAGAATTCCTGGTAGATTGTGAATCGTTTCCTTGTCTTTAGTAGTATTTTCTTTCAACAAATTTTTTGAAAAACAAATTTTTTGTACTATTTTTAGTATTTTTCTTCGTATACGTAGATAGATTCCTATTTAAATAGCAAAGACGCAAACCCACAATTCTAGCAGCGCCATTTTTGGTCTTTTGATTTGACCACACTGTTTGTGACGCCGCAGTGACGCTCGAACCTGGCTGGCCGAAAATTTGGAGTTGGATCTATAATGTGCGATGACAGTGTCTAAGCAGCAACTGTTCAAATAGTTCAATCAGTGGGCACAACAAGTCCACGAGACGAGGGGGGGAAGTGGACCAAATCGATTAAGCCCTGTCATCGATTGGTGTGACCAACTTTCGTAGGTGCGCAAGAAGCAGAGGCGCCTGGAAGGATGTGTTGCGGCAGGCCGAAATCTGTTAAACGGGTTGTTATGGCCAATTAAGTAAGTAAGGAAGTAGTGCGTAGGCTGTTGATGTGATCGTACATTCCGAAACCATGTGATTATTCCATTTCGTATGCCTTCCATATGCACTTGTGTTGGCCGCCAATCTTCAAACTTTCAAATGCAAAACTATGGCTGTCATTTATATAATTTTGTCTCGTACTGTACTTGTTATCGATGTTTATTTTTTAAATAATTTTTTCAAGTCATCCTATGTACTTTCTTTTCATTTTTTTTCGAGTCATTTTTCCTGTTGCGTTAAGTCTTTGGAAGAAAATTCTTTAATTTGCTGTAAATGTCTATTGTTGTTGCTATTGTCGTCCAATAATTTGTTTACTTTTCTCTTACACAGTATGTCCTCTGTATTATACTTTTATTATCATAGTCATTTCAAGACTTCTGTTCTGTTCTGTTCTGTTTTCCCCATTTTTTTTTCAAACTCAAATTGTTTCCCCCTATCATTTATGCAAGAGAGATACGTTTATACAGCGTATGTGTAGGTATGTAGTTGTGCTGGGTATGGTTTCTGATTGTATTGGTTTACTGTGTGTGTAATGTATAATTTAAATAATTTCAGACTTAAAGGCAAATAAATGAAAAAGAATTTCTTTCTTTTTCTCTGTATTTGTAACGGGTGTTTTTTATAGAGGTATAGAACTTTAAGTTGCAATAAAACAACGATGGATTATTCGATTGACATGAATTTTATTTATCCGAAAGATAATCTTGTGGCATTACATTTTAAATATGATTTCTGGCATATGACCGCCACGGCTGGCGCGGATGTAGTCCAATCTGGACGTCCAATTTTCGATGACTTTTTCCAACATTTGTGGCCGTATATCGGCAATAATACGGCGAATGTTGTCTTCCAAATGGTCAAGCGTTTGTGGCTTTATCGCATAGACCAATGACTTTACATAGCCCCACAGAAAGTAGTCTAGCGGTGTAAAATCACAAGATCTTAGAGGCCAATTCACAGGTCCAAAACGTGAAATTAGGCGGTCACCAAACGTGTCTTTCAATAAATCTATTGTGGCACGAGCTGTGTGACATGTTGCGCCGTCTTGTTGAAACCACATCTCCTGGACATCATGGTTATTCAATTCAGGAATGAAAAAGTTTGTAATCATGGCTCTATACCGATCACCATTGACTGTAACGTTCTGGCCACCATCGTGTTTGAAAAAGTACGGACCAATGATTCCACCAGCCCATAAAGCGCACCAAACAGTCAGTTTTTCTGGATGTAACGGTGTTTCCACATACACTTGAGGATTACCTTCACTCCAAATGCGGCAGTTTTGTTTGTTGACGTAGCCATTCAACAAGAAGTGCGCTTCATCGCTAAACAAAATTCGCTTATGAAAATCGGGAACAACGGTAATATCGTTTTGGGCCCATTCGACGAATCTACGCCTTACTTGATGATCGCTTGGCTTCAAATCTTGCACGAGTTGGATTTTGTAAGCACGCAAACCAAGATCCTTCCGCAAAATCTTCCGTAAAGTGGATGGACACAGATCCAATTCCTGTGCTCGATGGCGGATGGACTCATTCGGGTCTTCCTCAATGCTACGCTCTACAGCAGCAATAGCTTCTTCTGCACGCACCGTACAGCGTCTCTGGGGATGCGAGTTATCAATAAGAGTAAACGTGGTGCGAAAACGTTCCATGGTTAATCGAATTAACTGCTCTGATGGACGATTTTGTCGACGATAAAATGGACGTAGTGCGCGATACGTTTTCCGCACAGAACCATTATTTTCGAAATAAAATTGCACTATTTGCAACCGTTGTTCAGGCGTGAGTCTATTCATGATGAATTGCCAAACTAAACTGAGAATAAATCACTTGACAGCTGTTAAATCGGTCGCCATTTTGAAAAGTAATGCTAACTTAAAGTTCTATACCTCTATAAAAAACACCCTATAGTTTACAATCGAGAGAATAGAATAAAAATTCCTTTAGCAAGCTTACGTACGAGTGCAAAGGCAATGCAAATGAAGGAATAGAAGAAATGGAAGAACAAAAAAAACACAATTGTACGGACACACAATTACAGTTACAAACATGCATGTATTTATGTAATCTTATACATACTCATACTAATACTCAGCTTTCTTAGTTAAATTTATAAGAAGAAAAAATAAAAAAAACCTTCAGCCTGTTTGTTATGCAACAAATAATGCTTGTTTACTGGTTGTTTATAAACATACAGTTACTCACACCCACACAGCACCCGTACACTGTACATACATATACGAACAAAACACAATATTGTTGTAAAACAAAAGGCCCCGTTAAGCATTACAATAAGTGCCACTAGTTTTATATCTCTTTTGCACTTTCTAAACCTTGCTCTCTCTGCCTCTCTTCTCCTCTAAAAGTGTACTTTATGGGAGTGTGTGTCTGTGTGTTTGTAACTGTAATTTTCATATTACAATAGATTGTAATCGTCAATAAAATTCTTTCATTCTCAAAACAACAACAACAACAACGTTACAGTGTAATATTAAAGGTCTAGGCATGATAAGCATGAAAAATATGCACGAAGGGATAGTGTGAGCTTGTAGAGAGAGAGAGAGAGAGAGCGGGAGAGTGCAAGAGAGTATTATGGTATACAATAGCAATGGGTAAAACGGTGTAAAGTATGCAATACTTTTTTTTCTTTCGAATTATTTATAAACAACAAAAAAAAGAAACTGAAAGAAAGCTTATAAATAAGTTATAACGATTGCATATACAAAACGAATACGTTTACAACGAGTACAATAAAACTAAGTTAAGGTAAATAAACTAGAAGAAGAAACAATCAAATTTAAATAAAATAACGTGGGTCGTTAGAAAATTTGTTAAGAAATAATTGTCAGGGAATTAAAGATCGTAGTTAAAAATTGGGAAAATTAAGTCAAATAAAATATGTACACTTTTTTTTACGCCGAGGAGGGGTTAATGTTCCTAACCGCACCATAGAGGAAGTCGTCACATCCTCCGTGTGTGGGGCCCTCACCCACTAAATCGCCCCCTCGTCTGCTGTGGACTTGTCTGTGCCCACTGCGGAACTACGGTGGTATTACTTCGGAGTGGAGTCCTTTTGGCCCTTTGGGCTCTCCATGTTCATATCTGCGTCCGGATTGCGTATCGAAAGTTGAGGAGTCACCTTAGCGTCTCCACTATTCCTTGCGTCTAAATCATCATCTCGGTTCCGCTTGGCACGTGTGACAGTATCACCTATGCCGACATGCTTACTCGTTCTGCAGCCTCAAGATCTCTCTTTTTCCACCTTAGAATGCGCTCTACGTAATTCACCACCGAGGTCCAATTTCCACTACTCGCAATCATGACCCCGACAATGTTAGCGGCTGTGATCGTTCCAACTATTGACGCCAGTACAGAGCGATAGCTCTGCCAGCGTGCACACTCGAAAACAGTGTGCTCTGCGTCATCAATTACCTCGTAAAGACAATAAGGGGAGACGGCCTTGCTCATTCTGTGCAGATATTTTCTAAAATATCCGTGACCCAATAGCATCTGTATAACGTAGTAATTTACCTCTCCAAATTTCCTACCAATCCATGGCCTTATGTTCGGAATAAGTCTCGTCGTCCATCTTCCTTTATCTTCCTCGTTCCATCGTTGTTGCCCTTTTTGAAATGGTGTTTTCCCTGAAGTAACCGGTTATGTGATTTCCAGCCGATTTCGCCTTATAAATCTCCATCCGCTCTGCTGCCAGCAGATCCACAGGGATTATACCCGCTATCACCAGAACGGCTGGAGCGGACACTGTACGGTATGCCGACACGACACGCAATGCAGCCGTTCTCTGTACCGATACAAGTGAGTTTGCCCGCTTCTTAACATCTAGTGTTTCGGCCCGAATTTCGCTCCCATAAAGCATAATGCTGTTTCCAACCTCCATCAGGAGTCTCCGTCTCGCCGGTAGCGGGCCTCCAATATTCGCCATTAATTTGCTGAGCTGTCTTCTGGGCCTTGTCAGCCTTGTCAGAGTACTGAATCTGGTACGAAAATGTTAGTCTGGGATCTATTCTTATTCCCAGGTATTTCAAATATGTACCCATAAAGCCTCGAAGTCTAACGTAGTCTAGTAAGTTATATGCAAGCAAATGAGACGAGAGCCTATGGTTCGGGGACTTCCTCTCATTAGTCTTCTAACAAATACTCTGAAAGTAAATGAGATGAAAGTAAATAAAAATATATGAGAGTAAATTGCTTCTCAAAAATCTGTCAATTGGAGGCGATTTCAAACTGTAGGTCCCGCCACTCATAACGAGAGTCTTCGATTCGGGGACTTCCTCTCAGTAGTCTTTGGAAAAAAACTCTGAGAGTAAATAAAATTGCTTCTAAAAAATCTGTCAATTGGAGTCGATTTCAAGCTGTAGGTCCCGCCACTCATGGCGGGGACTTCCTCTCAGTAGTCTTCGGACAAAAATTCTGAGAGTAAATAAAATTGCTACTCAAAAAATCTTTTATTCGGAGTCGATTGAAACTGTAGGTCCCACCACTCATGGCGGGGACTTCCTCTCAGTAGTCTTTTAACAAAAATTCTGAGAGTAAATAAAATTGCTTCTGAAAAGTCTGTCGTTCGGAGTCGATTTCAAACTGTAGGTCCCACCACTCATGGCGGGGACTTCCTCTCAGTAGTCTTTTAACAAAAATTCTGAGAGTAAATAAAATTGCTTCTCAAAAATCTGTCGTTCGGAGTCGATTTCAAACTGTAGGTCCCACCACTCATGGCGGGGACTTCCTCTCAGTAGTCTTTGGACAAAAATTCTGAGTAAATAAAATTGCTTTTCAAAAATCTGTAATTCGTAGTCGCAATCCCCGTTATGTTACAAGGCATAGGTATTATAGATTGTCTCACTTAAATTGCGTATCATTCACTAGTTTTACCAGGAAGCTTAATCTCGTTGATAGCAGGAGCGGGGAGCGTGCAATTGTCCTACATGTAGGGACAAAAAGAGGACTCGACGCATATCTGTCCTTAGATCCCCTGACCATCCATCGCACAATAATGAATTTTACGGCCCACTGTGCTTTTGTTAGGCAAGTCAAAAGACTTGGAATTCCGGTTAATGACACCTGAAGGAGTTGTTGTGAGTCTGAGGTAATAGTAAGAGACTGTCTTTCATCTCATGTGCAGGACACTGACTGCTCATGAAAAGACGGACATTTTCTAACATCCTTCATCAGGTTCTCGAGTGTAAAGAATGCTTCAGAAGGAAGATTTATTTTGGACTCGGGTTGATTTCCGCTAGAGAATGTTTGATCCCTGGTTCGAATTGATTGTGCTATCACAATAGGTCTAAATGATTTCCTAAGTTCAGGGAAAACACCATTTCAAAATGGCAACAACGATGGAACGAGGAGGATAGAGGACAGCGAGACTTATCCAGGACATAAGGCCATGGATCGGTCGGAAATTTGGAGAGATAAACTACTACGTTACGCAGATGCTATCGAGTCACGGATATTTTAGAAAATATCTGCACAGAATGGGCAAGGCCGCCTCCCCTTACTGTCTGTACGAGGAAGGGGAGGTAATTGATGACGCAGAGCACACTGTTTTCGAGTGTGCACGCTGGCAGAGCTATCGCTCTGTACTGACGTCAATAGTCGGAACGATCACAGCCGCTAATATTGTCGGCGTTATGACTGCGAGTAGTGAAAATTGGACCTCAGTAGTGAAGAAGATAGATCTTGAAGCTGCAGAACAAGTAAGCATGTCGGCATAGGTGATACTGTCACACGTGCCGGGCGTATCCGAGACGATGATCTAGACGAAAGGAATAGTGGAGACGCTTAGATGACTCCTCAACTTTCGATTCGCAATCCGGACGCGGATATGAACATGGAGAGGCCAAAGGGCCAAAAGGACTCCACTCCGAAGTAATACCACCGTAGTTCCGGAGTGGGCCCACACACGGAGGATGTGACGACTTCCTCTATGGTGCGGTTAGGTACATTTACCCCTCCTCGGCGAAAAAAAATTATTTCCTAAGTGGAAGCTTACCTAACCTAACTTAAGGATGTCGTCTTTTGTTGTCATGAGACATTACTTAATTAGGACATATTCAAAACGGCTAGGTGCCTGCTCAAGGGAATTCAATTGTTTCTTAATGGATTACTAGCCATCACACGCCTGAGCTCTGCCGTTAATAGGGGGAACAACATTCATGATATTCCAGAAGGAATTGTTTTAAGATACAAAACCTTTTCAGTTTATAAGTAAATCTAGGTGGCTTAGACTAGATTACTCTTCATAATAATGTGTACTGCAGCCATTTAATCATTTAAAATGGGATGCGGGGTAGCTTAACGGGCCTAATAATTGTCCAAACTAAATATTTATGTAATCTGTTGCCATTTGATCCTAAACTGTCTTTATCACTGCATTATAAATTATTATTAATTCTTTTAAAAAGTTGTTTTATTTGCTATTTTAATTGCCTGTATAATAATTTAAAATAATTTTCTTTTTCTTTTCCAGGTATGCTACAGTTTATGTACTACTAATATTGCCTAGAGGTATGCTTTTTTTTTATTTTTTTATATTTTTGAAATTGATTTCTCTGAATTGTTTAATTTTTCGTTTTCTTAATCAAACCAAAAACAAGTCACTTGTAAATAATTTAAAAAAATTTTGTATATTTAAAGTTTTGAAAGTTTTAAACAACTTTCTTTAGCATACATTAAGGCTTACAAAACAAACTTTGTTGTCATTACCGATTTGTTTCCATTATTACAGTTAACAGAATTTTTTTGGCATGCTTAGGGAATATAATTTAATAAAAAAGAATTTCCTTTACGCAGATAACTCTGCCTGTGCGCTTTAAGATATGCTTTAGAAAAAATAAATTTCCTAATGTAAGGCAGCAAGCAAGACTGTTTTGCCAGCCATTTGAATTCATTTTTCTTGTGTTTTTTTAAACTTTGAAAAATAAAAATATTACCACCATTTTTTATACCATTCAAGGCCATATTCTTCACCAAAAAAATTTTGATTTCCTTTAGAAAATCAAAGAAAGAAGGAGAAGCAAAAAGAAAAATAAAATCAAAAAATAAATTGAAATGTATTGAAAGCATAAATTAAATCAATAATAAATACATCAAACAGAGCCTATTTATTTAAGCCATTACAAACTGTTATACGCTGATGGCTATAAATGCTCACAATCAGGCAAAAAGAGAACAAAAACAAAGAAGAGAAAAAAAAAGAGTACAAAAGCCTTGTGAGACAGTGTAGAGAAGAATACAATTTGATTGATGGTTGAAAGAGAAAAGATACACACTCCGCTTACCGTACCGCACCCGCATCCGCACGCTTTTCAGCCTAAAGGCAGGCAAAAATGTGAGAAAAATTTAAATTTTCGTGGTTTTAAGGTTCATAACAAGGGTTGCGGTGGTAATGATTGGCTTTTTTGTGTGTGTGTGTCTGTGGGTGGCAAAAAAATTTAAATTAAACGCGTTTACTTGGGGTGTCAATGTCTTTTACACTTGATTTATGGTAATTGCTTGGTTAGACACTGGAAACAGATCAATAAACGTTTAGTGGAACGTTTTAGGATAGGGAAAATGGCAGAGTAAACGCTTAATTTAATTTAAAAAGCCTTAAAGTAGACTTTTAATTTCTCTTTTTTTTTTTGTATACCAAAAATACTTGGCCTAATAATCGCAGTTAATTATTGTGCTCTTTTGAAGGTAGTCAATGTGAATCTAAAATAAACGTTCTCTACTCTCGCTATTGGCTTACATACCGAAATTGTCTTTCTCTGCTGACTGTTTGCTATTAAAAACCCGTTTCTTTTGCGGTTATTAATCCTTTCACAACGAGTGCCGTGTATTTGTGACAGCCACTAGTGCATGACAACGCCTGATGTCATGTAAATACGGCAGTTATTTATTCGTGTCCACAGAGGCTGATGCCGCGTATACGCGGCACTTTGTTTGTTCACTTGCGTTCCTGCGAACGCTGATGACGATGTCGCGCCTTCATGAAGAATTTCCGAAAGTCATAGATTTTACTGGTGCTGGCCAGCAGGCAGTTGACGACGGAATTTGTTTCCTATTATTCTAACCATAGTCACCATAGCCATGGTCTTCTGTGCCTCCAGCACAACTCCGACTGTACCATTACATGGTATCATCATCTGCGCAGTTTTCAAATTCGTTATGGCCTCATAGGTCGCAATTAGTCCGATCATTGTGCATAACTGTTGGGATCACCTGCCAGATTGTCCATTGGCCGTGTGGGTCCAACTGGCTTGACCATCCACAAGATTTTCTTGTAAGCGTTATGCAATTCACACTGCTGCCGTTAAGCGGCTCTTTCGCCTTCTTCTCATTTGGATACTCTGTGACGTGATTAGCTGTTTCATTTGTCGATCTATGTTCTTCGGAATCGGCACTTCAGTTGATGCTTTCTCAGAGGTTGGATGGTTCTCATTCCTGTGTTTGACAATATCCTAGGCACTATCACTCTAAATCTGTGGTTGATAATGTCGCCTGATTTCTTGATCGTTGCAAGTGATCGTTCAATCCAAACCAAAGGGACATTAGGGCACAGCAAATTGATCATTTAAAAATGGCGCGTGATATCAAAAAGGCCTCATAACAAATAGTGAAAAAGTGAAAATAGGGAGAGAATACCCTAAAAGTATGCAACTTTTTTTAATTTCAAATTTTTTTTTTGTAGTTTAACGATGAAAACTCCTTTGCTTATAATTTTTTTATAATTGAAATCAAATTTGAAATCAATTCGTTCACTAGAATCATAAGTTTTATCCCACAACTTTTTTCGTATGCCACCTGAAACTATGCTTCAATTTTCAATTTTATTTTCTATGCCACCTGAAACTATGCTTCAATTTTCAATTTTATTTTCTATGCCACCTGAATTTATATTCTTTAGTTTTCTATTTTCTTTTAATCCAACATGTAACAGTTCTTTTTGCTGTATTTTCTGTTTACCCAACCATTTTATTTATTTATTTTTTTTTACTTCCATTAAAACCAATTGTTTGAACATCTAAAAGTCCTTTAAAGTTTTTCTAATGTTTCTCTAAATGTTTTCGAAGACAATTTGTTTTACTTTTCGTTTGACCATTAAAGTTTTCGAATTCTTTGCAGGTCTGGCTTAAATTTGAAAATATTCTGTAGCACTATTATCCCCCTTTTTGCAAAAAAAAAAAAAAAAAAAAAAAAAAAAAAAAAAAAAAAAAAAAACGTAGCATACTTTTAGGAGTTCAAAAACCCAACAAGCTTTAAAGAACTCAAATGAAAGAAATGAAGAAAATAAAATTAAGGTTTGTGATGGAAAAAAAGCAGTCAAACGCTGTTTCTATTTTAAAATCAATTATTTATTTAGGTTGGCTGTCAGACTAAGTGGCCAAGCAAGTATTAGGTCTGTAGTTTGAAGACAAAGTTTTCCCTTTTTAGAATAGAATAGAATGTTTTACACACAAAGCAAATATTTATTAATGCTTTTTCACTTTTAGACGGCAGGGTAAATGGCTAAAATAAATTAAATTTAATTGTATATACACTGTGGTCTAAGTTTTCCAATTAATTTAGTTTTCTTTGTAAATAAAACAAACAAAAAAAAAATACAAACTCTACACTGAAAATAGATATTAAACTTTTGAAACACATTTTAATTCTTTTAATGCCATGTTTTGCAAATAATACTTTTAAAAATAGCTATTCAGCTAGCTGAATATATAAAAAATTCACAATTTATAGTATAAAACCATTTTTTTGCATAGAATGTTTCGGAAAAGTCCAATTCAGCTAGCTGCATATATAAAAAAATTCACAATTTATAGTATAAAACAATTTTTTTGCATAGAATGGTCCGGCAAAGTCCAATTCAGCTAGCTGAATATATAAAAAAATTCACAATTTATAGTATAAAACAATTTTTTTGCATAGAGTGTTTCGGAAAAGTCCAATTCAGCTAGCTGAATATATAAAAAATTCATAATTTATATTATAAAACCATTTTTTTGCATAGAATGTTTCGGAAAAGTCCAATTCAGCTAGCTGAATAGGTAAAAAATATTACATTGTGAATTTAAATTAGTATATTTAGGTAATAAGTTGCAAAAGATGTAATTCAGCTGGCTGAATGAATAAAAATTTTAATATTTTCCATTAAAAATGATATATTTCAATAGAATCCACTGAAGAAACCCAATTCAGCTGGCTGAATTAGTAGAAAACTAATATTTTTTATATAAAATTAAATTTTTCAGAAAAATTCTAGAAAAAATAAAATTCAGCTTGCTGAATTAATAAAAAATTTAATATTTTCCATATTTAATGATCCATAATTAAAAAATTCCTACTCAGCTAGCTGGATTAGCAAAAATAGGCAATATTTTCGTATAAATTTAAATTTTCGTGGAAAGTTCAGCGAAAAAATACAATTCACTAGTGAAATGAATAAAAAAAATTATATATTTTAGCTGAATAAATAAAAAAAAATGCAATATTAATTACATGAAATATATTTTCGGGCAAAAATGCAAAGAAAAATTTAATTCAGCTAGCTGAATGAATTAAAATTTCAATATTTTCTTGATTTAATTACGTTTTTCAGTGGAATTCACTAAAAGTATGCAATTCAGCTATCTTAGTTAGCTAAAAATCCAAAAATGTTTATCTAAAATAATATTTTGAAGTAAAATACGAAGAAAAAGTGCAATTCAGCTAGCTGAATTAGTGGAAAATGGAAAATTTTCCATATAAAACCATTATATGTTTTACAAAAATTAGTCGATTGGAATATTCCGCGAAAAGGCAATTCATGTAATTGAGTTAATAGAAAATGTAACGTTTATTTTGTGTATAATATAATATGTAACGTTATATACATACATATGTATGCATGTATGTATTATATGTAAAATATTTGCCTATGAAGTACCGAAATATTTCAATTCAGCTAGCTGAATTAGAAAAAACCCTTAATCAATGATATTAAATTAGTTTTTGAAAGAAATAGACCGAGAAAGTACTATTCAGCTAGCTGAATAAGCAAAAATTATACAATTTTTATTGTAAAACAAAATTTTCGATTAGAATTCACTGAAAAAGTGCAATTCAGCCAGCTGAATTTATAAAAAATTTAAAATTTTTAACGGAAAATAAAATATTCAATTGAAAAATCACAAAGAAGTGCTATTTAGCTAGCTGAATATGTAGAAGAGGGAACGATTTGTATATAAAATTTGTTCTAATGAAAGTTATTAAATTTTTGTATAAAATTAATGTATTCAGCTAGCTGAATGTGAATTTGGCATGGTGATATTATTAAAAGACGTTGTTAGAATATTGTTTATTAAGAAAGATTGCAATTCAGCTAGCTGAATATATGGAAAAGGGAACGATTTCTATATAAAATTCGTTCTAATAAAATTAATGTATTCACCTAGCTGAATATGAATTTGGCATAGTGATATTATTAAAAGAAATTGTTAGAATATTATTTACTAAGAAAGATTGTAATTCAGCTAGCTGAATTGGAATTTTAAAATGATATATTCTAAAATATGAAGCATATTTTAGGGTTTTAAGCATTTTAAAATATTTTAAACCCATTAAACTAACGGAATTTAATATAATTTATGCTATTATGTTTACTATTATATATTTGAAGCCATAAAGTATGCTTTAAATAATTGAATATTTTAAAAATATGCATTTAATTAAAAATATATGTAACTTTTTGTCAACAACTTTTAGGTGTTCATTTGTTAATAATTAAAGTATTAAAATAATTAATTAACATATTTATTCATTTTTAACAATGAAATAATGCCAATAAAAGTTCTTTTTTTTTTGTAAATTTTTCATTTTAATAAATAATCCCTTTAGAATTGTTGCATAATAAATATGTATATCCCTGCTTACATACATATGTACATATATGCAATGGAAGTTAATTTAACAACAATTTTATCATGTAAATTTTTTTTGTTATTATTTCGTAATTTTTTTTCATTTTCATTTTAATTTCAAAACCGACATGTTCATTTATAATTATAACGTGGAATTATTCACAAAAGTTTTTTTAGTTTTTTCTTTTTGTTTCTGCATTTTGTTTTGTTCGTGTATATTTTTAAACAACAAAATGTGAGAGAGAAAAAAAAAACAAGAACTGTAAAGCATACTTTAGGGCTACTTTAAACAAAAAAACAAATACAATAAATAACACCATAATATTAAAGGGTTATCCCTTTAACCAATTCAAATGTTTCAATGAAACTTTTATTATTCCTTTTGGATGGAACACACAAGGTCATGTGAATAATCGTCACTGAATTGAGTGCAGCTGTCGATGCCTATTTTTTGCACTTTTCAGGCGTTATAGGGCGTTAATATAACTAAGATTGATATTCAAATGCTAAAACGTTAGGGAATTAGTCCTGCAGATACGGTTGTTAACGCAGGTCCAACTAAAAAATCCAAGAGTTTTAAATTACATGAAATAGGTGCCAGTCGTTGCCTTAAAAACATAGAATTACTCTCTCTTTCTCTGGAAACTTCTCATGCAATGAAGTCGAAATCGGTTTTGTTCTGTGTGTCCATCGTGCTGAGGCCAAATACCGTCCAGTTCACATACATACATAATTGGTCATTACAACCCTTCAGTCAGGATTACGACCTATTTTCTCATTTTATACAGTTTAAAGTCGACTCCGAACGATAGATTTTTTTTTGAGAAACTTTTCATGGCAATTTTGATTTACTCTCAGAGTTTTTGCCAGAAATCTGCTGAGAAAGTCGCCGAAGAAATACTTTTTGTATTTTGTTTGATGTCTGGTCTGGGGCTCGAACCCTGGCTTTACGTCGATTAAGCCAACACACTACCTAAAGGGTAGTAGTAAAGGTGAGAAACTTTTCATGGCAATTTTTATTTACTCTTATAGGCCATTTACACTACAGCGAAATCTAGTAGATTAGATTTCAAATCTTGCTTAAAATCTAGATCGTTTACACTGGATTTATTCGACAGTAGCAAGATTTCATTTTAATAACAAAAACAGCTGACTGAAATTTAAAAGAAAATAATATTTCCAAATTTAGTTTAATACCAAACAAAAATGAAAAATATAGGACATATAGTGTCGTAAACATATATATAGGTAATAATATATAAATATTAAACCGCACTTTAATACAGGTTCGTCATGGGTCATTCTGGGAGCAAGATATTCCTAATATTTCATATGATATGTTCATCGAAGCCGCCAAACTTTTCATTTGTTACGCTTAACCTCTTCAGGGACGATTTTTTTATGGTGACAAAAAAATGATTAAATTTTGTTTTCTTTTTAAATTATTTAATTTTATTTAAATAGGAATTCAGAAAACAAAAAACAATGAAAATTCACAAAAAGGGATAACGTCCACATTTGTGGCCACTGAGCGTTAATGGTAATTTATGTGTGATATTATTTCATACATTCCGGGCATATCAGGCGTATATATTCTTAACATTTCTCACTAATGTAGAGAGTTCGTCTTACACAATTTTTGTCGTGACATCTGGGGAGATTTTTCAGGTCCTTGTATTTAGGATAATGATCCATACCGTCCAGTCTAATTCCAGGATTCACTTTAGTCCAGCTTTTAGATTTTTTAGGTGGTGATGGTAAAACTTATTATATTAAATATAACTGATATTATTTTTTTTTTTTTCAAATATTATTCTTGATATAATCCACTAAAACAGATTGCCAAAGAATTATTTCACATTTTTGTTTATTTATCTAACTATGCGTCGGAAATAATATCATCACTGCAGACAAACGGTCTGAGGATTTGGTAGTCAATAACTTACTATAAAATTTTTGTTTTTTTTTATTATTATTATAATTATGATTATAAAAAATTAAACGTACACATATGTGGCCAAGGGCGTGAAGAGGTTAAAGTTTTGTTTTTAAATTGAAATGTCATTTTTTCCTGCTCAGCGTTGTATTTTTAAGTACTATTTGGCAAAACACATAGTTGCATTTCTATTTTTACTAGATTTTGAGTAGATTTTGCCGAAATCTACTAAATAAGTAGATTTTGTTTTGTATGGGAAATCTAGTTAAAATCAACTAGATTTGCCTCGAAATCTCATAAGTACTAGATTTCGCTGTAGTGTAAATGGCCTATTAGAGTTTTTGCCAGAAATCTGCTGAGAGGAAGTCGCCGAAGAAATACTTTTTGTATTTTGTTTTGATGTCTGGCCTGGGGCTCGAATCCTGGCTTTACGTCTAATAAGCCAACGCACTACCTAGTAGACTACGGCGACTACCGTATAGTTCATTATTTTGAATTGCAGGACAAAAACAGCCTTTTTTCATATGACCACAGCCTTCTAAATTGATGGTAACTGTTCTCCTAGGGCCACGTCATTTTAGAAAAAATGCGTCAACTCCCGATCATTTTGCTTTCTAAACGCTCACTTCTTCTGCAGGCTAAGGCTTTTCTTAATTATTTCTCGACTCTCTAAGCCCTATAGAGCCCTGATCCCTATAGACATTGATTGTTACCGTAACCACCGAATGAGCAATAGACTTAATCGCTGCAGAAACCTTTGCTAAAAAGTCAGCCTTGAAAGAATGATGCTCTAGCGCCCAATCATTGTCACAATGTGTTGTGTATACTCAGCCATCTTCAATTATTTTCTGCTTTGATCTTTATAAGAATCGAGGTTGAAATCTAACATAAAATACGTGATAAGGAGCAGTAAGATAGGAGGTTAGGTTAGCGTGGTAGCTTTAATTTACCAAAAAGCTCACTTGAGCACGCATAGCGGCCCGTTGTGATGCCACAGGTGAACGCAGCCTCTGTACTGACCAAGTTCCTCCGATCCAAGGAGGGCGAAGTTGGTCAGCGCAAGGACTGCACATTTTCAAAAGGCACGACTACCTCGCGCTGGAAAACCAGTCAGAAAGTTTGATAAATCAATGGACGATAGCTCCGTCAAACTGACAAGGGTTGGAGAGCCAAATAACTTATATCTGCACCCCGCAAGGGATGGGCATTGGCAGAGGAAGTGGGTGACACTCTCTTCCTTCTCCTCCTCGGCGGATCTGCATTCACGGCAGAAGTCGTTAAATGGGTGTCGCATTCTATCCGCGTCTCTACCCATAACACAGTGGCCTGTAAGCATGGCCACTGTGATCGAGATGATATTACGGCCAAGTCCAAGTAGCTGGTTGGTACGCCTCCTATCCATTGTGGGCCAAGTGAGCGTATTGATCCAGGACCGATTGGCATCCCGGGAGAATTTTCGCGCAATGGCCAGATAGGAGCAATTACTGGGAAAGCCCAGACACTTTCTCTCACTGTAGCTCAATTTTAGAGTGTGCTTATATTTTGATTATGCTTAGACCTGATTACATTTGTAACGCTTCCAGTGTCTTCAAATTTCTTAATTACTTAATTGGTAATTACAACTCTTTAATCAAAGAGCTAACATTCCTATTTCCATACCTACTTTTTTTTACGCCGAGTTGGGGTAAATGTACCTAACCGCACCATAGAGGAAGTGGTCACATCCTCCGTGTGTGGGTCCCTCACCCACTAAATCCCCCTCTTCTCCGGTGGACCTGTATGTGCCCACTCCGGTGGTATTACTTCGAAGTGGAGTCCTTTTGGCCTCTCCATGTTTATATCCGCGTCCGGATTGCGAATCGAAAGTTGAGGAGTCATCTAAGCGTCTCCACTATTCCTTTCGCCTAAATCATCATTTCGGTTTCGCTTGGCACGTGTGACAGTATCTCTTCTGCCGACATGCTTACTCGTTCTGCAGCCTCAAGATCTATCTTTTTCCGCCTTAGAATGCGCTCTACGTCATTCACTACCGAGGTCCAATTTCCACTACTCGCAATCATGACCCCGACAATGTTAGCGGCTGTGATCGTTCCAACTATTGCCGTCAGTACAGAGCGATAGCTCTGCCAGCGTACATACATACATACATAATTGGCCATTACAACCCTTCAGTCAGGATTACGGCCTAGCTTCTCACACCACTCATGTTGTGTGCGTTAATTTTATACGTGAGTGGCGGGACCTACAGTTTAACGTCGACTCCGAACGACAGAATTTTGAGAAACTTTTTCATGGCAGTTTATTTTACTCTCAGAGTTTTTGCCAGAAATCTGCTGAGAGGAAGACACCGAAGAAATATTTTTTTTTCATATTTCATTTTTGATGTCTGACCTAGGATACGAACCCGGGCTTTACGAATAGTAAACCAACACACTACCTACTACACCACGGCGACTTCAGCTCTGCCAGCGTGCACACTCGAAAACAGTGTGCTCTGCGCCATCAATTACCTCCCCTTACTCGTAAAGACAGTAAGGGGAGACGGCCTTGCCCATTCTGTGCAGATATTTTCTAAAATTTCCGTGACCCGATATCATCTGTGTAACGTTATAGTTTACCTCTCCAAATTTCCGACAAATCCATGGCCTTATGTCTGGAATAAGTCTCGCCGTCCATCTTCCTCTATCTTCCTCGTTCCATCGTTGTTGCCATTTTGAAAGGGTGTTTTCCCTGAAGTAACCGTTTATGTGATTTCCAGCCGATTTCACCTTATAAATCTCCATCCGCTGCGCTACCATACCTACTGGATTACGACAACTTCTGGAAACTTCTCTTGTAATTGTTGTTTTAATTGGTAATTACAACCATTTGGTGAGGCTTACGACCTAGCTTCTCACATCATCCATGTTTTGTGTTCATTTTATCCATGAGTGGCGGGACTTACAGTTTAATGTCGGCTACGAACGACAGATTTTTGAGAAATTTTTCATGGCAATTTTATTTACTCTCCGAGTTTTGGCAGAGAACTGTTGAGAGGAAGTTGGCGAAAAAATATTTTTTCATAATTCGATTTGTTCGAGATGTCTGAGCTGGGGTTTGAGCCCCAGGCTCCTGTCTAGGAAGCCAAAATTTTATTTCTAACACTACGACGACTTCTGGAAACTTCTCATTCAATAAGTTTGAACCACGAACTCATGGCTAGTAAGTCAATACACTACCTATCAGACTACAGCCACTTCTGGAAACTTCTTATGCAATTAAGCCAAAATCGGTCATAGTGCATAGCACCGCCTTATTGATCACAACGTTTATAGACAGTTTTAAAAATTTTGGAGCATTCTTCGATTATTGTGCGATTCATAGTCGTAAATGGCACTTCAGATAACAAATATTTCACAACTAATAGCCTTGCCAGACTGTCACTTTTGCAACCACTGGATGGTTAACCCGAAACTAAGTACAGTAGTGGCATATTAAGGCTAAACAGCAAAAAAGTATGCCATAAAAATTTTTTATTATTAAAATAGGGGGAGATTATTAAAAAGGATAGATAGAGAGAGAGAGAGAGAGGAAGAGGTAGAGATTACGAAAATAATATTGCATGCAAAACATTTTCACTAAAAAAAGAGAACAGAAAACAAAATAACAAAAACTGAGTAAAAACTCTACATTAAAAGTTAAGAAAGAGAGAGAGAGAGAGAGAGAAAGAACAAATTTTTATAAAGCCTGCTTAAGTGCATAAACTTAAGTATTGGCACTTTTATAAAGCATACATCAAGGCTGTTAAACATACAAGATTTAATAAAAAGAAAACTTTTGTTAAATTTGTTAAAACCTTTTAACAGGTCAATTATTAATTTATGTAGCTAGATGCCTATTTAAAGTTTACGTTTTAAAGTTAGAGGCCTATTTATAGTACAATAAATTAACAATTTTTCTAATAAATGACTTTAAAATCTGTAATAGAAATTTAATATGCTCTGGAAACCATTTGTCTAAAATTTCGGTGTGAAATTCAAATTCGAAAAGCATTTTGCTTGACCCCATATTATTATTATAAGTCCATTGTGCTACTGCGTTGTATTCTGAAAGCAAAGCACTGTTGCAAACCAATGAGAAGAGTCGACAAGTCCAAGCCATTAAAATTCTTTTAAATGCTGAGCAATGTGCTTCAGTCTTACATTAGACATTAGGGATCTAAAGAGTGGTATTCCCCATACTTTCTTATGGCGTTTCGCGAGTGCTTGACTGTGGCTTTTAATTAAAAAATTGTTTCTTTCTTTTCCTTTGAATCTCAACTTTTGCACAAATCAGAGAGACGCACACTTACCTGATAAGCTGTATCCGGAAAGACAGACCACGATGGAGAGAGTTCTAAAAGTTCTCCCTGGTTTTAGAAATGCCATTTTGAAGTCGCCGCAGTCTAGTAGGTAGTGTGTTGGCTTATTAGACTCAAAAGCCAGGGTTCGAGCCCCAGGCCAGACATCAAAGACAAAATACAAAAAAAGTATTTCTTCGGCGACTTCATCTCAGCAGATTTCTGGCAAAAACTCTGAGAGTAAATAAACCTGCCATGAAAAAATTTCTCAAAAATCTGTCGTTCGAAGTCGACTTTAAACTGTAGGTCCCGCCACTTATGTATAAAAATTAACACACACAACAAAAGTGGTGTGAGAAACTAGGACGTTGTACAATGGGTCAATTCGACCTCCGGGTACTGTACTTGTCTTAATTGACAAGTACATGTCCTCTAACCTAACCTAACTTTGAGAAATGCCACCTCAACTAAGCGTTAAAACAGATCGTCTCTTCTATACTGCAAGCGTTATTCGTAGAGTGTAATTTCTCACTAATTTCTAGCCTAATTGTGGCCAATACGATCCTCTAGGTACGCCACAAAAAGGGATTGTCCCATTCAGTACATGTTCTGGCCAATTTGTTCGCAACATACTTTCTTAAAATGTCCTTATGCTTAGTTGCCGAATAATAGGTGTTAGTAGTCGCCATAGTCTACTAGGCACCATGAAGGCTAACTACTCGCGAGTTTGAGAGGCAAATCTCGGATCAGATACTCAAGCAAAACGAAGTATGAACAAAATATTGATTTTGCCAATTCCTCAGCAGTCTTCTGGCAAAAACTCTTGCGATTACAATCGAATTTCAGTAAAAAAATTCTCAAAACTCTGTCATTCGTAGATGGCTTTAAACAGTAGGTCCTCAATCCATTCATACATAAAATTAACGCGTACAACATGGATGGTGTGAGAAGCTAGGTTGTAATCCAAAGTTAAGAACGTAAGAACTGAAGCTTTACACTGTTTATGCGAAATACATACCAATACATAGTTGCTTTATGTGTGAATTCTTCAATTTCGACGCCCTTGACGTTGACCCAACTTCATTGGGAAACTCTTAACAGTTTAATTGTAAAGATTATTATAAAATATCAATCACAAGAAATTGATGAAAGACTTTATTATCCTAAACTTAAAAGAAATCCCTTAAGGTATGCTTTAATTATACGAATTTTCTTATTTGAAATTTTTCTTTAATGGTCTAAAATTTTTAATTGAATAAGAAATGCGCAAAAAAGCATATTTAATCTTAAAGACAGTTTTCTTTTCTATTGAACAAGCATATGAAAAATCCCTTTTGGGTATGCAACAAATTTTATTTACCAATAATTTATTTTATTTAAAATATAATATAAAGATTTAATGAAAACACAAACAAAACTGTATTTATGCTATTAAAATAAATAAATTTCATTTAAAATCGATAATTATATAACTCCTAAAAGTATGCTTTCCAATTTTAACACACATGTTTTGTGTAATAAATTTCATTTTACTTGAGTTGCTTTGCACCTCCCTTAAAAAAAACTCAAATTTTGTTTTTGCTTTTCTATACCCAAACAAAAGAAACTCCCTTAAAGTATGTTACAAAAAATTATATATTTTATTAAAAGCATGTTATAACAGCATTACTTAAAAGTACTTTATTATATGTGCATATGTAAATATGTATTTTTGAATATTTTTTCTTAAACAAAAGTTTTTTAAACCCCTGCAAATATGCTTAAATATTTTTGCATAACATTGTCTTAATTTTTCTTTTTCTATTTAAACAATTGGTTTACGAAAATACATTACTTAAATATTTCAAATCTTTAAAATAACTATTTTATTATACAACACCTAAATGTATGCAGCATTTTACAAAAAATTCAAATGCCTAAACTAATTAATTTATATTTAAATATTTTAAAAGCTTTACTTCACTTTATATAAATTTGATTTAAATAAAGTTTACATATTCGTAAAGCACCTAAAATTATGCCACAATTTGAAACACCTTACTTCAGGTTAAAGCTTCAATAACCGTTTACAATAACATCCATTTTTGTAGAAACTGTAAAGAAAGAAAAAGAGAACGTATAAATAGCTTAACAAACATATTTCAATTCATATATGAAAATCTATTTAAATCAGCCAAAAAGTATGCTACAATTTAAGAGCTTCTTCGCCTTCTCTTAAAGTCTAGCTGTACTGTTTAAATAAATTTCCATGCCATATTTAAGCTAATGCTTTGGAAGAGATTAATGTTCATAATTTTGTGATACATGCAGATAACAAATTGTTGGTAATTTGTTAAACAATAAAAATGCTAAAGCCGTAAAGTATGCAGCTGTTCTTTAGGAGAATGGGGGTAGTGCTTAAAAGCAAAAAAGAAAATTCAATTAAATAAAGTTAAAGTCAAGAATAAGCCATAAAAATATTAAAACTGTAGAAGAATCCGGTTAAATTTAAAATTTACAGAAAATTATCGATAACACGAAATTTTCTACATAAAATGAACCCCACTTGGAAGGTTAACCACCAACATTAGGGAATAAATAGAATTATCGAAAATATCAATTCTTCTTTAAGAAATATTAATAAAATTATCGATAATTTGGAATTATTTATAAATTCAACCTAAATTTGCAGCTAAAATAATCGTGAACTGTATTCTTTATGTAAAATATTATCGATAACAGAAAAATTCTTACAGAAAATTTTCATTTATCGATAATTTTCTATAGAAAACCTTTCTTTTATCGATAAGTTTCTAATTATTGATAGCTAGAAATTTTTTTATAATAAATTATCGATAACACGAAATTATCTACATAAAATGAAAAAAAAATTTTTAAAATTTATTTAAAATTTTTTTTTTTAAAATTTTTTAAGAAATTATTAATAACTGAACAAAATTCGATAACAGAATATATACAATTATCGATAACTTGGAATTATTTATAAATTCGTCCTAAATTTGCAGCTAAAATTATCGACAACTGTATTCTTTTTGTAAAATATTATCGATAACAGAAAATTTCTCATAGAAAATTTTTATTTATCGATAATTTTCTATAGAAAACTTTCTTTTATCGATAAGTTTCTAATTATTGATAGCTAGAATTTTTTTATAATATATTATCGATAACACGAAATTATCCACATAAAATGAACCACAATTGGGAGGTTAACCACCAACATTAGGGAATAATAAATAGAATTATCGAAAATATCGAATTATTTTTTTAAGAAATTATTAATAACAACAAAATTCGATAACTGAGAATATATAAAATTATCGATAACTTGCTATTATTTATAAATTCAACCTAAATTTGCAGCTAAAATTATCGACAACTGTATTCTTTTTGTAAAATATTATCGATAACAGAAAATATCTTATAGAAAATTTTCATTTATCGATAATTTTCTATAGAAAGTGTCCAGTTATTGATAATTTCTTATAGAAAATTATCGATAAATGAATTTTCTATAAAAATGTCCAGTTATCGATAATTTTCTATAGAAAGTGTCCAGCTATTGATAATTTCTTATAGAAAATTATCGATAAATGAGTTTTTTCTATGAAAAATGTCCAGTTATCGATAATTTTCTATAAAAAGTATCCAGCTATTGATAATTTCTTATAGAAAATTATCGATAAATGAGTTTTTTCTATGAAAAATGTCCAGTTATCGATAATTTTCTATAAAAAGTATCCAGTTATTGATAATTTCTTATAGAAAATTATCGATAAATGAGATGTCCAGTAACTGGATACTTTCTATAGAAAATTACCGATAACTGGACATTTTCCATAGAAAATTTTCGATAACTGGACACTTTCAATAGGAAATTATCGATAACTAGAAATTTAGCCAGAATTACAAGCTAGCACACCATTTAGTTGAGTTTTTTCTATGAAAAAATGTCCAGTTATCGATAATTTTCTATAAAAAGTATCCAGTTATTGATAATTTCTTATAGAAAATTATCGATGAGTTTTCTATAGAAAATTATCGATAACTGGACATCTCATTTATCGATAATTTTCTAAGAAATTATCAATAACTGGATACTTTCTATAGAAAATTACCGATAACTGGACACTTTCCATAGAAAATTTTCGATAACTGGACATTTTCAATAGAAATTGATCGATAACTAGAAATTTAGCCAGAATTACAAGCTAGCACACCATTTACTGGACTAGGACGTCTTCCTGTCGTAATTGAAAACGAAAATATCCTACATTTTTATATATTTCCTAAAATATTTATATTGGCCCTCGCATATCCCATACCTGTATAGGAATTCCATAATATTTCGACAATAACTAAATTCCTCAGCTTTTTCATTTCAATTTTAATAAATATTTATTACCTCCCTAAATTACAGTGTGGTAAATTTATGTTTTATTATTATTTAGTATTTTGAACCTAAAAGTAGGCTTTGGAATTTCGTTCGTTTTTTCTTGTTTTCATTTCTTTTGTTAAAGCTAAAAATAGAACGAAATTTTTATAACATTGCAACACACCCTTAGAAAGTTACCCACCTCCTGGTTTTTTGATCTCAAATAGTAGACAGTAGTAAAAATAAGCCGAAAAGTAGGCAATTATTTGTATATTTTTGCATAAGCAAAATAATAATTGAAGTACAACTTTAAAAAATGATTTAAAAATCCTAATTTATTTAACAGGTGTAAAATAAATAAAATTTTTGAATATTTAAGTTTAAAAGAACTCCTAAAATTAGGCAGTAGCTTTATTAACAAAAACTTTGAGGGTTCTAAAGCACGTGCAAATAACTTTTTAATGCTTTTTCACAGTATTTTAAGACTTCGTTTATATATTTATTATTTTTCTATTTTTAATAAAAAAATAATCTTTTTAAATATATTTGTTTACTATGCCTTAAAGTATACTTTTTATTTTCTTCATTTTCATTACATTCGGTTGACATACATAATCTGTAGGCATATTTAGAAATTTGACACTTGCTTGCTTGGTGTCGTTATCCCAAGTGACATAACACTTCATATTCTTTACATACTAAACAACAAATTAAGGAAATATTAAATTCAGTAGCCTAGAAGTATGCCACCTACTATTTCTCAAGAGTAACAAAAGAAATATAAATAAATAATTACAATACAAGAAAAATAAAACCTAACAAGTGTAAAACAAAATATCTCTCACACAACACAATTTTTTGCCTAAAAGTAGGCGTTAAAAAATTTCAAATTAAGAAAAATGTTATACGATACTATTAAAAAATATTGGTTAACAAAAGTTTATTCACTATAATTTATATTCACTAATATAATAGCTGTTAAATTACGTTAAATTTAATTAAATTAAATTACTTTCAAGGCAA